>OZ012714.1:36070765-36670765 GCA_963942605.1 Poecilus cupreus
AGATAATAAAATATAAAGAAATTAGATTTCACAAATCTTGCATTCCTAGTACACTATGAAAACATTTAAAATTTTTCAATTTTTTATGAAATGTAACACATGTCATTGTGATTGTGAAGCTATATTCTTAGTGAAATATGTCAGAAAATTAAATAAATATACGAAAGAAAATTAAAATTCTCAAATATAAATAGAAAATGTACAAATAAGAAGGTATGTTCCTGTATCATCAAATACTATTTTGTATCGTTTAAGAGTAGTATTGGGCGGGAGGTTATGTGCTGCCACATCAGTTTTTTTTGTTAGCAAAATGGATTGGTTGCTTTAAAAATTACATTCTGTATATTCTTTCTATACTATGTGCAATACTGCGAATAACACAGTTTATTTTCTATTTAATTCTTTGTAAGTAGTATTAAAATAAAAAACAGTTTCGTTTATGCATTCGGATGCGAATCAATTGCGGATATGGTAGTTGAGGATGTGGACCGGTTGTGGATACAAACAAATATATCCGCGCAGGGCTCTAATAACAAGTTTACAAGTTTTTTTTAGTTGTAATTTTACCGTTCGCTGGTTTCGACATTTGGGGTATGCTGCACTCTGTAACCAAAGATGACATTATAAGACAAGTCATTGTTATTCTGGAAAATACTTTAGAATTGGGAAGAAACAATGGTTCCCAGGAAGTTGCCGTTATTATTGACATGGAAGACTTTAACATTAAACCTTATGCTTGGAAACCAGGTATATGATTATATTTCAAAATATAAAATAAAACTATAACATATATGCCTTTTATTTTAGCCACTGAACTAGTAATTTCATTGATTCAAATGTATGAATCCAATTATCCTGAGATATTACAAGTGTGTTACATCGTAAACGGTGAGATTTATAATTATTATTTGGGTACACTGAATCTAATTATTGTATTATTTTTAGCACCCACAATATTTTCTTTGGGATTCAATGTAGTAAAAAAATTTATGGGAGATTACACAATTAGCAAGATTCACATTTACAAAGCTGATCCCAAAAAGTGGCAGCCAATCTTAAGGAAGAATATTTCGCCTGAAGTTTTACCAAAGCATTTTGGTGGCGATGCTGTAGATCCCGATGGTAACCCTAGATGCCCTTCTAAGGTTCGTTATGATCCTGACTACTGACAGTATATTTGACTAAAATTAAGGCGAATTAATAATGAGAGATGAGAATGAGAGTTAATGTTAAAACACCTTGAATAAAACTGCGTAATGGTACACGACGTGACATCTAGTAAGAAATAGAATAAATTCAAATGTATTTCTTTATTTCTCGTGTTATGAATAAAAAGTAAATGTAAGCACATCTCCTGGACGCATATTGGTTTGTCGATTTATACCACAAACAAAGGGTTGGTGAAAATGAAAGAATAAATTAAATTAAGGAAAACATTGTTTGAATATTGGGCAAATTAATGTATTTCGAAATATGTTTATCTTAAAGCCCTAAATATCCTTTTTCTTGTAGATCAAACAAGGCGGTAAAATCCCAAAAGAATATTATAGCAAAAATCAGAATGAAGAACAGAAAACAGAATTTGTTACTGAAACAGTGAAGAAGGGAAAGCAACTGTCATTGGATTTTGTTGCTGTTACAGAAGGTTGTGTGCTCAGGTAAAAATTCACAAATAATTACCTACATTATCTAACATTTTTACAAATGCTTTGAGATATTTGTATTCAACATACATATATCACATTTTATCCTATATCCCACACAATGGGGGAAGAATCAATCAACAATCAGTCTCCTATAAATATTTCTATTCTAGCCCACCACTTTCGCTTAGACCACATTCAAACATCTTCACACTCAGAATCATTCGTTTACGCAACAAACCATCAATCATACTCAACCACTTATTCCTCTGACGGCAGTGACCTCCATTGGAGGTCACTGTCTGACGCTCACGAAATAGTTCACCCTCAATCTTGCCGCATATACTAGTTTCTTTAGCCTTTTAAACCTTTCATTCGACATCAGCTCGAAATGGCTAAACCATCTTTGCTCTTGAATTCATTCCGATGTGATTATTTTGTCAATGTTATATTATAGATGGGAATTTCGTACTGAAGATCATGATATTAAATTTGGAGTCATTTGCCGAAATAGTGAAGGAGCTGAAACAATCACTGTTCCTATCCATAAAGTTAATTCTCATATTGTGAATGAAGCTGGTGCTATTAACTGTGATTATCCAGTAACATGTAAGTAAAAACGATGGAAATGCTACATTTAAAAAAAAAGAGAAAGATAACACTGGGGTGATACATGATATCAGATCAAAAACAATTCAGAATCACTCAAATATTTATTTTCCTTGTGGGGTATTTTAATTTGATACCATACTCGACAGGTTGTATACAATTTTTAGAAAAACAATTTAAACTATCATATGTAATAATTTCAATTTATAAATTAACAATAATGGCAATCGTAAATTGCTGAAGTTCAGCACATACAAATTAATTAGATTATCCGGAGATAATTAAAAAGCGATGTATTATAGTCGGAATTTTGTTTCAACATTTCCATAATGTTAGTTATGCAGAATTGCGAATAATTCTCCAATTCTTGCAGTTTCGGATGACTTTAAGCGCATACGAATCACATGATAAATAAATTCAGATTAAAGGCGGATATTTTTGTACTTTTAAAACTAGTAAAAATATCGTTTTGGGAATGGTTGTTCATTCTTGTTCTGAATACCAGATGTATTTTACAACGTTCTATTCTTCGAAACGTGAAATTTCCTATGGGTTCCTAAGTACATACCAAGTTTATTAATATAGAAATATTTTAATTGTTTGTACAGTTGATTACCAGTTGCACTATGAACTTAAATTTTAAACTTGGTTTAAATAAATTCGATTTGCAGTTGGCCAATTAATCAAAGTATAAAATTTAAGTTTTGTAGGTGCAACTGGCCCTAAATGTCCTTTTTTGATGACACCACCACCTTGGGAAGTACTTATAATATATTTATTCTTTCTAATTCGCTTTATACTTTGTGTAATATTGCGAATAATAATGTTTCTATTTAATACTTCATTTTTAAAATAGTATTAAAAATTTAGAAAAAAAATTAGATTCGTTTATAAAACTTGTGGATCCGGATTGGTTTAGGATTATGTTAAGTTGCAGATAAGAATATACAATTTTGCGGATACAAAAAATGTATCTGTGCTTAGTTCTACTTCCAAGTTAATTCTAAATGGTTATCATTATCAATTTGACACACACATACACACACCACACATATTTATGAGTATTATTCTTCAAATAAATGAATTACAGACACAGTGATATTCGACAACTCCTACAGTATGATGCGAAGCAAGAAACTACATTATGATGTAGAAATGACTATGCCACTAGACAAATTAGAACTTACAATACTGCCCGATGAAGCTCTTGTAGCGGAAGAAACTGCAGATACGGCACTTTAAGCATGATACATTTAGTGTGATTAATTTGATTAAACTAAAGTATATATTAAATCTAATTGTATTAATTATTAGGTATACTGTTTTTTTTAATATAAATTTCCAGATATAAATATAGGTAATCAGGGAATTGTGATAACTTTCGTTACTTATTTGCATTGTAATGTTTTATTATAGTTGTTATAAAATAAATGTACATTATTCATTTAATCCTCAGTTAATAATAGTTCGAGGAGTTCCAGCTTTTCGCATTGATCTCCTTCAAGGCGTTGCTGAGTTTTCCATTTCAGCATGGTAGGTAATACCATCAAGCGAGTGTTGGAATCCTTCCTGAATGGACAATTCATATCTTTCCAGCTAAAAATAAATCATCAGTTAATATATTTGTCGAATAAAAGATTATGTATATTTACAATGGCCTGTCTCCAACTTTTACTTCAATAAAATGAGCTTTTGGATCTCCATACAACTCTAAAGCCTTCTCAACAACAGGATGAGCTGTAAATAAGTTTTCTCTTAATAACATTATTTCGGAGAATTTTATTCAAGAAGAAATAAGCGCTATAAAATATAAGAAATATAAAAGTGTATAACTCAAATTTGTTGGAAAGTTGATCATGTACAAGAGCACTTTAGCTTCAAATATTTAGGTACTTATAATTCTTTAAATACAAATAAATAAACCAAAATAATTTTACTTTAATATACTGACTACAAAACTATAAATTAAATTAATTTTAATATTTTGTTTCAAAGAAGGACTGCTAACTTCATAGCACAATTTGACTATAATGAATCAAAATTACTTTCTACAGCCACAAGCACGTACAGCTAACTTCTCGCTCATTACGTTGATTTAAATGACTGTCAAACTGATAACTAAATTACCTCTTACGCAGTCATCACACCAGCTCTCTCCATTTTCTAAATCTGATCCACTAAACAGAATAAAAATAGCTTCACCTCCAGCATCAAATTTGCTCATGAATTTAATAAACGGTTCGTAATCTTTTACGATGTGCCGTACAACCATGTTGTTGCCGCAGAAATTAACTTTGACTGTTCGATCTTGTGTTTCGTATTATGATTAGTTTAAACTGATTAATATATTTGTTATAGATAACGGATACACATGTGACTTCGTGAACATAAAGAACAGTGAAAAATAATTTTAAAAAAATTGCGCGGGACGGTGGGTTATTTTTCAAAAATTTGGTTTTGTTCTTGAATTTTCAAGAGAAAATTGAAGTTAAAAAATGTTTGCGTGAAGCGCAAAGTTAATTCCGAAAAAATATTTGTTTCATGCATATTTGCTCAAAGGCACAAATCTTTGAAACCAAGTTTTAAATAGAAAAAATATTTCAAATAAGATAGCTTTAGTTCATAATTTTCTACAAGTCTTATTTGAATCATTTTTCTCTTAAAAAAATCGGGAACTTTTGCGGGCTCCATTTGTCTGATTGCAACAATCGAAACTAATCTGAATCATTTAAATAGCTAAATACTCTGAATATACAATACAGACGAAACAGAAATGGAGGATGGGGTCTATTCTCAGCTGTTGTTTTATTAATTATAGGTTTCTGAATCATTTTAGAGAAATATACTTCGATCAAATAGATAGAAAATTTAATTGCGTACTTATACTCATTTATTCATTCTTGAAAAGTGTATTTTTATATAATATTTTGTGATATGAAAGGCATTATCAAATATGTAGGTACACATAGTTAAGGATTTACTTTATTACTTAAAGGTTTCTAAATCATTTTGGAGAAAAATGCTTCGAACAACTTAAATAGAAAAATGAATTAATATATCAGCAAAAATTTCTTTGAATGTGGGTAAATAAAATCAAAAGTTGTAGTTCTTTTGCTAGTTATATTCACATAAATAAACAAGCCATTACATTGTTAGTATTTGTCCATCAGGGCAAAAATACTGCCAAACAGGAAATAGATGCACAAATAGGTGTTTGGCCATTTTTACAAACACAAATAGCTTCGTCAATCACCAGCATTGATATAACAAAAAATACAAAGAACATATGAAAGTTTATTTGACGCTACTTAAAATATTATTACTCTTCTGGATTACTTTATAACCTTTATTTGGAAAATCCATTTTGTTTATAACATGCGTGTGAAGGTTATAAAAACAGGTTCCATAAAGTATATTTTTTATTTTATTTGATGTATACAGATAGAGATAATTAGTACACACAACAATCGTCTACACAAAGGTCACAACACATACATTTAGAATAATATTTCTTAATCAATCAACTATCCAATGGGCGATAATCAGCAACATTACAAGAGTCTGGAGTTGTCCATTCTCACATTAAAATCTTCGATAAGAATTGGAACAACCTATCGCAGAATATTTAATTAAACTTCAGGTGATTTACAAATATATTATACGTACCTTCAGGATGTTTAACAAAAGGCTCACAGTATCTGCAACATTCACAATTTTGAGGATTTGCTTCAACCATTATTTCACAAGCTGGACAACATTCTATACCACGACATCGAATTCTCCAACAAATTGTTTCATTTTGACCTTTCATGCATGTACTGTTCACTTCATTTATAATGAAAAACACAGTTAAGAGCAAAATAAATTTTGCGGACATCGTGCTGTAGTTTATGATATTCAAGTGAAACTGTACTCATATGTAATTTCAAATTGTATAAATTGTTTTGGAGGTACATCACGTTTTATGAATTTTTACATGGATGTAATCGCTCCGCACTTATTTTTTTTTCTGTTGCAACAACTGGTAAAAAAATAACAAGATTTATTTAAAAGATATTTATTTTTACACTATTTGATAAAGCACAATACTATTATCAGGAACAAATACATTAACAGAAATTTATTGAATATTAAAATTATAATTTTATGAAACCCAGCAGCATGTTCTTATTCTGATTAATCATATTTTGCACCTGAAAGTAAATTAATTATTATTAATGATATCTTTTAAAAGGATGAAGACTTTACCTGGGGAATCTAAATACATTTATGTGGATCATATGGTACTGCTCTACTATTTTGATTTGAAATATTTATCGATTTAGGACCTTGCATTTAAAATAATTGTACATGTATGTGTCACATAAAATCTTATTTTTATTTGAAACTAAGTGTTAATACAAAAATGTTTCTAATAAGATAGCTTTATTTCTAATTTTCTACAAGTTTTACTTGTAGCATATTTCTTTTTAAAAAATTCGGGAACGTTTGCATACACCATTTGTCTAATTGCAACAATCAAAATGAATCTGAATCATTTAAATATACCTAAATACTCTGAATACTTAAAGGTTTCTAAAACATAATGGAGAAAAATACTTAGAAAATTTAAATCTGTACTGATACTCGTTTTTTCATTCTTGAAAAGCGTATTTTTATATAATATTTTGTAATGTGAAAGGCATTATCAAATATGTACACATAGTTAAGGATTTACTTATAACATAACATAACAGTAAAAATTTCTTGAATGTAAGGGTAAATAATATCAAAAGTTTTAGTTATTTTGCTAGTTATATTCACATAAATAAACAAGCCATTATATTCAAGTACACTCTTCTTCCGGAAATTTTCATTACCATATTAATTTCGGTGCTTAGAACATTTACAATAACTACAACAATTACATTGTGATAAATTGGCTGGTACTAGTTTTTGTCCATCAGGGCAACTAAATACTGCCAAACAGGAAGTAGCTGCACAAATATCAGGTGTCTGGCCATTTTTACAAACACAAATAGCTTCGTCAATCACCAACATTGATATAAGAACAAAAGCAAAGAAATATTTAAACATATTAAATGTTTATTTGATGCTATTTAAAATATTTTTACTCTTGCTGGTCACACTGCTGATTACTATATAACCTCTATTTGGTAAATCCATTTTATTTATAATAACATGCGTGTGAGACGCTGAAGGTTACAAAAACCGGTTCATGAAGTACATTTTTTATTTTATATATTGTTATGTATACAGATAGAGATAATTAATGCGAACAATAATTGTCTACACAAAAGTCACAACAAATACATTTAGAATAATCTGCTTTAATTAAATAATAATTGTCCTTCTGCGCAACTCACCCTATCGGGGCAATCAGCAGCATTACAAGAATCTGGAGTTTGTCCATTCTTACATTTATATCTTCGACAAGAATTGGAACAACCTATTGCAGAATATTTAATAAAAAAACTTCAGTTTACAAATATAGTACGTACCTCTAGGATGTTTAAGAAAAGGTTCACAACTTCTGCAACATTCACAATTTTGAGGATTTGCTTCAACTAGTATTTCACCAGCCGGACAACATTTTATATAAAGACATAGAGTTGACCAACAAATTGTTTCATTTTGACCTTTCATGCATTTACTATTCACTTCATTTATAATGAAAAACACAGTTAAGAGCAAAACAAATTTTGCGGACATCGTGCTGTAGCTCATGCTATTCAAATGAAGTTGTACTTGTTCTCATATGTAATTTCAAATTGTATACAGTGTTTGGAGGAATACCACGTTTTATGGATTTTTAAGTGGATGTAATCGCTCCGCATTTTTTTTATTTTCGTTGTAACAACAGGTAAACAAAACACAAGATTTATTTAAAAGATATTTATTTTTACACTATTAGATAAAGCACATTACTATTACTATTATCAGGAACAATACATTAACAGAAATTTATTGAATGTTGTATTATAATTTTATGAAACCCAGCAGCATGTTCTGATTATGATTAATCATATTTTGCACCTATAAATAAATTAATTTTTATTAATGTTTTCTTTCAAAAAGTATGAAGACTTTACCTGGGGAATCTTTCACGCAAGTGTCACAACAAATACAGTTTCGTGGATCATATGCTAGTATGTGTTCACCAGGTGGACACGATGTGTCCGGAGCACATCTTACTCTTGAACAAATATCTTCTTGGCCCTTTCTGCACTTACAATTTACCGTATTTGCAGCGATAAGAACAACCAAAAATACAATAACTTTTGTATACATTTTTATTCTTGCTGGCGTACTGTTTGATTAAGTTATATTCTATGCGAATACACACGAAGAGCAGATACAACTGTTTTTATATTTCATTGCTGAAGATTTTATAGGTTTTTCCAAGGTTATTACTACGTGTATGTTGTATTTTTTTATTGCATAGATTTTATCGCTCGTATCTGGGAAAGGATTTATTTTTGGGAATATGTTACCTTTTTTTGCTTTTTTTGATCATATTATATGCTATTTAAATATTAATTTATTTTTTAACACAACAAATAAATTAAATAATTAACAACCTTGTTTTTTGTAAGAGTTTGTTATTTCTGTATTTATATAACACAATTATTATTTTTACCTCAATTTGTTTACATACTAATAAAATAAAGAAATAATTATGAGAACATGACATATATCACATGAAAAAGCAAAGTTAGCCTAATTATTATCAATTGCGAGTATAAAAAGCACAATGATAAAATAATTTAAATTGGTCAAATGCTCTAGTAAGTTTCTAACGGTTCAACATAGTGACCTGAAACAATTATAATTTAATTAAGTTATTTGTGTATTTAAATGTATATTTAATACGTACCATTAGCATCTCCACAATAATCACAGCAAACACAATTATCCGGATCATATTCTATAATCGATGAACCTTTTGCACAAGTTTTCGCAGTTACACAAAATACACTAGAGCAAAACGATGGATCTCGACCCTCCGGACACTTGCCACTTACTTCTGAAGTTACAATAATTAGCGAAATTATCAAAATAACCTCGTATTTGCCAAACATTTTATACAAGTTGAATGATGTGCAAATCGATTAATGATGTCCCTTCGATTAGATGCACTTGCAGAGTGTGTGAATACCCCAAAGGAAATTTTGTTTTTATATCAATCGGGTTCGTCGAATTTTATACTTAATTATCATAATGTTGATGTCTTCGAAGTTATCGTAGGTCGACAAACCAGTATGCGTTCCAGGCAGTAAAGTGCATTAACTCCGCCCACCCAAATACGTTTTCAATTCTCAGTGAAATGTACTGTCAAAGCAAAAATATAATTCAATAATTTGGAAAAGCTTTCAGAACTCATAGTAAATTGAAACGACTTTTGAATTAATTTACAAATATTATTAGATTAGTACTGTTGGTTAACACTACAATGTTGCATGTAAAGTAGAAGAATAGTAAAATAAAATAAAAATAAATATGTCATCACGCCTTTTACCCACATTGGGTGCAGCACTCTGCTTTTGCAGATTTTGGTAAATGAAATATTTTTTACGCGTGAAGTGCAGTTACCAGCCAGAAAATCACGCCCTCCTAAGATGTTAGTGGAGGGAGAACCACAGGGGTAAAGTAAAACTGGCAATTAGCTGAATGTTTTTTCGACTGTGTTTATTGTAATTTTTGCGAACATCGAACTGTCGATGATGACATTGAAGTGAAATTTCTTAAATCTTTTACTGGGAATAATACGTTTTTGGATTTCCACAAGGTTGTTGCCGTTTCCTCATTTCATTTATTCAGAGATAATTAAACGAGCAGCAATAGTCTACAAAAAAGTATCAACAAACACATTTAGAATAATCTGCTATAATTATTAAGAGTTACTCGCACTTCACCACCTGGGGACGATCAGTAACATGACACGAGTAAAGAGTTTGTCAATTCTCGCATTTGAATCTTCGACAAGAATTGGAACAACCCGTTATAAAATATTTAATTAAACTTCAGATATTATACTTACCTCTAGGCTGTACGACGTTTAAAAAAAGGCTCACAATGTCTACAACATTTACAATTTTGTAGATTTATTCAATCAGTATTTACAAGATGGAAGCATACAGAATTGACCAACACATTATTTCATTTTGTCCTTTTATTAAATTGTAAATTCACTTTATTTATTTCATAAAAACAACAGTTAAGAGCTAAATACATTTTGCGAACATCGTGCAGTAATTTCATGATATTGAAGTGAACTTGTACTTGTTCTTATATAATTATAATTATCAACCTATACGAGTATATTTATCTATTTATCAGAAATCGGAAAGCTTTTAATTATTATTTGCTGCATATGAAATCGAATTTAACACTTTTTTAATCGATTGAAGGCTAAAAATTTTACATACACATCATATGAAAAAGTAACTTCAATCTTCTTATTATTAAATATTAGTATATATAGAACAATGACACAGTAAATGAATTTGATCAAGGGTAACTTTCTAACGGTTCAACGTAGTTGCCTGAAACAAAGACAATTTAAATAAACTATTTGTGTATTTAAATGTATATTTAATACGTACCATCAGCATCTGCACAATAATCACAGCAAAAACAATTATCCGGATCAAATTCTTTAATCGATGAACCTTTTGGGCAAGTTTTCGCAGCTATACACGATGCAATCGAGCAAAACGATGGATCTTGACCCTCCCGACACTTACCACTTACTTCTGAAGTTATGATAATTAGTGAAATTATCAAAATAACCGCGTATTTGCCAAACATTTTATACAAGTTGAATACTGTGAAAAACTATTAGTGATGTCCCTTCGGTTGGATGTACTTGCAGAGTGTCTGAATAACCCAAAAGATATTTTGTTTTTATATCATTCGTGTTCTTCAAATTTTTTGTTTAATTATCATAATGTCTTCAAGGTTAACGTAGTATGTTTTCATGCTCAATGAAATGTACAATTAAAGACAAATATTATTGATTAAGTTAAAATTCTTCCAGATCTCATAGTAAGTTAAAAAGACTTGGATTAAGTTCTGTACAATTTATTTAAATTCGAAACGGTGCACTTAAATAAAATGTTTGTGCACAAGCCCAAAAGTCGTTAATTTAAAAATATTGTTAGTTTAACACTGTTGGTAGTGTTGGGACCACAACGTTGCAGGCAAAGTGGAAGAATAATAAAATAAAAATAAATAGATCATCATTCATCACACGTTTTAACCACATTGTGTATGACACTGTGTTTATGCAAGTTTCGATAAATGGGGAATCTTTCACGCAAATGTCACAACATATGACAGTATATTCGCCAGGTGGGCACGAAGTGTCTAGGACACATAACTCTTGAAAAAATATCTTCTTGCTTGACCCTGTGTGCAATTACAATTTTCCGTATTTGTAGCGATAAGAATAACCAATAATACTTTTGTACAAATTTTTTGTTCTTACTGGGATACTGTTTGATTAAGTTATGTTATATGCTAATATCCACGAAGATCAGATTAAACTGTTCTATATTTCATTGCTGAAGGTTTTTCCAAGGTTATTATTACATGTATGTTCTATTTTGTATTTATTATTGCTAATATTTTATCGTTCGTATCTCGGAAAGGATTTATTTTCGGACCCATGTAGGCATGTAACGTCTTTTTTGCTTATATTACAGCCTCTTAAACGTTTATTTATTTTTTAATATAATAAATAATTAACAACCTTGTTTGTTATGAGTTTATTGTTTCTGTATTTATATAACACAATTATTATTTTTACCTCAATTTGCTTACACACTAATAAAATAAAACAATATTTGATAAAATAAACAGAATTTAATGTTTTTAATTAAAATATATTTTAATATAGATAATACAATACAATTCTTGTGAACAGATACAACATTAATGAACTTTTGACTCAGATTGTACAACTAAAACTGTAGAATTGAACTTCATTTCTTTACGGGGACGCGCATTAGTTTATCGACCTATACGAGTTTATTTATATATTTATCAGGAATCAGAAATATTTAATTTTTTTTTGCTACTAATATCCATCACATGAAAAAGTAACTTTAATCTAATTATTAGGTAACTATTAGTAATAATGACACAATAAATTAATTTGGTCAAATGTTCTAGTAAGTTTCTAACGGTTCAACATAATTGCCTGAAACAAGAACAATTTAAATAAACTCTTTGTGTATTTAAATGTATATTGAATACGTACCATCAGCGTCTCCACAATAATCACAGCAAACACAATTATCCGGATCATATTTTATAATCGATGAACCTTTTGGACAAGTTTTCGCAGCTATACAAAATACAATCGAGCAAAACGATGGATCTTCACCCTCCCGACACTTGCCACTTACTTCTGAACTTGCGATAATTAGTGAAATTATCAAAATAACTGCGTATTTGCCAAACATATTATACAAGTTGAATGCTGTGAAAAACGATTAATAACGTCTCTTCGGTTAGATGCACTTGCAAAGTGTGTGAATAACCCAAAGGATACTTTGTTTTTATATCACTCCGATTCTTCGGATTTTATGTTTAATTATCATAATGTTGATGGGTTCTAGGTTATTGTAGGTCGACAAACCAGTATGCGTTGCAGGCAGTAAAGTGCGTTAACTCCGCCCACAGAAGTATGTTTCCATGCTCAGTGAAATGTACAGTTGAAGAAAAAAAATAATTCAATAAGTTGAAAACACAAATCATTTAAATTCGAAACGTTGTATTTAAATAAAAGATTATTAGTTTAGTACTGTAGGTTAAGACCACAATTCTGCATTAAAGTGGAAGAATAGTAAAATAAAATAAAAATAAATGTCATCACGCCTTTTACCCACATTGGGTGTAGCACTCTGCTTTCGCATATTTCAGTAAAGAATTTTTTTACGCGTGAAGTGCGGTTACTAGCCGACAAATCAGGGACCCCTAAGATATTAGCGGAGAGGGTAAAGTAAAAATGGCAATTAACTGGATGTTTTTTTGACTGTGTTTGTGTTTATTGTAAAGTGTAAAAAAATACTCGAAATCTGTCATACATATTTATTCTTCTTACATAACCGACGTTTCGGTTTACACTTAAACCTTGTTCAGGGATAGTAAGATCTTACAGTAAACAATCATGTAACAAATAAATTCGTAACAATAATTAAGTTTTTAAAAATTTCGTACATACAAAAGTATAACATATACACATTCATGTACTCAATACTGACAACAAAGATCATACTAGGCAAACGCCTCTTAAATATTTATTGTTTAACACAACGAATAAATTTAATAATTAACAACCTTGTTTGTTATAAGAATTTATTATTTCTGTATTTATATAACACAATTATTATTTTTACCTCAATTTGTTTACACACTAATAAAATAAAGCAGTATTTACGAGAACATGACAAAGTAAACAAAATATAACTATTCTATTTCAAATGTATTTTAATATAATACAATTATTGCTAGTACATAAAACAATAATGAACTTTTGACTCGGATTGTATAACTTAAAACTGTCAATTCTTATAATTATTTTGACTTCTTATGCTACTAATGAAATCTAGTTTTGATCTGAATTTTTCACAAATATACATAAGATGAAAAAGTAACCTTAGCCTAATGATTATCAATTATATAAAAAAACAATGCCACAATAATTGAATTTGGTCAAATGTTCTAGTAAGTTTCTAACGGTTCAACATAGGTACCTGAAACAACGATAGTAAATAAACTATTTATATATTTAAATGTATATTTATTACGTACCATTAGCATCTCCACAATAATCGCAGCAAATACCATTATGCGGATCATATTTTATTATCGATGAACCTGTTGGACACGTTTTCGCAGCTATACAAAATCTAATCGAACAATCCGTTAACTGATGATCCTCCAGATGTTTGCCTCTTACTTCTGAACTTGCGATAATTAGAGAAATTATCAAAATAACCACGTATTTGCCAAACATTTTACAAAAGTTGAATGGTGTGAAAATCAACTAGAGTTGTCTCTTCGGATAGATGCACTTAGAGAGTGTGTGAATAACCCGAAGGATATTTTGTTTTTATATCACTGGGGGTTTCTCGAATTTCATGTTTAATTATCATAATGTTAATGTTTTCGAGGTTATCGTAGGTCGACAAACCGGTATGCGTTCCAGGCAGTAAAGTGCGTTAACTGCGCCCACACAAATAAGTTTCCATGCTAAATGAGTGTACAGTTAAGCAAAATATTATTAGTATGACATTGTTGGTAAGACTACAAAGCTGCGTGTAAAGTGGAAGTATAGTAAAATAAAATAAAATAAAATATATAAAATAAGTAAATATATCATTGTGCACTTCTAGTTCTATTTAATATAATTGATAGTAGATTTAAATTTGTACAAGTAAAAAATATTTTTGAATGGTGGACAGCGCAAAAACAATTCCCTTAGTATACCCAACTAACCAAGTAGTTTATTTATTTGCAGCACTGCTAGTTGTCAAACAACTTTTATTTTGCAAATAACCTTTTTTTCACAAAACTTTTTTTTTTGTTTTTGCTGGGGTACTGTTTGATTAATTTATACTCTATGAGAATACACACGAAATACGAAGAGCAGATACAAATGTTTAAAATTGCATTGCTGAAGACATTATTACATGTATATTTTATTTTATTTTTTTATTATTATTGCAAATATTTTATCGCTCGTATTTCGGAAAGGATTTATTTTCGGATCAATGGTACCGTCTTTTGCTTATATTATATATATATATATATATATATATATATATATATATATATATATATATATATATTTTAATACATTAAATAAATAACAACCGTGTTTGTTATAAGAGTTTATTTTTTCTGTATTTATATAACATAATTATTATTTTTACCTCAATTCGTTTACGCACAATATTTACGAGAAGATGACAAAGTAAACAGAATACAACGTTTTTATTTTAAATGTATATTAATATACAGAATACAATACAATTCTTGTAAACAGATACAACATTAATGAACTTTTGACTCAGATTATACAACTAAAACTGTAGAATTGGACGTAACTTCATTTCTGCCGGGGACGCATATTGGTTTATCGACCTATACGAATTTATTTTATGTATTTATCGGGAATCAGAAATGTTTAATTTATTTTTTGCTACTAATAAAATCGAGTTTAATATTTTTTCATCGGTTTAAGGCTAGACATTTAACATATACATCACATGAAAATGTAACTTTAATTCAATTAATAGTGCTTATAACAATGACACAATAAATGAATTTGGTCAAACGCTCTAATAAGTTTCTAACGGTTTAACATAGTGGCCTGAAACAAAGACAATTTAAATAAACTATTTGTGTATTTAAATGTATATTTAATACGTACCATTAGCATCTCCACAATAATCACAGCAAATACAATTTTTCGGATCATATTTTATAATCGATGAACCTTTTGGACAAGTTTTCGCAGCTATACACAATACAATCGAGCAAGACGATGAATCTTCACCCTCCCGACACTTGCCACTTACTTCTGAACTTGCGATAATTAGTGAAATTATTAAAATAACTACGTATTTGCCAAACATTTTATACAAATTGAATGCTGTGAAATCGATTAATGATGTCTCTTCGGTTAGATGCACTTGCAGAGTGTGTGAATAACCCAAAGGATATTTTGCTTTTATACCACTCGAGTTCTTCGGATTTTTTGTTTAATTTAATTATCGTTGGTAGACAAACCAGTATGCGTTCCAGGCAGTAAAGTGAGTAAGCTCCACCCACCCAAATACGTTTCCATGCTCAGTGAAATGTACAGTTAAAGCAAACATATCACTCAACAAGTTGTTAAAATTTTCAGAACTTATATAAATTAAAATGACAAATTATTTAAATTCGAAACATGGAGTTGAAAAATATTATTAGTGTAACACTGTTGTTTAAAATTAAAACCTCAGTGCTGCATGCAAAGAGGAAGAATAGTAAAATAAAATTGAAATAAGTGGAGTATCACTCTTTTTGTCCATTTGAGTATGACACTCTGTTTTTGCAGATTTCGGTATATGATAATAAGTAGGTACTAAAAAACGTGCAAGGATATTTTGACAGGTAGGATTATATTTGCTGATTTATTGGTACAAATCGTTAGCAACGTGTTAGAAACAATAAAATCACTTTTAACACGTTGCTATATTAATTTTAACACTAATGTCAGAAAGTGACACTTTTAACTTGCTAAGCAACCGTCCAAAGGGCAACTTTTAACAACGGTCGTAGTTAAAATATTTTATCCAACACCTCTCAATAAATGCTATATTACTATGGCGATTTTAAACAAGCAAAGTAACAGATTATCCACTAGTGGGTATAATTTTGAGGAAAGCCACTAGTGAGTATTTTTTTATTTATAACAATAGTAATAACACACAACACCTTGGTAACTACTTCGATTGACATTTTAATTTAAAAATTTAAAGCATATGTCACTGTCAAATAATATTTCTTTAATAAATTTTTCATTTATTAAGAAGTGTTGGATAAAACGTTATACTTCACACGTGGGCAAAGTGGAATTACCCACTCGATAAAATTATCTCACTCAGCCTTCGGCTTCGTGAGCTAAGATTTCTCTCGTGGGTAATTCCTTACTTTGCCCACTTGTAAAGTAAATAACTATTATCCAACACCTCTCAAAAAATGCTCTATAACTATACCGATTTTAAACAAGGAAAGTAACAGATTACCCACTAGTGAGTATAATTTTGAGAAGTCACTAGTTATCCCACTTCGCCTTCTATTACAACGATGGACATCGCAAAAACAATTCCCTTAGTATACCCAACCCAACTAGTTCCTAGTATCAACCAACATTTTATTCTTATTTGCGGCACTCCAAGTTGCCAATCAACTTTTATTTTGAAATAAACTTTTTTTTTAAATACTTTATAAAAATTGAAGTATAAAAATAGATTCCAAGAAGAGTATGTATTTGTAAAAGTTGTAACAAATTTTGCGAACTTATAATTGGCATTGATTACATTCAAATGTAGTGTCTTCAATATTTTACTGGGAATACCGTTTTTGGATTTTCCCAAGGTCGTTGTCGTTTCCTCATTTTATTTGTTGTTGATGCAAGTAAACATAGATGGATACAGTAATATTATTGAGAATATTTTTATTGCTTTCTATTTATAATTTTTTTTTTTAATTATATATTGTTATAATAATACTATTTTAATAATAAGACTTTATTCTCCAATATAAAACCAAGTACAGGGCATATACACACATATAACAGTAAATTCATAAAAGCAACAACAGTACAAACATTTATTGAAAGATAGGAGAACGATGTACCTGCAGAACTTCAGAATGCGATGGTGGTGCAAAGAATGTTCTGGAATAACTGACTGGTATTCTGGGAACATTATGCTCACATACAGAGATAATTAATACAAACAGCAATCGTCTACACAAAAGTCACAACAAATACATTTAGTATAATCTGCTTTAATTAAGTGCTTTCCTTTTTCGCAACTATCCACTGGGCGACAATCAGCAGCATGACACGAGTCGGGCTTTTGTCCATCTTCACATTGAAATCTTCGACAAGGATTGGAACAACCTATCGCAGAATATTTAATTAAACTTTAGGTGCTTTACAAATATATTGTACGTAGGAAGTTTAAGAAGAGGCTCACAATGTCTGCAGCATTCACAATTTTGAGGATTTGCTTCAACCAGTATTTCACCATCTGGACAAGATTCTATATAAAGACATAGAGTTGTCCAACAAATTGTTTCATTTTGACCTTTCATGCATTTACTATTCACTTCATTTATAATGAAAAACACAGATAAGAGCAAAACAAATTTTGAAGACATCGTGCTGTAATTCATGGTACTGAAGTGAAGTTGTACTTATTCTAATGTATAATATGAAATTGTATAAATTGTTCTAGAAGAACACCACGTTTTATGGATTTATACGACGCTGTATTCGCTCCCCCACTTATGTTTTTTTTTTTCTATTATAACTACAGATAAACACAACACATTATTTATTTAATACATATTTATTTTTACACTATTTGTTATTCTAGTTACATTGCAAATAATCAAATAATTTAGTCGCTTATTTAATCAGTTACCTCTAGATATAAGTCACTATATAACTTACGGAGTTTTTTCTGAGAAATTGCTTTTACACTCTATCTAGACGAATTTTATTGTTGGGGTAAATAGCTCCGTGGTAACGCGTTGGACTGTGGATCGTGAGATCCTCGGTTCGAATCCCACAGCTAACAGTTACCAATTTAAATTTACCCCTGTGGATCTCCCTCCACTAACATCTTTGGAGGCTATGATTTGACGGCTGGTAACCGTACTTTATACGCAAAAATATATCGCTTACCGAGATCTACGTACCCATTAAATTTTAATTAAATACCAATGTATGTACTATGTACTATATATTTTCTATACATTATGTAATATCATATGGAAATAAATTTATATTATATTATAAAATACAACAGAAGAGAAGTATGTTAATTGAATATTAAAATTATAACTTTATAAAACCCATCAGCAGCATGTTCTGATTAATCATATTTTTCACCTGCAAGTAAATTAATTATTATTAATGATATCTTTTAAAAGTATGAAAACTTTACCTATGGAATCTTTCACGCAAGTGTCACAACAAATACAGTTTTGTGGATCATATTGTTGTATGTGTTTACCAGGTGGACACGATGTGTCCGGAGCACATTTCACTCTTACACAAATACCCTCTTGACCTTTTTTGCATTTACAATTTACCGTATTTGCAGCGACAAGAATAACCAAAAATACAATAACTTTTGTATTCATTTTGTATTTTTTCTGGTGTATTATTTGATTAAATTATATTTTATGCGAATACACACGAAGAGCAGATACAACTGACTTTATATATCATTGCTGAAGATGTTTATAGGTTTCTCCAAGGTTATTACATATATGTAAGATTTTTATAAAATAATTGTATTTGTTAATATAGTACAACGTTGTTTGTTATAAGATCGTATTATATCTGTTTTATATAATACAATTATTATTTTTACCTCAATTTGTTTACACACTAATAAAATAAAGCAACATTAACAAGAACATGACAAAATAAACAAAATATAACGATTTTATTTAAAATATATTTTAATATACATAAATACAACACAATACTTGCGTGTTACATTAATGAAATTTTGACTCGGATTATACAACTAAAACTATACGAGTTTCTTTCATTTATTTATTTGGAATCAGAATTTTATTTATCATTAGTTCTATAATATAACATACTACATTAACAAAATAAATGTATTTGGCCAAATACTCTAGTAAGTTTCTAAGGGTTCAACGTAGTTACCTGCAACAATGATAATGTATATAAACTATTTGTGCATTTAAATGTATATTTAATACGTACCATCAGCGTCTCCACAATAATCACAGCAAACACAATTTTGCTGATCATATTCTACAATCGATGAACCTTCTGGACAAGTTTTCGCAGTTATACAAAATATAAGCGAACAAACAGATCCATTTTTACCCTCCGGACACTTACCACTTACTTCCGAACTTTCGATAATTAGTGAAATTATCAAAATAACCGCGTATTTGCCAAACATTTTATACAAGTTTAATGATATCTTTTCGGTTAGAAGCTCTGCAGAGTGTGTAAATAACCCGAAGGATATTTTGTTTTTATATCACTCGGTTCCTTCGAATTTTATGTTTGATTAGCATAATGTTGATGTTTTCGAGGTTATCGTAGATCGACACAACAGTATGCGTTCCTGGCAGTAAAGTGCGTTACCTTCGCCCACCCAAATACGTTTTCATTTTCACGTAAACAAAGTGAATATTTCACACTGTTTTTCTCAAAAACAATGCTATAAAATTGAATTTTGTACAACTGTTTTTGGGAATTTATTGTTTGTAAAATTGTATTTCGAACTTGAAGCTGTCATTGCTAATGTAAGGCACTCTGTTTTATTACTATTACAGGGAAAGGCACTTATTTAATTTTATTTTAATTGACTTTTCCTATTTCATGTACACAAAGACAATTTTGTGATACTGTTTTTCTCAAAAACAATGCTACAAAATTGATTTTTGTGCAACTGTTTTTGGGGAATTTATTATTTGTAAAATTAACAGTCTGTCAAACTTGGGGCTGTTATTCCTTACGTAAAATTATTGAATCGCAGCCCCTGCGTCGGGGTTGGGGCTGGGACCCGCTTGGCCCCGCGGGAAAAGCCCCTTGGTGAGCAGTGGTATATTAAACATGCTGTACAATTTTATTTTATTTTTATTGAATTTATGAACGTGAAATACGAAAAGTAGTATGAACAACTCGTGTTACAATGCCTAACTGTAACACTAGTTGTTTAATATACTATTGTGAACGTGTAATAGGACTGGAAAAGTAGTATGAAAAACACGTGTTGCAATACCTAATTGTAACACTAGTTCTTCAATACATTATGCCCAGTGAAATTTAGAACATTTAAAGCGGAAACACTGTTGGTTAAGACTAAAATGCTACATGCAAAATGGATCTATAGTTCTTGTATAAATGTTTATGGTATTGTACATTCTGAGTTCTAAATACTCTGTACAATACAAGAAACAAACCTAATTTAGGACTGGTATTTCCAACCTCAGATAAACTAAATAATAAATTTATCAGTAGAATAAACAAATAATATCGAATCAAGAGATGACAGCTATAATAATATTCACTATTTAAACTTGTACAAGTAAACAAAATATTTTAGACAGTGCAAAAATAATTCCTTCGGTATACATTGTGTACAGAACTGGTTCGTAGTTTCAACCAATATTTTATTCTTATTTGTGGCAATGCTTGTTGTCAAACAACTTTTATTTTGGAAATACCATTTTTTTTTTAATGCAAAACTTTATAAAAGTATAATACGAGTAATAGGTTCCAAGAAGAGTATTTATTATGACAGGTCCAACAAATTTTGCGAACATCGAACTGTCGTTGAAGACATTAATGCGAAGACCACGTTTTTGGGTTATCACAAGGTTGTTGTCGTTTCCTCATTTGATTTCTTTTTTTTTTTTTTTTTGTTACAAATAAACATAACTCAAGATTTACTTAATATATTATATTTTTTTACAAAAATTGAGAATATTGTACATATATTGACATTATATTGTTCAACAAACTGAAATTATAATTTTACAAGCTCCAACTGCATGCTATTATTCAAACGTCGCTCCTGAAAATAAATTAATGAATATTATTTGTATTATAATTATAATTGTAATGCTCTACCTGGTGAATCTTTTGCGCAATAATCGCAACAAATACAATTTTGTGGATCATATTCGACTAGGTGTTCGCCATGTTGGCACGGCCTTGCAGGGATGCAACTAACTCTATCGCATATATCTTCTTGACCATTTATACACGTACAATTTATTGTACTTAGAGCACTGACAATTACCAGAAATATATATACATATTTTGTATACATTTTCACGATTCTATACGAATATTACTGCAGAACAGATACAACTGATTTTATTTCTCATTGTTGAAAATGTTTATAGATTTTTCCAAGGTTAAATATTATGTTATTCTACGAATCACTGGGAATAGCCACTGAAATATAGTAATTAGGGAACGCTTACTAACTTATCTTTATCGTACAGCCCATTTAGAAAGTTGATAAGAGAATATAAAGAAAACAACATTCATTAATTTTTAAATAAAATATTTAATGTGAAATCAAACATTACAATAATAAAAATGAGTTCAACTAATTATTATGCAGGTATGTAAATTTTCAAATAACTGCACAATACACTGTTAAATATTATTTACCGGTTTCAGGAGATTAAATCTATGTTTACATACACAAAAGTAGACTGGCAAGTAAGTAATAACTCTATGCTGTACGGTAATATTACCATACTGACCTATCAAAACAGTCAAGAAAATAAAAATAAAACAGAAAGATAGTATAACGCAATTTATTAATACAGACTGAATTAAGCTGTTCAGAGCTTCAGAATATGTTAGAGCAAATATAATAAAAAGCATTTCAAATACATAATGCAATTATTCTTATTTATCCTTCGTACCTAAAAATAAATCAATTATTATACTAATGAAAATAAGTTTAATATTTTTAAAATTGTTACCTTCCCAATTCTTTTCACATTGGTCACAACAAATACAGTTTTGTGGATCATATTTGACTATATGTTCACCATCAGGACAAGATGTTGCAGGGGCGCATCTAATAGTCCAACAATATGTTTCATCTTGGCCTTTTGAACACTTACATATTACACCATTTACGGTAAAAGCCACGACCAGAAGCAAGACAAACTTAATGTGCATTTTCACTTCGTTGTTATTACCTATTCCGTGAGTTGTACGAATACGAATGTTACTGCGAAATTGATATATAAATACTAGCGATATGTACTAATATTTCGATACGATAACTCATGTGTAATTGTTAAAATAGTGGTTTTTGTACGCATTTTT
Organism: Poecilus cupreus; assembly: GCA_963942605.1. Taxonomy (NCBI): domain Eukaryota; kingdom Metazoa; phylum Arthropoda; class Insecta; order Coleoptera; family Carabidae; genus Poecilus; species Poecilus cupreus. Next base: position 36,093,659 of record OZ012714.1, read on the forward strand.
ATCATATCTGTAAGAGTTATTATTAGGTAAATAAAGATTAAACAATGTAGATTAACAATAATTATACTTATTACTCATACATATTTTATTTCTTGATTATTGTTCTGTTCTAATTAAATGGTTCAAGATAATTACCTTGAATATTGACAAATTAAATAAATAAATAAATAAAAAAGCATTTTGATAATAAAGATTTACAACCTTCATTACCTCGACATAAATTCGTTGGTATACATAAAAAATTTTAACAAAAAATTAAACTGACGGAAAAAGCGTTTGTTGATTGTTTGCTTCCGACTCAAAAATTGTTAGGTACACCTAGAGAAAATATTTATTACTTTTAACTTAAAAATGTATATAACAATAAATTTTATCATTTAAATACTAACTTACTTAATGAAAATATATTTGCTTTAAATATAAAAAATATTTAATTTTATTTATTTAAATTTAATATATTTTTATTAGTTTTTAGTAAATAAATATCAGAAATATCGATAATCGACTATTATCAATATTCTAATTAAATAATATATTAACCCTCTATTGCATGAATTATTATTTCTTTTAAATAAAGGCTCAAAAACATTATTTTTTACAAAAGATATATTCATATATTTAAAATAAGTGTGTTACATAATTTTTTTTCCAAAATTAAAAAAAAAATTTAAATTTTGTTCTTTATTGGGAACATTATGAACAAATTCAACTTACAATAGAACTTTGGTCTATTGGGTCGTCTTCGCGTACTATACAAAATTGTTTGATAAACAACCCCTTCTAGGAAAACATCAGATAAAAATTTTTTTTGAAAATTTTGTAAAGGTATATTTAGCTGTAATACGTATATCAGCAGGTAATAAGCTGCTTCCTTCAAATTTTACATTTTATATCTCAGTTTCTGTAATTATACTTTTTCCAGGTAAAAATTATTTTTTTTTGTTGATCAAATTGGGAGGAATTCCCTAATTGGCAATTGACAAAGTGTATATAATGTTCCCAAATGTTATTGCCATGAATGTAAACTGCATAAGAAAAGAAAAAAAAATTTAAATTTTATGTTCCCGTTCGGGAACAGTATGCAATAGAGGGTTAATAATAATCGTTTATTTTGTTAGAAGCATTGAAGCTTGTACAAAAGAGTGTAATTGGTCACATTTACATTATATATTTATATACTTAAATCTAATGTAGTAAACTGATCTTATATCGAGAAATTTTAATTTTATTTTACATTAGTTTTTTTTTTAATTTAATTTATTCACCCAGCGTAAAAGCGCGCAGTTTAAATGCATTTAACATAAAAAAAATATACAATATTCTAATTAAATATATCCTTTATTAAAATTAAATAATTTTATATTTAATTCACATAAATTTATTAAATTCAAATAAATAGTTTATTCTACTTATAAATTTATTTCTAGTTTATCTGAGGTTGGAAATAGCGGTCCTAATATATTATATTTTTTACAAAAATTGAGAATATTGTACATATATTGACATAATATTGTTCAACAAACTGAAATTATAATTTTACAAGCTCCGACTGCATGCTATTAATCATGCTTCGTTCCTGAAAATAAACTAATGAATATTATTTGTATTATAATAATAATTGTAATGCTGTACCTGATGAATCTTTTTCGCAATAATCGCAACAAATACAATTTTGTGGATCATATTCGACTAGGTGTTCGCCAGGTTGGCACGAACTTGCAGGGATGCAACTAGCTCTTGAGCAGAAATCTTCTTGACCCTTTGTACACGTACAATTTATTGTACTTAGAACACTGACAATAACCAGAAATAAACATAAATATTTTGTATACATTTTCACGATTCTATATGAATATTACCGCATAACAGATACAACTGATTTTATTTCTCATTGTTGAAGATGTTTATAGGTTTTTCCAAGGTTGTTAATATCATGTTACTCTAAGCAACACTGGGAATAACAGTGTGAATCAATTTAAAATCTACAAAAAACTACACATATTATGAAATGTTTCAGGAGCAGGAAGTTAAGGAACGCAGAGATAAACCTTCTTTATCACGAATCATTACGATCAGCAATTGTTTTTGTAAAAATTGCTAGAAATTTAATTTATGGGGTATTAAATGAACTGTTTTAAGGGCAGTAAGTTGAGAGACGCAGTGACTAATCATTTTTATTCTTAAACCTAAACGTTACGATCGTTTGTTTTTTTTTAATTCATAGATACACCGCATTGTCGAAAATAACGACTGACAGATAGTTAATTGGTTTTCTTGAAGTCGATTGAAACCACTGAAATATAGTAATTCTGGAACGATTACTAACTTTGAAAATCGAGCCAAGAGAGCAATATGTGGGAAACTTATCTTTGTCGTACAGTCCGCTTAGAAAGTTGATAAGAAAATATAAAGAAATTAACATTCAATAATTTTCAAATAAAATATTTAATGTAAAAATCAAATAATACATTAATAAAAATGTGTTCAACTAACTATTATATATGTGAATTTAAAGGAATTTTAAAATAACTGAACAATACACTGTTAAATATTATATATTTTGTAATTAATGTTAAAAGTTGGCTTTATGGGTTCATTTTTTGTAGGTAAAGAAACACTTTACACCAACTGTAGGTAAAGCATAATTTTATCTGCACTTTATTTATAATACATAAACTAAGTAGCAAAATAACAATCATTGTTATGCAATTGCAAAAATTCCTATGATATTTTAGGATATCTGTGAGAGTTGACTTTTTAATATAGAAATAAATTATTAATTATTATTTAACTGCTGGTACAAAATAAAATAAAATACACAACGATAATAGTATATTACGTAATGAGAGATGTAAGAAGCAAATTACGCACGAGTGAAAAAATTAACACACAAGTTTGTAATTTCACGAGAGCGTAATTGCTTTACATCTCTCATCTTAGAATTACTATATTTCAGTGATTGAAACCTTACTGTGTTTGTTGTCATTTTTATCACAAACCATTTACGATCGGCAATTGCATTTTCTTAAGCATATAGATTGGCAAAACAAATACAGGCTAAAATATGTGTTTCCACATTCCTAGTTAAAATTTCATAATTCAAAACACAAATATTCAAGGGAATTATTAACTGTTGTAATATTTTGTACCATTATCTAATAATTTTATGACGTAGAAATATGCGAGTATTTATTGGATTTTCGTATTGTAATTATTTGAAAAAAATTGGAATAAATAAATATAATAATTAGCAATGTATTTCACCAATTTAATATTTTTATTTTTACTATTTTACTCCATTTTTTACAATTTAATCAAATAAAATAATTTATGGGAGAACATGTTAGAGTAAATGAAATAAAAAGCGTTTATTTCAAATACATAATACAATTATTCTTATTTATCCTTCGTACCTAAAAATAAATCAATTATTACTAATGAATATAAGTTCAATATTTGTAAAATTATTACCTTCACAATTCTTTACGCAATGGCTACAACAAATACAGTTATCTGGATCAGACTCGACAAAATGTTCATCAGCATTACAAGATGTACTATTTACATAGGCACATCTAATAGTCGAACAATCTGTTTTTTGGCCTCCTGTACATTTACATATTACACCATTTATGGCAAAAGCCACGACCAGAAACAAGACAAATTTAGTGTACATTTTCATTTTGATGTTATTACCTTTTCCGTGAGTTGTATGAATACGAATGTGACTGCGGAATTGATATATAAATACTAGCTATATGTATTAGCTATTACACACGATAACTCATGTTTTATTGCCTTTAAATTTCCATTTAAAAAACATTTTTATCATATTTGTATTATAAATTATTGTTAAGTAGATAAAGGTTAACAATGTAGAGTAACACTGAGAGAAATGTATATTAAAAAAAATATATTTAAATTAGTTTACTTCTTTTTAGTAGACATATATTTATATCTAAAATATATTATTTCAAAATAAATACATTGTATATTGAAAAAATACTATAATAGATATTTAACAAATATTTCATTAGAATAAATATATTGTATACTAAAATATTATTATAATATAAAGTATACTTATTTTAAAAAATTTGTATTTCTTAAAGATACAAAAACTTTTGAATATACTATACAGTATATTAAATTTTAATATAATTTTCACTTGTTACAAAGCAACTAAGTTTATATCTTCAAGTAGTATATATTATTAAATTTTACTAACATTATATTAATATGAAGTATAAAATATGTTTGAAATAATGATATTAGTCTACTTAAACGAAACACAGTGTATTGTAGAATTATTTTTGCACGTCATTCCATTAGTATTAACCGGGTGGTGAACAAGAACAGACCTGCATTTCATTCCGAGCTATATACTGATGTGTAGATTGTAGTGGCTGACTGCGAGTTTCATCTCCGTTGTTTAGGTTTGGTAACTACCGTATTGTGTGCCTAGTTTCAATCGCGTCATTTGTGTTATTGTACGAGTATATTTATACACGAAAAATGGATTTGTTCGTAGAAAATATATTACAAGAATGGGAATTCGGTGAACTACAAGAAAAATTTAAAAGTAAGTAAATTGTTCTGATTAGTTAATTTACGGCATAAACTGTTTTTTAATTATAGATGAAGGAATAGACGAAACTGCATTTAAAATACTAGATGATTGTGCTATAAAAGAATTAATCCCACAAATTGGACGAAGCATCAAATAATATTATAATTTGCAATTTTGATGGATCTTTGGTAACACCACCTCCGCCTATTACGATTCCAATTCAAGAGAGACTACCAACAATTTTGGAATCACTATCAGTCTTTCCTAATGTAAGTATGAGATATTAAAAAATTATCACGCCTGTACACAAATTTATATTGATTAGTAATATATTCTTCGTTTCTGATTTATAGGGTTTAGAAGATTTTTTAAATGAAACTCTAGATGGTCAAACGTTGTTGAGAAAAAGAAAGGAAATATTGAGTTATTCTGAACGTCAAAAATTAGCCTCGCTCACTTTGGACTTTTTATTCCAAAATAGTAAAAACAACAATTACTCAAGTTAAATCAAGTTTCTTCCAGAATAAATATAGCCAGTACGCTATCACTAAAACAACAATTAAATTTTTCTCGCAGGTTAGTTTTACAACTAGGTCTTAGTATAGTTATTTGTCAAACTAGAGAGGAAAGCGCTTCTTTTTCCCCTCGAGTTCGAAGTTCGAACGAGAGTGGAAGAAGAGATTTCCTCTCGTGTTAGACACAACATTTTTTTCACGACATGTTTCTAAAAATGATTTGCTCGGACCTAAAATACACTTTGAAAACACAACTGACAGCATGACACGTTAAAAGTTAGGTTATCAGACACAAGGCGGTGTAGCAGTGTTGCCAATGAACCAATGTTAAATATCTTTAATAAGGATTTTCAATAAAATTAGGAATTTTTTATAATTTTTATAATATATTTTTTGTAAATACCATTAATATTGCTAACACTTCTATATTTTCCTCTCTAGAGAGGAACAACACATTTTCTCACTATTTCGGGAGAAGAACGGTGGGGATTCCTACCATGTCGTGAAAAAAATTATTACACTTGGCTTTAGTACTTTTGTAAAAAATGTAAAACAACATTTTTTTTTTAATAATCATACAAATCCAATACCTGATGAATTTATTATAAGATAGGCGAATGGATACAGATTGACGGCATTCGATCAAATTCATCAAGTGTTAGTAATGGATTATAAAGAAGAAATGCCTGTTTAAGCTTTAATTAAAAATATGATTTTGAATGAGAAATCGATGTTTTATTCTATGTTCAACTCTTTATTACTATTGGATTTAATAATCATTTGTATTCATATCAGGTAGACTTATCAAATAATTTTAGTTATATTTTACACTCATCTTTAGTAAACGTATTCTCCTTTATATTAATAAAAAATAATACTAATTGTTTTGTAAATTTAAATTAACCTATTTTTTTACATTTAGCTGATAGTAATTTTTTGTTATAATTACCTAATTTTATGTAATATTTGTTCAGAATGTTATTTATGTTTTCTTTACTTATTAAAAATACATATTTCAAAAATACTTATATTGTTTTAATATGTATACCTTTCATTTTATAAATAATGTTTATTTATAATGAATAACTAATATTCTAGATATTAGTATATTTTATTTTTAAACTAAAGTTTTATTTTGCTTTGAATTAAATATATCTTATTTTTGTTATGAATTAATCGTATATTTATTATTAAAATCCTACATATTAAATTTTAAAATCCCTTATATTAACTCTTAAAATAATTAATATTTACATTTGTATTATTATATTCTTTAATTAAATATATTATTTAGTAAGTACTAAAATATTTTTTACTTGATTTAAAAAAGTTTTAACTTAATATTAATATATATTTGATTCAGATCTATTATTTATTCAATTATAATCTTAATATATAGATGTTTGCGTCTAATACATATTTTCAAATAAACTCGTTTTATATTTTTGAATATATGAGTTTACTTGTCACTTTTTTAAATATATTTTCTCTTTCCATTAAGTGTAATTACACTTGTTTTACATATACATTTCTCTCAGTGAACTATTACAAGTACATTTCGAGTCAAAATTTCATACTTAATGCAAAACACAATAAATATTCAAGGGCATTATTAACTGTTTCAAATATGTTGTACCATTATATAATAATTTTATGACGTAGAAATACACAAGTATTTAATGAATTTTCCTTTTGTAATTATTCAAATAAATTGGAATGTACCTATACAAGCATATTTTAAATTGTTTCTAAAAAGAGTAATTTATAAATAAATATAATAATTAACAATGTATTTCAACAACTTAAATTTTTATTTTTATTATTTTAGTCCATTTTTTACACATTAATTAAATAAAACAATGTATACAAGAATACGTTAGAGTAAATGAAATAAAAAGCACTTCAAATACATAATACAATTATTCTTATTTATCCTCCGTACCTAAAATTTAATTAATTATTACTTATGAAAATAAGATTAATATTTTTAAAATAATTACCTTCCCAATTCTTTACGCATTCATCACAACAAATACAGTTATCTGGGTCATACTTGACAAAATGTTCTTCATCAGAACAAGATGTATTAGAAACAGGGGCACATCTAACAGTCAAACAAAAAGTTTCATCTTGGCCGTTTGAACACTTACATATTACACCATTTACGGCAAAAGCCACGACCAGAAGCAAGACAAACTTTGTGTACATTTTCATTTTGTTGTTATTACCTATTCCGTGAGTTGTACGAATACGAATGTGACAGCGGAATTGATACATAAATATTAGCGATATGTACTAGTATTTACATACGATAACTCATGTTTAATTGCCTTTATATTTACATTTAAAATAGTTTCTGTATCTATGCATTTTATCATATCTGCATAATAATGGTAGAAAAAGGTTAAACAATGTAGATTAACAATAATTATACTTATTACTCGTATATATTTTATTTCTTGATTATTGTTCAGTGATAAATTAAATAAATAAATAAAATTTTTAAAAAGCATTTTAATAATCAGAATTTACAAACTTCATTATCTTGATATAAATTGTGTATTTGGCAAACATTTTAAATAAACTAGAATACTGTGAAAAATCATTTTAACTTCAGTGCGTTGTACTGAAAGAGTTTTTTATCATTGGATATTCCGAATTTTATGTATAATTAATATCTTGTTGATTCTTAGAAGGTTATTGTTTCTTATAAGAGTTTTTGTTTGTTTCTCAAAATTAAGTTATTCATTAATATTACATAAATTAGTTGAGAATCAGGAAACAATTTCACATGCTTCTTATATAATATTTTTATGCGATCAAAAGATATCATCTCCAAAAATAACATTCGTATAATTATCGTTTATTACCACAGAACAATGATACAATATATTTATTAAGCTTCTGAATTAAATTCGATTTTATATTGTATTCTACATAATATGGTAGCCGGTAGAGTAACAAAGGTTACTGACGTGTTCTCTATGAAAATAGGTACACTTTACTTCTTTAACCACAATTTGTTTGAATTTAAAACAATATATAATTGGACAGACTAACAGAACGATAAATTCGTCTTAACTAACCAGAGAAATTTGCTATGGCTAGTCAGGCCATTGAATTTTTGCACAAAATAACTTTTAAAGAAACAAAAATTATATAAAGTTTGAAATGTGCTAATTGCAGACTCATAAGAGACGCTATGTAAATATATCAGTGATTCAGAATGGAGGCTACGAGCTACGTTTCTTAGTTACTGTTTCAATTTACTTGTTACTGTTGTTTAGTTTACTTGTTTTTCCTGACGAAGAATTACGTCTCGTAATTCAAAACGATGAATTTCAATAAAATTATACAGAAACAAACCAAAAATTTTCATCTAAAATATCATTGTTGTAATCAATGAAACTTATTATTTTGTATAGAATTTTATAACGGAAGAATCAATGTCTTGACTAAAACTGATTTTGATTAACTAATATTCAACTGTAATCACACAAGAGCTTTTTATTTTGCCGGATAAATTTCTGTTTGTACGAGCTAGAGTGGGAAAAAAGAAGCGCATTCCTCTTTAGTTTGACAAATAACTATTTATCACTTGCAAAAAGTTACCTTCCTATTTATCCGCTATCAAAACGATAAAACTGGTTTTTCATTATGGCTTACTTTATATTGAAGTTAAATTATCACAGGTATAAATATTTAGGAATGAATATTTGTGTACATAAAATTAACAACGGTATATTATTTATTTATTTTAGAAAAAAATACATGATCGTATATTGTATATTTTATATTTATTCCAATATTTTAGTAAGTTTCTAATGGTTCAACATAATTATCTGTAACAAAAATAATATAAATAAATATAACATGTGCATTAAATACGTTAATATACGTACCATTAGCGTCTCTGCAAGAATCACAACAATGACAATTTTCCGGATCATAGGGTACTAGTTTTGCATGACTCGGACAAGTTTTCGCGGATAAGCAAAAAATGGCCGAACAATCGGATGGCCTTCGATTACCCTTACACACTCCACTTACTTCTGTACTTACAACGATTAGTGAAATTATCACAACCAATGCGTATTTGGTAAACATTTTAAACAAACTTGAATACTGTGAAAATATCTCAGCTGTGAGTTGTACGTGTATAATGATTTTATATCGAAGGATATTTCGTTTTTATATCACTGGGATTCCTAATTCCATTCTATAATTATATTTAATAAAAAAAATGTTGATTCTTCAAGGTTCTTTTTATTCGTACAGTTTTTTAAAATAATAAATCATTAATTTTTCACCTCCCGCCACATACCTGTATGGGAGATATACAAATATATTAAAAATTGGGTAATGAGATTTGAGTGGATGAGCACGTTTTATGGCCCCTAGAATACGATTTTAATAGTTTCATGATGTGCCTGTCTGTATATCCGTCTGCCAGCATGTCACGGTTTCTCAAAAACTACTAAACTGATTTTTTTATATTATGTACATATCAATTGTATCCCCTTGGGAAGAGGTGATTAATTTTTGGTGATAATCCAATATCCGGAAGTGGTAGTTTATTTGAAGTCATATCAAGTTATTTTGAAATATCTCAATAAATTATATTTAAATGACAATAATGTCTCAAATATTATTTACTACAATTGTTGCTTGAAACATTATTTTGACATTTTCGTTTAAAGCTACTAACCTGGGCATTTTGAAAATAAACAGCGCTTGAAAAATATCATTTTTTCCATGTGTTATAATTGAAAACTAATTTTTTTGAAGGGATGATTTAGTGTATAAATCTACGGCGGGAGTTATTGTGGTCCCTACAACAGTTTATTTTATTATTAAATCATTCATTAATTTTAATTTAATTTTGGGAATAATCATTGATGTGCATACAATTAACAACGATATATTATTTATTTATTTTACAATAGATACATACTCGTATATTGTACAATTAACATTTATTCACTTTCTGATTAGGTCAAATACTTTAGTAAGTTTCTAATGGTTCAACATAATTATCTGAAATAAAAATTATTTGAATAAATATAACACGTTTATTTAATACGTTAATACGTACCATTAGCATCCCTGCAAGAATCACAACAAATACAATTTGCCGGATCATAGGTTACTAGCTTTGCATGATCGGGACATCTTTTAGCGGCTAAGCAAAAACCAGCCGAACAAGCGGATGGAATACCCTTACATACTCCACTTACTTCTGTACTTACAACAATTAGAGAAATTATCACAATCAATGTGTATTTGGTACACATTTTAAACATATTTGAATACAGTGAAAATTAACGATATCTCAGCTCTGAAGTGTACGTGTATAATGATTTTAGATCAACGGATATTTTGTTTTTATATCACTGGGATTCCGAATTACATACGGTAATTATGTTTAATAAAAAAAAAGTTGATTCTTTCAAGGTTCTTGTTATGCGTAGTTTTTTTTTATTATTATAATGTTTGCATAAATTAGGGAATAATCATTTGTCTGCATAAAAACTTAAATTTTAAACTTAGTTTAAAATAAATTAAAGCAAATCGAAGTTACATATCTTTTGGAATAATTGACATTGCTGTGAAAAATTCGATTTGCTTTTGTCCAATTAATCCAAGTATAAATTTATGTTTTGCTGGTGCAACTGGCCCGTTGTTATTTTGTTATAATAAAAAAGAAGCAAAAAAATGGTACTGTTTAAAGTAGTTTAGGTGGGAGATTATGTGCTGGACATAACAGATTATTTTCTGTTGCTTATACAAATAAATATAACTCAAAATTTAATTAATGTATTTTATTTTTCCACAAGACTTACAAATATTATACTTGTATTGAAATAATATTGTTCAACAACCTGAAATTATAATTTTGCAAGCTCCAATTCCATGTTATTAATAATTATACTTCGCTCCTGAAAATTAATATTAATAAATATTAAAGAAAATAATTATAAAAATTGTAATACTCTACCTGGTGAATCTCTTACGCAAATGTTACAACAAATACAATTTTGTGGATCATATTCGACTATGTGCTCACCAGGTGGGCACGATGATCTAGGCATGCAACCAACTCTATCGCAAATATTTTCTTGACCTCTTTCACATTTACAATTTATGGTGCTTAGAGCATTGACAATAATTAGAAATAAACATACATATTTTGTATACATTTTCAATTTTGTTCAAGCTGTTCTATACGAATATTAACGCGAAAGAGTTACAACTGATTTTATTTCTCAGTGCTGAAGAAATTTATAGGTTTTTCCAAGGTTATTACATAAATATTATGTTATTATAATCACTGAGAATAACAGTGTGAACCAAATTTAATTCTACAAAAAACAAAATCATTATTATAAGTAGGTATATAGTTTATTAAAGCTGAAATGTACGTTATGTTCACTCATCCATGTACATTATGTGTCAAAATACCCTAGTTCAAAACACAATAATAATGAAGGACATTATCAACCATTTAAAATATTTTGTACCATTATTTAATATTTTTATGAACTAGAAATATATTTGCGATATACAGAAACGTAAACCTACTATTATTGAGCTTTGTTCCTAGTGGTAAAGAATCATTTTACGGGCTGTTATCTTAAAACCACAGCAATTCAGCAATATACATATTTACTGATACTGTGTATGTTACCATATACTGTTTCGATAATCGGTTAACCTATTCAGTTAATGAATTGTGCTGTACGCTTCACCTTCAATAAAGGTAAGGATTTAAAATTTTTTTACGATTTGGTATAGAATAAGACACTGTGAAATGCTGAGCTATAACACGTACTTATATGCTTACAAGTACAATGTACAAAGGCTAGAGAAGTATTCACTTTAAAAATAGATACACTTAACTTTTTTAACCATACTGACTAATAGGTTAGGTACCACGAAATTTGTTTTTGGGTGTTTTAAGAGAAGTGTTTTAGCGCTGTACAATATTCAAGAATTAACTAAAAAAAAAAAACTAAAAGTGGTAGATAATACATTTCTCTGTAACTACTTTTTGAAGTATTTTTATAAAAAAAAATTGCAGAACACTGTTTAGCGCTAAAATCTGGGCTCAAATACCCAAAAACAGAGCTCGTGGTAGCAGGTTTGTTTGAAACTAAATATTGTTATAATCAATGAAAATTGGATTACTTATTATACATATTATTGTAATCAACGAATCAAAGTACAAAATATTAAGAAAATAACTACAATTTAATATTTATTTATTTTACAATAAATATATATATTCGTAATTAACAGTTATTCACTTCCTGATTGGGTAAAAAACGTCAGTAAGTTGTTAATGCTTGAACATAATAGCCTGAAATAAAAACAATTTAAATAAAAATACCTATATATGTATTTAAATGTATATTTAATGAGTTTGTACGTACCATTAGCGTCTCTGCAAGAATCACAACAAATACAATTATCCGGATCATATTTTACTAGTTTCGCATTACTTGGACAAGTTTTTGCGGTTATGCAAAACGCAGCGCGACAAACAGATGGATTTTCATAGTCTTTACACTCTCCATTTACTTCTGTACTTACAACGATAAATGAAATTATTGCAATCAATGCGTATTTGGCAAACATTTTAAACAGATGTGAATACTGTGAAAATTAACGATACCTGAGTTGCAAATTGTACGTGTATAATGATTTTATATCGAAGGATATTTTGTTTTTATATTACTGCGGATACTCCGAATTACGTACTATATTTAATAAAAAAATGTTGATTCTATCAAGGTTCTTGTTATATGTAAGAGTTTTTTTTTAATATAATTAAATTATTCATATATTTTTCGGGGAATCAAAAATCATTTAACTTTTGCATCCAAAATGAACATCCATATAATTATTAACATATAATTATGATACAATAAATATATTATACATGCTAATATATTCATCTTCCAAGTCTGGTAAAAATGCTAAAAAAAATTTAATGGATCTACATATTTACCTGAAATAATTTTTCAAAATTAATTCAAATTCAACCATGATAGTTATACGTACCATTTGCATCTACACAATAATTGCAACAAACGCAATTTTCTGGATTGTATTTCACCATTGTTGCACCCTCTGGACAAGATTGCGCAGAGGTACAAAACACATGCAAACATAAAGTTGAACCTTTATTATCCTCACAATTACCATACACTGATGTTGCAAAGATACATAAGATTATTAGAGTCATTACATATTTTGCAAACATTACGAGTATGTTGTATCTTAAATATAAAAATGGTAATATGTTCTGATATTAGTTTGTACAAAGATTTATACTGCATAGCATAAAATATTTTGTTTTTATATTTGTGCTGCATTTCAGCTCGTGTTTAATTAGCCGTCAATTTTATTTTCTCAAGCAAATAATTAGATACGACTTTTGTTTTTTGTTTGTTTGTCTAGTTATTTCCTGAAATACTATATTATTATTCATTTTATTTCTGTTATGTTACTCAAATTAATTATGTTAGATAACATATTTTAATTATCTCTTTTCCCGTATATCTTTGAAAAAATATTTTGATATAAAGGCGTCAGTTACACGTGAGGCGTGCGATTCTTTGTCTTGTGCTGACCATACACATATGCAACGTGCAAGAATGTTTAAATAAAATTGTATATTCTACAAGTAATGGAATGGCACATATTCCTCGCGAGCAAAAAGTTTGTAGCCCTCGCCAGTGGGATAGGCCACTCCGTTACATGTTGTAGACTATACTTTCTATTAAAAGGTTTTGGAAATTATACGAAAATACAAATATAAAACTGTTGAAAACGTCAAACTCAAATAAATCAAATTAAAACAAACAGACGTAGTCATAGTAACTGAATCAAGATACTTCATATGTCGCGCTAATAAGCGGTTCTGATTCGTTGAAAATATTCCATATGCAGCGTATGGAATGTTAGTGATTCCATAACAATTTTTAATAGTGGAATGCCCAGTTTCCAAAACAGTGTTATAGAAAAGTATTTTTTATTACTTATATGGTTTATTCTCCTCTGCTATCGCCTCAAGGGATAAATTCCATATTCGTAATAAAAAAATATACTCTAGTTCCTTGATATACAAATAAGTATTATACGTATCAAAATTTAGAAAACGAGCCCTACCGAATTTTCTAAATGACAAGTCTTATAAAATGAGTCCTTTATACAATTTTTTTATATTTTGTTAACATATATAACTGCTATATTAAACCTAGTTTCATTTCATGCAATGCTGATTTATGAACATAATTTTTTTTTAAATAATTAAGCGAATGTCAAGTACCTACCATCCTCATAAAATAAAAAATTGCGTATCGAAATAATAGCTTTATCGATACGCAATTGAGTTTTGTAATAACTTTATTATGAATGTAAAATATTTAAAAAAAAACTATAATAGAATTTTGTAGAATGTTAAACAAGAAGAGAGCTACAAATTATTTGAATAAATAGACAAATGTTTTCATTATTTATTTAAGGAACAATAAGGACAAAAAGGAGGTAAAAAATAACAATAAATACATTGTTTAATCGTGATATATTAAAGACAAATTGGCTCCAAAACACAGATATTTACAACAGTATAAACAACCAACAGGATGTAAAAAAGTACCACTGGTCAGTGTTTCAGCATTTACATTGTGTGTATCACCAGTGAATACATTACACACTCAATGATATTACACACAAAAAGAGAAATCCACGATCAAAAAATAAAACTGCATGACATGAACACGCATCCGCTCAGTAATCATCCCCGCGGGAGACTACCTCCTTGCAAGTAGGGCGCAGCATGATCGTGTGCTCGAACTGCGCGGTGTAGCAGCCCTTGATGTCGCACAGCGGCGGATAGGCGTCCACTACACCCTTGTCGCACAAGTCCTTCAGCGCCATCTGGTACTTGGTTGCGCCAGCGCGGTCCAACCAACGTTTGCAGAAGGCCAAAGTGCCGAACTGTTTGTTGATGGTGCCCAACAGAGCCTTGGACGATTGAAGACTGTCAAACAATTTTTACAAAATTAGTTATGCCTGTTTAGCATCTGGCACGATTTCTTAAAATTTCATGCAACGTGAGTACGTTTCATAACTTATAATAATATTAAAGAAAATATTACATATTCGTCTGTCATCGTTACTCGAATGCAAAGAAGAAACACATCACTATTCACAAAACTCTTTTAGAAGCCTGTAAAACTTTACAGGTCTATGCGCCGTAATTACTCATTTACTTAGTTACCAAAGTACCTGTAAAGTATCATTTATATAGAAGATGGAAATAAATATTATTTACAGTTTAACAGATATTGTTCAATTATTTGAAAATCCTTTAAATTTATATACGAAATAGTTAATTGAACTCATTTCTATTAATGTATTATTAAAATTTAAATTAAACATTTTATTTTAAACTCTTGAATGTTAATTTCTTCGTATTTTCTTATCAACGAGAAATATTATTTTATTTAATTATGTTATCAACTGTTGTTCCAATTTTTTTTATTAAATACACATGCAGCCATAGATGTGTTATTAATTTTATTTTAATATCATTTTGCGATTACATATTTTAATTGCCAAATATATTGATAAAAGGATACTTCTCTGACTAATTTTAATTTTTATAGCATGTCCTTCTAATTATAGCTTCCCTTCAGAAATAGGCTAGGAGGGCTAACTTTCTAAGCGGGACTGTGCAACAAAAACAGGTGGCCCCACGACTGGCTGTCTTTCTGGGCTCCTATTTTAAACGTTAGTGGGTGTTTCAGTATCATTATATTTCAGTGATTAAACATGAACGTCTGAACACTGCAGACTTCCATTGAAAGTGAAAAGGATTTCATCTTGTTCATTATGATCATTGTTAAAATGAACATTGGACACGCATGTCAATGTTTACTAAATTCATTTTAGGAAGGTAATAAAAATGAATCACTTTCCAGTATTATCATTAAATGTAAATAAATGGGAACGAACATTTTCTTTTCAATTTTCATTAAAGATGAATATAAACACATCGAAAAATAACGGTTAATAAAAGTACAAACAAAATAAAAGCAACAAATGTTGGATGTTCTAGTTTGTCAGTATTGTTTAATCCTGTCAATTTATCTTTCAATATATTTTATAAAGACAAATAACAATATTACTAATAAAAAATATATATTGCTGACACAAATAATAAATGAATTTGATAACTTACCGCAAGGGTACATATTGAACATCAAAGTTCTTCATGTAATGCGAACACTCCATGTCATCATGAACCAAACCGCGTCCAGTAGATCCGAAAGTTTCAATAGCGTAGAATTCATTTTCCTCCATGACTGTAGCTTCTCCTCCCTTCACAATCGGAACAGTTTTCCCCGCATGAATACGATATGGCGATATTGAGTGTCCATTCAAATTCCTAATTGACTTCACTTGATAAGTTTTCCCGTCTATTTCGACTTCATACGACTCCATTACCTCTTGAATTGCTTCTCCAATGTCGCATAACCTAACGTCGATACCAGCAGTCTAAATAATATCATAAAAATTAGTTCTTCAACACAAGGAAAATAACGCTTTGCTCACTTTTATGCCAGTGTTGGTAGCGTCGCGAACAGCTTCGATAAGTTTGTCATATTTAGGATTAAACGTAAGAGTAAACGCACAATCGATGATTCTGCCATTAATATGTGTACCAAAGTCGATTTTAGTAACATCGTCGTATTCCAAAACAGTTTTATCGCCAGCGTTTGGTGTGTAATGTGCGGCGCAGTGATTACGAGAGCAACCGGTAGGAAAAGCTAAACCTGCTTGTAAACCATTCTCGTTTATTAACTTGCGAGCTACTGATTCCAATTCTTCGCAAATTTCAATCATTGTCATTCCTGGTTTGATCCATTTCTGCATGTACTGACGAGTCTACAACATAACATCGTTGTTAGACAATGATAAGTGATATGATTTGAAAATACTGACCTGTCTGTGAGCTTCAGCTGCTAACCTAACTTCATTGTAAATGTCATTGTGCATTCTATCTAAAGCTTTCTTTTCTTCAGTTGAGAATCTATCCTTGGCAGTGCGCTCATCTTTACCTGCTCCATATTCTTGAATTTCTCCGATGGGATACACTCCTAAACATAAAAGCGTTAACAATCCAGTCAAAAAAACAAAGAGATGAATGTCGTTTACCGTCAGCGAATAAATCAGTTATAGGAATAGATGGAGGATTGGTCTGTTCCTTTTTCTTTCCTTTATTGCGATTACGTTTCTTTTTCTTCGTTTTTTCCTCAGTTTCACCTTCTGCATTTTCTATTTTACTGTTCTCCACTGGAGTACCATTATTCTCCGCCTTAACATCTCCAGAATCAAGATTTGTCGTTGTATCTTCTATACAGTAAATAAATTAAAATTTTCAATAAATTAAGAAGTTTTGAACACGTGAGCTTTGAAAAAATTGGGTACCTGTCTTTTTGTTCTTTTTCTTTTTCTTCTTCTTTTTTGCTGCAGTAGTTTGGATATTTTCATTTTCTATATCATTAACTTTTTCATTTTCATCGTTATCTTCCTTCTTTTCAATAATTTTTTCAGTTTTAACCGCGGCCATTTTCGGCTTTGAACTTTTTATTTTTTGCTGTAGTTACTTTTATTAATGTTGGTATTAATGTTTTATTTCCCTTTTTACATATTATTAAATATAGAATTCGTTAAATTTTGAATTTTAAATGCAATTATGCACTTTTCCAATCAATGAAACATGTTTAATATTATAATATTGACAGTTTATTTTTGTTTCCTTGGGGATATTTTTAGTGTTGTTGGTATTTGTCTATACTTGCGCCAACTTCATGTTATACGTTTCCCGCCAATTGAAACACCTGTTTGAGCTGTTACGTGCTCATTTTGTGATAATAATACTACCTTACAACAATGGAAATAGATACATTTAATGAAGATTTATTAGCTGACATGCTACCATTGTATTATAAAAGAGTTTTTCCTTTTAATCCGTATTATAGATGGTTAAGTTATGGTAAACGAAATTACTTGGAATACCGTGAAATTTCCTTTACACTTATTGGAGATATTTATATTCGATATCAGTCATTTGCTGACAAACAAGAATTAATAGATTGTCTGCAAAGAAGAAATCCCATAAAAATTGATATTGGCGCAGTGTATAATGCCAAACCTAAGGATCGGAATTCAATACAGGTTTTGACGCCAGTAGAAAGGGAAATTGTGTTTGATATTGATATGACTGATTATGATGAAGTAAGAACTTGCTGCAGTGGTGCCGATGTGTGTACAAAATGTTGGAAGTTTATGGCAGTTGCTTGTAAAATATTAGATGCTGCTTTAAGAGGTATGCAGTTTGTAATTCTCATATTTTCAATTTAATACAAAAATAATTTCATAGATGATTTTGGTTTCGAACACATTTTGTGGGTATTTTCTGGTAGAAGAGGTATTCACTGTTGGGTATGCGACGAAGCAGCCAGAAAATTAGATTCTTTGGGTCGAGGAGCAGTTGCTGAATATTTAAATCTTATCAAGGGAGGTGCAGGTCGAACTAAAAAAGTGTCGTTACCTAGAGAACAAATTCATCATTCTATAGCGAGAGCATTGATAATAGTTGAGCATCATTTTGAAGATATATGCCTTGTTGATCAAGATATTTTGGGCACTGAAGAAAGAGTTGTTCAATTTATCAAATTAATTCCAGAAACAGACGATCGAGATGAATTAAAAAAGAAATTATTGGCCGAAAAAAATAGCTCAAAGCAAAGATGGGATGTATTTGTCAGTCACTTGCAATCTTTGAAAACTTCTGTAAGTTAATATTTAATTGAAAAAAAATATTAAATTAACCAGTATAATTTGATTATAAAGGGAAATTCAAAGAAATCTATGAGGAATTTAATAGAAGAAATACAGTTACATTTTCTTTATCCTCGATTGGATATTAACGTCACAAAAGGAATGAACCATTTGCTTAAATCTCCTTTTTGTGTGCATCCAAAAACGGGAAAAGTCTCAGTACCATTTAATCCTAAAGCCGTTGATAAATTCAATCCTTGTACAGTCCCTACAGTTAGGTATGAATATTATTTATGATAGTGGGGTATTTTCTAATATTGTATATTAATTTCAGTTTATTAGCGACTGAAATTAATGCATATGATGCTAAAACGAAAGAGCAGGAGGAGCAAGAGCAAGAAAATTCGAAATTAGCAATACGAGATTATAAGAAAACGAGTATGTTAAAACACGTAGTTGTGTTTGAAGAATTTGTTAGGAAACTTGAAAGTGACTGGAAAGGGAAGAAAATTGAATCTAGTGGTAAAAAATTAATTAAATATAATTTCTTTCAAATTTAATAATTTTTATTAATTTTTTCAGATAAATCGATGACGTTCTAGTCAGAAGAAATATATTTTAATAACAAATTATATTGTTTGTATTTATTATTCGCATTTAATTTTTATTTGTATGTAACTCAAATTTGTTTAATTTTTTAAAAATAAATATTTTTCTTATGCATATACTCTTATAATTATTTACAATTGCTAAAATATATCGAGTATATCATTGAAATACATATTATTTAAAGAAATTTAGGACCCAATTTTGAATTCAAAATTATATTTATCTACGACCGTTATTATAAGGGGCCCTTTTAACGGTTGCTTAGCAAGTTAAAAGTGTCACTTTCTGACACTAGTACTAAAAGTAACAGCAACGTCTTAAAATTGATTTTATTGTTACTTTTAACAGGTTGTTAACGATTTGTATCAACAAATATTAACCCTACCCTGTCAAAATATCATTTCACATATTTTAGTATTTTCTATATATATACGTGTTAAAAGTTATTTATTTCGTTCGTGGGGTTGTTTCGCTCGGCTTTGCCTCGTTTCACAGACTTCCCTACTTATAAAATGTCACTTTTAACACAAATAATAAATAACCATTATCTCCCGCACATACATATTGTATTGTGACGGGTCAAATTTTTCGGTAGTAAGTTAACGATTAAGCACTTTTTGGGATTTTAATGATGACGTCTGTGTGACAATTTTTTCGTTCACGATAACTCAAATTCTATGAAAGTCATTATTTTCAAATTTCCTATTTTTAATTAGGGTGTATAAATAAACAGTTAGATTTTGTTTATAATCAATTAGGAATTTTTGGACATATTACTGAAATGTAGAATTTTATTTTTAATGTAAACTTTTTTCTATTTTGTTCCGTTTAAAAATTAAAATTTGCGGGAGGTTGTATCAGATTATTCATTTACAAACTTGGTCTAATTTAATTCGAAAATCAACGATCGCTCTATTTAAAATACACATATTCAGTTTTACATCCCAGTATACATAGATTTACTTTATGAATATTGCTCTATTTTTGTCTGTGCAATTTGTATTAATTACATTATTTTTGCTATTGTTAAACTGCGTACGAATTCCATAAAAATTAAACGTATTGTAAAAATAAAAATACGTTTCTAAGTATTGACTAGACTTGTGTAATACATTTGCTTATCCGATAATGTGCTTAACATTTCTACAGCTTCGCTCTTTTATTCCAACACCATATAAGTTTAGTATTTACACTTAGTATAGAAATGTCAGGCATCTATATAGGTAGCTTGGGTGTTTTACTTATCGGTGCAATAATAATAATATATAACTTTATATTTCAGTATATCTTCCACTATTGTTTTTAAGTTATCAAGTATTAGTTTCAAGTAAAACCTTTAATTATTATGACATTTGCAGAAATAATAGTGGACATAGAATATACTTAGAATTTAAAGAAAATGGTACGTTGGAAGCTACAAATTTGACAAATAATTTAATACACAATGACACTATTAAACAGGAGTGTTATTTAGAAATTGTTACTTGTCCGTCATGTGTTATTTCAGTTAATTTTAGGTACGTAAAATATATAAAGTTTTGCGCTTTCATTTACCAGACTTTTAATTTTCAGTTATTTTAATTTATCAAATGATTGTAATGAAGCAAAAAATACCTATGCAAACTGCGCATGTGAGTATGTTCAAATATTTGAACATCCATATGAAGATTTATCCATGAACAGATTTTGTGGGAAAAATGAAAGTAATTTTGCCATCAAATCTTCAACTAGAAATATTGTTATACAATTATTCTATTTGTATAACAATGGCCTTGCGTTTACTGCGGAATACAAGTCTATAAGTAAATTTAAATATTATTGTTTCATTGGTTTATTATCTTATAAATTCTTGATTCATTTAAGGAAATCGAGTATTCTTGACTGAGGACAAATTAATAAAATCTAATAACTATTTACTTTCTCCATTTTTTCCATCTTACTATTCAAATGATTTGACTTCCGAATATATTATATCGTGTCCAGAATCTGAGGATGAAAATTGTCAAGTACAACTATTTTTTACCGATTTTCAAATAGCAACTGAGTCAATAATGGAGGTCATACTCGTATAAATATTATTCAAAGTAATATTGTTTAATATATACCAATTTTGAATTTTAGTTTTTCGACTGGAACGGCCAAAGATTAGATGTAGTCAGCGGCATACATTTTCGTCCTCCAATATTATTGTCAACTGGGCCTTCATTGGTTGTTAGATTTTATGCGAATGGTGGAACTGGTTTAGGATATAAAGCAGAATTTTCCTTTAACCGTAATGAAGAAAACTCTACTGAATTTATTACAGGTTCATATTTAATTTTTCTTAAATAATAGATATAATTATATTCGATAAATTTATATAGATTGCGGAGGATATGTTGATAATTTAGGAGGAGGCATAACAATGATGGATATGGTCGAAACAGGAATGAAAAAATTCTACTGTTACTGGATTATAAAACCTCCAAAAAGTTATCTTCATTTTAAAACTTATTTGTATTTAAAAATCGCTAACTTCTCTTACATGGGTCAGTGATATATGTATAAATTAAATTTGAAATTACCAAATTTGTTTAATTATAGAAGATCAAACTGAAATCATAGTGCATAAAACCACAACATCTGCTGGCAAAATTTTGGAAGTTTTGCGGCAACCAAATCAAGACATTTCTGTAAATCCGAGGGAACATATACAACCAATTGAAACAGGGTTTTATGTAAGTTTAAAAGGTGTCTTTGGTGTTAAATCACGATTAGCAATTGTTTACGCAGCATTTAGTTACAAAGGTAAAGTATTTCAAGTATTTGTTTCAAATAAAAAATTATAAATATGTTAAAGAATGCTTCTCAGGCGCTGATTTCTTATGCGAAAATCACCGATGTATTCCAAGACAGCTGACGTGCGATGGATTTGATCATTGCGGAGATGGTAGTGATGAGCCTGTTTCTTGTTATAAAGGTTTGTGAATTAAAATAACTAAATCAACAAGATATGTTATTATAGTTAATTTAGACGCCAATCCGGAACCAACAGACCGAAGATGGTATTCTCGAACACCAAATTATTTGTTTCCTAAAATCGATCCATATTCAGATTTTAAAACTGCTACTTTAATTTTCATCATGAGCACTCTAGGTATGATATTATTATAGATTTACGAGCCCAATCTCCAAAGTATTCGTACCACCTGAAAAATATTCTACAATCAAATTAATTATTATTTTTTCACGCTGTACAAGTCGAAATTATTACGTCTCAATAACAACGTGAAATAAAACTTATATTTGATTAAAGCATATTTTTCAAATGGTACGTATACATTTGGTGTTGGGCTCGTATAATTGAAATGAATTGCATACTTATTTAAATATATATTTAGGTCTAATTAGCTTAGTGTCAACACTATTTGTTTTATTATACCGAATAAATCATCGAGCTCGTCATGAAAGAGAACTTCAAAATCATTTACAAATAATTACGGATTTACTAGGTAAAACATATTGTATAGATTTTCGCATGTTTAAAAGTGTACAACTTTTTAGAGGAAGAAATAATAGATACGGATTCATTACCTGATGAACCACCTGTATATGAAGCACCACCAGATTATGAAGAAGTAATTAAAGTTCACTTTGATTCTTCTACAAGTGGTGCTTGCAAACCTATAAGGCCCAAACAGAAACGGAAAAGGAGTAGATCCGTAAAGTAAGTCTGTAAGAACCACTTATAATAATTTTTTCTACCATGAAACATTACAGGCCACAGAGATTAAACAGAAATGATACACAATGTTCAGAACAGTCTGTACATCAGAGTATAACTTCTAATTTGTGTGTACCAACAGAAACCAATGAAAATTTAGATGACAAACTTAAAAAATCTCAATTATCAATAAAAGATGAAGAAGGTAATAAGTTCAATAAAACTACTAAAATATAGTATTAATTGTTGAGGTTTTTTGCAGTAAATCATAAATGGAATTTTAGAAAAAATAATCCATTTCTATACTTCTCCGATAAAGCAATTTCATCTAACGTTAAACTCGTTTTCATAAGAAAATGGCACTCGCAAGGAGAACTGAATATTAAAAAAGATTTACAAACTTTGACCAAAAAAGAAAAACCAATCACAAAAGTCCATATATTAAACGATAAAACTTATACATTTTTCAGTAGAGAAACTGCATCAGATAGCGAGTTATTATACATTGATTCAGATGATGATCGGCAGTATAAAAATTATTTTTATAATTTCGATCCAAACGAAGCTGCTATTCAAGACGAAAAAAGAATGTTTGATTTATTTAAGAAGAAAACATCTTGCCAATGTGAAGGGGCTTGCGGTTGTGCGACTCTACAAATTGTTTCAAAAAAATATACCAGAAAATTCAATAGAAAAGTTTCCAAGAAAAAGCGTTCGAAGTTTTATACTCGATGAATTGCAATATTTGTTCGTTTATATAAAAAAAGTATTTATAATACACATGTTCAGTTATCTACATAATTTATTTTTCTTTGACTATGCAAATTTCAATGTTACATTATCACTTATTTGTAGCTTATAATATCCTGTTTTTAACGGGAAAAAAATCAAGGTTCTTGACATGGACGCCGAGACAATAAAAATTCAGGTCAACATGTACAAAATTAATTTGTGTTTAGAAGTTTATATGTTTAAATAATTCATGTTCTTTTATTTTAGAATGTTCAATATTATCAAATAAATATGATTATAATATTGTTGATTAAACCACATCTTTATTTCTATTGGTTATTATGAAATAAAATTATCTGTATAAAAGTATTCTGTAATTGACCTTCGAGTTCACTTCTCCTGTACACAAACAACTTGTATGTAGTAACGATAACACAGTTTGAATTTGTCTACAGACGAGAAAAGTGTGTACGAAATGTCAAGCAATATATTACAAAATTTCCCGGCAGGTCCTCTGGACAGGTATAGGAAACAAGCAACATTTGATTGGAAAGCAATGAAAATTATGATTGAAACAGAAGAAATGATTTTATATAATGTAAGGGTTATTATGTATTATAGAACGACTTGTAATATATTGTGCAGTATTTGAATCTAATTTGTTTAATATAAATAATTCATATTTTCTTCTGTGTTAATAAATGTTGTATCTCTATTTGCATTATTTGAAACATATTACAATTTTTGAGTTTCTAACGACTATTTATATATTTGGGTAATTGTTTATTTTTTTTATTAATTTAGGAAGAGCTTGTAAACCGATTAAAGCCGCATACAATCTTTTACCCATCCGTTCCTTTGAGCTACGATGAAGAACGAAGCATGTCTAATAAAAGAATGGGTACCTTAATTGGTATACAGTTTGATCAAGACAATCGTTTTAATGTGCGAAAATCAATTGCAATGGTAAAAAATCTATGTATGTGGGACCCAGCAACTGCAATTAAATATGCTCATAACACTTTGGAGGGAATGACTTTAGCAGCAATCAGGAATTTGGGAACTGAGCGACATCAGAAATATGTGGAAATGTGTATGAGAGGAGAAGTAAATTAAATGTTTAATTTAAACAATAGATTTTTAACTGGTATTATTAGATTTTAGGATGTTTTTGCCTCACTGAAGTTGGACATGGAACTAATACTAAAGCTATGAGAACTACTACTACATATGATCCCGAAACACAAGAATTTGTTCTGCATACTCCTGACTTTGAGGCAGCAAAATGTTGGGCAGCTAATTTAGGTAACTCTACATGAAAATAAAAGTTCATATTTGTATTTATTCTAAAATATAAGTTCAGGAGAAAAATATTATTTTTTGAGATTTTTAGGCCAATGTGCAACGTTTGCGTTAGTGTACGCACAATTATATACTCCGACTGGAGGACATCATGGTTTACATTTGTTTATGGTAGATATAAGAAACCCAAAATCATTAACTCCTTATCCAGGAGTTACAATAGGAAATATGGGACTAAAAGCAGGTTTAAATGGACTTGACAACGGGTAATATTTGAAAATCTAAATATTGGTGATAATGTAATATTTTATTTAGTTTCATGTTATTCAACAACTATCGGATTCCACGAGAAAGTTTACTAAACAAAATCGCTGACATTACTCCAGAAGGAAAATACGTCTTGACATACGAAGATCCTTCTCTTATATTTAGAACGTCAATGCAAGCCATATCAGGAGCTAGAATTTGTATAATTCATATTGCTTCTTTAAATCTGGCCAAAGCAACTACAATTGGAATCCGTTACTCTGCAGTTCGGAAACAATTTGGTCCTCCGAAACAAGAAGAGCTTCCAATTATAGAGTATCAGTTAACAGTAATAAAGTATAAATGGTTTTGTTATATTTCCTAACTAATTTGTTGTATTATTTTACAGCAATGGCGTTTATTCCCCTATTTATCTGCTTCTTACGTTCTTAACATTTTTTGCAATCATTTCTTGACCGATTATCAAATTAGGTCATCAAGTGAAGATATTTTAGCTGAGCTTCATGCTGTTACTTCTGCTGGCAAAGCAGTGGCCGGCTGGTTGACTAGAGATGGAATTCAAGAATGCAGAGAAGTATGTGGTGGTCATGGATATCTTAAAGGTAACTTATAATTATAGATGTTTGTGAAATTAACTTGATTTTAATGGTTATTGTAGTATCTGAACTAGCGGATCTTCGAAACAGTAATGATGCTAGTTTGACTTATGATGGAGAAAATAATGTACTGACTCAACAAACTAGCAATTGGTTAATAAAATGCTGGCAAGCAATTTTAAAAGGAAAGAAAGCTCATAAGACACCTTTAAAATCTATCCATTATTTAGCAAACGCTAAAGATATTTTAGAATGGAAATTCTTTGCACATGATACAAAAGAAGCTCTCAATCCTCTGAGTAGGTAAATCGGCTCATTAATTTAATTTGGTGTAATAATAAATATTTTTATAGATCTCTTAAGGGCATATAAATGGTTGGTGTGTTATTTGACTAAAGAATCGCATGAAAAACTACAAATGTTATTGAAACAAGGCGCAGATCCATTTACAGCGAAAAATAATTCTCAAATATATTATTTGAGAACTCTTTCCATTGCGTATTTCGAGGTAAATTATATTTTCCGACGACTATTATAGAAAGTTGCCTGTGGCGCTTGCATTTGTCAATGCAAAGTTGATGATTTCGGAGGAATTTTATTTTGTCGCTCGTTTCCAATAGCAACAAGCGACAAAATTTTTGTCGCTTGTCTCCAATAGCAACGAGCGTTAAAAGTTTGGTTTTATCTTTTCTTATTAATTCAACAGTCTATCGTCATAAAACTACGTTGTTATGTATTTGTATTCAAAAAGAAGAAGTTCATTTTTTTCGCCGCTGGAGTAAAAGTATTGCCTAGGAGACACTTTTAGACAAAGTAAAATATTATGAAGGTTGTAATTCAATAATTTAATAGTTAAAAATTAAACAAATAACAAAACAACATATTCTATGGCAACTAGCATGGAACTAGAAATGCTGAATAAGACAGAATATTTGTTGAAGTTATGAGCATTTTTTCAATGATTTATATTTGTATTTTCTATGTTTGAAGTGCTCGCTTTGCTCGTCGTTCAAACTTACATGCTCAGAACTCAAAGTATCACATTTACTCCTAATAACACAATATATATTATTTTTCTAGCATTTTGTTATGGAAAAAGTACACGAATTTGTGGACAAAGTAACCGACTATTCTTTAAAACGTGCTTTAATGATATTGTTATCTTTATACGGTGCATGGTCGTTAGACAAGCATATGGTTATATTATATCAAGGAGGATATGCAACTGACAGTAACGCGGCCTACTTGATAAAACAAGGAATATTGAATATCTGCGAAGTTATCAAACCAGAAGCTCTTGGTTTAGTTGATGCCATTGCGCCTCACGATTTCTTTATGGCGTCTCCTTTAGGGGCAAGTGACGGTCAAGTATGTTAATTTACTTTTAACGCATGGAATATTTTGTATTTATTTTAATTATTTTAGATGTATAAACACTTAGAAAATGCATTTTTCACGGCAACTGATGCGTTATCGAGACCTGATTGGTGGGAAGAAATTTCTAATTCTATTACGAAAGCAGCTAAAAGTAAACTTTAACGACAAAAAACAATAATATACTGTAATAAATAAAACTTATTGGTACTTCTATTAAAAAATTATATATTTTCTTATTAATATACATAAACATAAATGTGATATATAAGTAACAAATTGAATAAGTATTATTTCTAAAGCTTCAACCCTACCCCCAATTTACAATTAATACTGTTGTGTTACAAATATTTATTGGTCTTTTTTCATGTATCGTTCGAGTAACTTTTCACCTTCAGGATCATACGCTGATAATTGTCTAAAACCTTCATCATCAACAAAGCAGATTTCATGATCATCTGGGTCCGCTAGAATAATTACTCGAACAGTTGCTTTTCCAGGAGTATCCAGAGAAATTAAAGGTGTTAACACTTTTTGATTGGTTTCTTGAATCTTTTTATCGATAGCTGGTTGTTCATCCAATGGACAAGAAAAGGCAATTCTACCGAAAGCTTCGGCACGGTCTATTGCAGTGCCTAAACAGAAAAATAAAATAATATTTTGGTAATTATTAAATTAGGAAGTATTTACCGATCTCTTGTAATTCAAGTTTAGCTTGATTATCAGCAAATCCCAACAGGACAGATTTGTCAGTCTTGTTAAATATTTTCAAACCAAGAATTCCATTCCAATAATCGATTGATTTTTGTAGATTTGAACTAGCTAGTGTCACCTTTTCCACAGGGTCTAAAAAATTCGCTGTTTAACTTTTTGTAAAAATTAGTACTGTCTTTGAATGTTACCAGAGTCTTGTGGTTGAGGTTCATCTATGATGTTGAATTTATAACCACCAGGAGCTTCTAGAACATTGCCGGGTAAGATGGGCCAGCCAACCTGTTTCGCTCGTTCTAGAGCTTCTTTACTTCGAATTGTGAAACCGATGAAATCATTTCCTAATTTGTAGGATTTAACGGGGTAATTGTAAGTTAGTTCAACAACAAAATGAGTGTCTTCGGGTCCATAACCAATCATGGTTTTGCTCCAACGATTCGCGTACGGTCTAGAAAAAATAGGAAGTAGTAATAAATTCTAAGTAATTTAAAAAATATTTACCCATTGCAAGCAGCTTCACATCCGTCACTGAATTCTTCATGTCGCAAAACTTTCATTCCAAGAACATCTCTGTAAAATACAGCAGTTTGTTTCCTCTCTCCAATTTTAAACACATAATGAAGTGCTCTGCCAGTAATGTTTGCCATGTTACACAAATAAATTATTTGTTATTAGTAGTAGTAATAATCTAATATAAATATTTGTTGAAAAGTTATTCAGATTGGTTACAAAAACGTCAGTGTCATGTGACACTTCACATGATTCTGATAAGGGCATATTTTGACAGATGGCAGCAGTCAATTTCAAATATGATTATGCAATTATTTATATTTACATTTTTGAAGTATTTTTCAGGCTATTTTCCAAAGAATAATCAATTATCGATAAAAATTAGATATTCTGTTTGTAATGTTATCATTTAGTGGATCATATAGGTATGATTACAAGAATAATTTCATGAAAAATATACATCATTTTCATGATAAGTTGTCATAATATATTGCTCTATATACAAATATATTGGAGGTCTTAAACTGTTAGTTAAATAATGGCATCATAGTAGGCGCCACTAGTACCGAGCGGTGCGTTTTTAATTAACGAACGAATCAGTCTGAAAGTCGCCATGTTCCTGAACACAACAAACGCTGCTGTGCGGTGAACGCGATCGCAAGATACTAAACTTGGACCTATTTACAGTATGTGTTGTAAATATATGTGCTCTAAAGTTTATAAGTGTTTAGTGTGTTCTCAAACTTTGCTTCCGAACAAATGGAGGGATCATTGATTGGAGGACAATTTTAAATTGACGTTTGGATAAAGTGAGTCATAACATCTTTTTTACTATCCCTTTTGTTAAGGGTTGCTTGGCGGGATTCTACACTAAATAAGGTGCCTTTTGGAGAACAATTGCATGAGGTATTTTTGAGTCATGCAGTTGTTTTATATGTCACCGAAATGCAACTTTTCATTCAAATATTTAAACTTGTTTTTGTCTTTGATTGTCAACCTGTTAACCTAAAAAAATAAGATCGTTGACATTTTTAAAGCCTTGCCAAATTCTTTAAGCAAGTACACAGTCATTATTTAAACTTACAAAAAATCTACTTTGTGTTAATAAACCTATGTTTTTACCTAAGTAATACAGTTTTTTTTCTGTAGATATCTCAAATAACATTGTTGTCATTTCCTGGTATTTAATCTAGAATTGTTAATATCAAAATGTATGTTTAGCGCTTGTTTCTGGTTGAATGATTAACACAGTTTGATAAATATTGCCGTAATTAACTTATCTGCATTATTAGTAGTAAGTAGGACTTATACTCATATTGTATGTAGATGCAATAAATAAAATTTTAAAAATATGGAGCAACAAGCACCAATGATGAAAAATGCATATCGATGACACTAGAAAATAAAATCTCTGAAGCGAAAGTTAATTTAACAATTACGTGTCCACAGATTTGATTTTTAAAAAGAAAGTTTTCTGTTTTTGTTGCGTCTGACTCTGGTCTCCGCATAATTTATGTATGTCGTTTCCTCAAAGTATCTCACGTATGAAATTTTTGTCGTCAAAATTAAGTTGGCTCTGGATAACCGCCAACTATAACATGCAACAATTGCAGTAAAATTATATTTAGAATGCACGTATTTCCATAATAATAATAACCATTTGACGAAATCAGTTTTATTATTTTCATATTGTTCCTGGTCTGGCGCAATTGTCATTCGGCTATTAATAAACATTGGTTTTATTATGAAACTGATCTTCCTTAAAATTGTTTTGAAATTTGAAACAATGCTGAATTTGTTATTTTGCTAGTCAAAGAAAAATGCTGATGATTGTTTTCAATGAATTGAATGTAAATAAATATACCAATTATCTGATGTAAACTAAAATATAAACATGAAATAAAAAGCATATAACGAAATATGAAATGCTCATATTGCATTCACCAGACTGGAACATTTAATTTGTCGTTTTATTATTTTTATTTTGTATATTAATAACTTCAATTTAGAATGAAAATATTCAAATCTTCTATTCATTTATGGATGTTATAATTTGGAATAAGATCAAGTTATAACCGCTTCCTAGGTTTACGTTTACTCGGGTTTGAACAAATTCTAAATTTCTCACGAATTTACTCGTTATTTATTCGAATGTATTTTTTGTAATTATTGATTTTTATATTTATTTTGTTCCATTTTGTACCACGCTGATGTTTGCAATACCAAATCAATGAAATCAAATAAATAAATATATCATCTCGCCATTTGCTCATTTTGGCTGTGACACTCTCGTTAAGTGAAAAGTGATGCATACGTTATAAGTCCGGTAAATGAGTTTTTATGAATACTGTGAAAACATTAACGGACGTACGAGGTACAACGGTTAATTTCATACCTGTCGCATTTTTAGACGAAAGTCTTAAAAACAATCAAGTCGTTTTAGTTAAATAAATAAATATATCATCACGCCTTTTACCCATTATGGGTGTGGCACTCCGCTTACGCAGATCTTACCAGCCGTCAAATCATAGCTCCCAAGGATGTTAGTGAAGAGGGAACCACAGGGGTAGATTTAAATTGGTAACAGTCGGCAGTAGGATTCGAACTGAGGATCTCACGATCCACAGTCCGATACGTTACCACGGAGCTATTTATTTAATATTTTAATAAAAAAATATATTGATAGCAACCAATTTTGTTGTTGTTGAAATTTCTAACAACATTTACCATAAAAGAATGCGGAAAATGTTATTGCAGGTAAAATAATATTTAAATATTGCTTATCAACGATACAGTACCGTAAAAAAATTACAAAAATATAAAGTCCTACTTTCCGACTAGCACTACGAAAAGTACGTAAATTCACACGCTAAACTATTACTGAAAGTTGGTCATTGCATATCACTAGCAATGCTGTGTGATATGATTTTATCACACGCTGCGATAACTGAGCGAACTAACCTAAAAAATTGAATTTAAAAGTTTGACAGTTGCAGATAATTTGCTGAATTTACACGCATTAAGAAGGTTGAACCATGATTTAAGAGAAAATAATTTTTGGTGATTTTTTATAGCAATGATGTTATAATCTGTTTTTTTTTTTTACTTAATTGTGATCGTCGGAAAAGTATCGTGTACAACATGTGCTGAAAAGGTATTTCACACTCGACTGATGAAACCACTCGTCTTCGGCTCGTGGCTCAAACTTCACACTCGTGAGGAATATCCAACTTTTAGCACTAATTATACAATATGCTATTACCGAACTGGTTTAAGTCCGATAAATAT
This sequence comes from Poecilus cupreus, assembly GCA_963942605.1. NCBI lineage: Eukaryota > Metazoa > Arthropoda > Insecta > Coleoptera > Carabidae > Poecilus > Poecilus cupreus. Next base: position 36,125,693 of record OZ012714.1, read on the forward strand.
GCAAATGTAATACAGTATAAAATAAAATAAATGGCAACACCAATTTTCGTACTCTTGTCAAGTATGCCTCTTAACTGCACAAGTACCTATTTATTAAAATACTAAAAATTAAAACGTTGTCTAGTTTGTGTTGGCGAATTTTCGTGAAATAACTTCGCTACATCAAATATGTTCGAACGGCATTTGCAGTATTTTGTTTGTTTTTTATCTGTTAGAAAGTGTGGCGAATTATCTAAGCCACGGAGTAAGATTTCATTAATCATTTTACCATATCATTCGTTTCATAACGTTATGAAACAGTGGATTGTGTTGGTTTTCAGTGTGGTTATGGTTTTAGCGAACAAGCGACTGTGCAGCTTGTGTATGAGAGTGTAACAATGCGTGTCATTGTTATCACATGTAAGTGTTTCGACAGGTCAAATGGCCTTGGTGTGAACGTTGCACTTACCGTGAGTAACCAGTGCATAAATTCAGGTGTGGAGACTCTTGTCACTCATTGTCTTCAAGACCTGCACCACAGATAAATTAATGTTCGTCTTCAACGCTATGTTTGAGCATATTATGAGAATATATTCTCCAGTGCATCTGCATTCTGTAAAACACGAATTTTACATTATAGTTTATAGGAAAATAATTAAAATTCTGGATTGCAGCCAATCAATATTTATTAAAGTCGGTCTTTACAGGTTTTAGCAACACATTTGCGTTCTTCAGGAGGTGAGTTTGTTTAATAAAATTTGTTCTTATGCATACTCTGACAAACAAGTTAAAATACAAAATTAACAAGAACAACACATATTTGGACGTCAACAACATAAAATAAATAAATATGATAAAATACTCTAAAGTCATTAAAAATATAAATTAGGTTAATGAACTTTTTTCAAAGGGTGTTAACTTTTTTACAATTTTTTTTAACTGTTTACTTCCAAATTTTTACTTGCTATACAATTGTAAACACCATTTACCCAAGCCCTCTATTACCTTTGAAAATGAATCTTTACAAGTTACTAATTGACAGCTGCATTGTAAAAATTTTACAAGTTAGTAAACAAGGTAAACAATGCACGTTGCCGCAGTAATGCTTACAAGGCTTATTCGAAATCATTCAAAATAATTTTTGACAGAACTGTGTAACTGACAGGTCATAGTTATAATTTTATTTTGATTTACAAATGAGTAACAAGTAAAATGTTGTACAATACACGCAAGGAAGTTACAGGCTCGCCTAATCGGCTCGCCGGTCATTTCCTCCATTCAGCAGTAAAAACTGTTTTACCTTGCTTGTAATGTAAATAACTAAAACTTGTTATGTAGAGTATGCATATGTGAACAGAGATTTCCAAGACACTGTAGAATTAAAAAAAAAAAAAAGAAATACAAATAGATATATAGCACACCTATCTCTTTCCCTACAAAACAACGACTCTAAGTATGACAAAAGTTTGGAGTTTGCAAACATCGTGTCAATGCATCACTTTTCAAGTTTAAAACTAAAACAATGACTATTTTAAGAGAAGGTAACATAGTTTAATTTAATGGGAATCTGAAACAGGAAATACTGTATTCGTTTTCAAAATTTGCCTGAAGGCAAATCTAATTTTTACTATTATTTATCGTATTACGATTGCGTACTTAAATACATAATTGTCTATTTTGCAATTTTCAAGTCCGAATCTGGAACGAATGGTCAAAATTATTTAATTATTTCTTGTGTGTCATTCGCAAAATGCTCAAAATTAATATTTAGATATTTTGATTATAGTCCAATCGTAATAATATTTTATCACGCAAAAGTGATTGACAGAATAATTGATATTTTGTGCTAAATAAAATAGCAAAATAAACGTGCTCCCCATATTCGCCGCTCATGTTTCGGTCTGCTGTGACTATTATGGCAGTCCGCTATTTACGCACCGCTAGATATTTATTTAGCAAATATTATTTGTTGAGATAAGTAGGTTAAAAGTGATTTTTTTACACTTGATATTACTAATATTTATTTAAAAGATTTCTCAGTCATGGCCAGTTTTGTTCACACTACTTGTAAATTTGTGTTGGGCCATTAATATTTGCATACCATTAATATTATTCTCGCACCTAATTGCAAAACTTGGTACTTACGTTGCTTCGTAAATTTCATGCTAGATTGACTTTGTGTTGATTACATATTTTACTCAACTAGCTTTCAGAAACCAGCTAAAAATTAAAAATTGGAATACTATTTTTAAGCAATAACCGTTTATTGTAACTTTTAAATGAATTGTTTTGTTAATTACAAAAAAATATTTATATATTTCAAAATAACTTGTTAGGGCTTCAAGTAAACTACCACTTCTGGTCATTGGATTATAACTAAAAACTAAAATCATAAATGAAAAAAAAAATACAAAATATAAATATGTTCAGTTAAGCAGTTTTTGAGAAACCGTAACGCCAGAGATACACAGTCATGAAATAAAAAGACTTTTGGATGTTGTTCTGTATAAATAACTATATTTAAATTCACCGTTTTTAATTATTAAATATAAATGTTGAATTTAAATGTATTTATGTATACAGAACTATACCCAAAAGTCTTTTTATTTCATTATTATGAGTTCTGAAATTTTTTTTACTTATGCTCAGACATCGCGAAAATATTAAAATCATATTCTTTTATAACAACACACCATTTCAGCAATCCTGTGTATTTTATTGTGTTAAGAACATAATCTATGATATTTTTTTTACGAACGATGAATGGTTACCAGCCGTCAAATCACAGCACTCATTAATTGAATACTGGCTCATATATAGTGCTCGCCAAAATAAATGATTATGGGTGGTAGTCGATAATCGACAGGCTTACCACAATAAGTATGACGTCTGGTTACCTGGTAGACCAGGGTGAGATTATTTTAAATCTTGTATTTCTAACCATATTACTTTGAATTTTCTAAGAATGCAATTTGTATAATTTTATCTAATGAAACAACAAAATTTGTACCTAATCTGAAAAGAATTAACGGTAAATAGTAGTTTGCTAGTACTATATAAAGAAGGTATTAATTTATTTTATATTAGTTGCAATTTTTAGCGATGACAAATTTTTACTTGTCTGTACTTTCAACCCCTATAATCCGCTTATTAGGTACCTAATGGGAGGGTTTAACAGGTAACTAACCATTTATTTTGGTGAGCACTATAGCTAGCTAGCTAGCTAGACCAGAATCACTAAAGGTAGCCAGTGAAACAAAGTTCTCGCTCACAGTTCAATTAAAAAATAATAATGGTTATAATATATTATTATAATATGTAAAATTAACATCTATGCGTATATAATAATGAAATAAAATATCTATAAGAAACATATTACTAAAGAATAGATAGAAATATCAACAATATACATGTATAAATTACAATAAAATAAAAAAAGAGAAATGCCATTTATAAACAAAAAATCACTAAAACAACTTAAAGAAAATTCTTAGATATGCTAGGGGTAATATATTATTTCCTTTTCGTTCCTGCTTTCCGTTTTGTGATCTTTTAGGATGAACCATGGCCGAGCATGATTTTTCAAAGAAGATTTAATGTAGGAAGGTAGCTAGTAGTTACTAGTTACAGCCACATCTTTCAGGAACGCATTTCGGTTTGTGGACCAGTACGAATTTCAGTTTATACTGTAATTTTGTTTTATATTTTATATAAGTTGTAAGAATGAAGGTGAACTCCCAAAAGTCTTATTAATATAGATTGAGCTTAATTGACAGTTAATTAATCATTTACGTTATTTTGTGTGAAGTAAATGACTTAGTAATTTTACCTCCAGAGTGCTCAAGTGTTACTTACTAGAACTACTTTATTTTGACATTTAAAAGACTTATATTTTCATTGTGCAAGCATTTAATTTACGTGCGATATTTAATTAGAAAAATTATACGAAATCTACTAGAGTGGCGATCATTCCTTGAACACTTGCACCTGACAATACAAAACAACTGAACACCGATAAAAAACGAACTCTGAGTTGCGTGTGTGGTAATTTAAAAATTGCGTGTTATTGCTCCAAGCCCGAGGAGAAACAGTCCGCCATTTGTACAACTGGAACTTTTGAATGTTAAGAGTTTTGAACTCGATATAGTTTTGAAAATATTGTTTTTGTGTATTTGGTATCACTGATGAAATGTTGTTTTGCAAGATTTGATGGCCGTTATGGGGAAATTTGTTGTGTAATGTTTAAATGGAAAATAAATATTGTATTTTAATAACAATAAATTGGAATGTCTTGAAAATGTAAGCAATGTTGCAAACATTTTAAATTTTAACTGATATATTTTTGTTTTCTTCTTGTTCTGTAGATTTTGATTGCTTCATAAAATGTTTTTTGTAACACGTGCACTGTTATTGATGCTTTACTGACCTATTTTTAGAGTGGTATGGCATTTATTACAGACTAGGTAAATTAAATTCAATAACCGCCTTGAAGAATTTTGTTTAAAGGTAACAAGCAACGTTCTTTCGGAAACTGTGATAAAATTATTTCGTAATTTTCAATGACCTTAGTATATTATATCTGATAAAATTTTGATAAAGTTCCTGCACCATATCCTGTGCGCAACCGTCTGTTGACAAACAATTAAATTGTTTATTTTTGATTAAATTCAGGAAATAAGCAACCGATTATAATTCGATACATGAGTTTATTTGGTAAATATCCTAATAATTTCTGCGTAGAAACTTCAACTCGTATCAAAGAGTGACACTTAAATTCCTCTAGTTATATGTCGCGATCTTATGTCATTTTTGACAATCGATTGTCCGTTTCTGTACAACAACTATTCGAAAATTTACCGAAAAATTCTTGGCTCTCGATATATTACCCAATTACCCATAAATAAATTAAATAAATATACATACGAGGGTCGTCTAGAAAGTAAAGAACGATTTGGTGTAACTAAATAGAAACGAAAGCCATCAACACAAAAATTTATTAACAATATGTTACAGTACATTACTCTATTTTTCGATGTAATCGCCTTAGCTGTCAAGACATTTATTGTAACGTGGTATCAGTCTTTTAATACCGTCAAAATGTCACAGCTTCTTTGAGGTCTTCATCGTTTGCGAACTGTTTTCCACCCAATATAGTTATTTATATATCAAGGCATTGAAGATCAATTTTTTATCACGAATATGGAATTTAGTTGCCGAGGCCCGTAGGGCCGAGGAAAATAAACCATGTGAGGGATAACAAGGAACTTCAGTGCCAAGGTACATATTAAGTTTTATTTGAAATGTAAAATTCGAAAAAAACTGTAAAAAAGATACAATATAGGTTAAGTTTATACATCTGTCAGTTGACAATTGAAACTGACAGTCAGTGTTGCCAACCCCGAGAAGTGAAGTTATCGTAAATAACACTCAAAATTATGTGTTCCTCAATTTCGTCATCGAAATTAATTAGTTAATTCTTCTTGCAAATTTTGTTTCATGTTACATCCAAATTTACTATAGTACGTCAATATATCTGCCAAAATTATCCTAATTGTAAAATAATTATTTAACAGTTGCCAACACTGGGATGCTCAAAATCGTCGTATAATGGGTTACTTTAGTGACGATTTCTGAGCTTTTAATGACGATTTTTTAGCACTTTAGTGCCGATTTCAAATAAATTCCTTTATTTTTGGAAACAAGTGAAAATCGCTTGGTGCTAGGTCATTGGAATAATTTTACATTGAAAAATAGAATAATGTACTAATACTTTATAAATAAAATTTTGTGTTGAAATCTTTCGTTTTTATTTAGTTAATGCCAAATCGTTATTTACTTTCTGGACGACCCTCCTATATTTATGGCTTTTACCTATTTTGGGTGTGGCACCCTGCTTTCGCAGATCGGTAAGTCATTTTTTACGCGTGAAATGCTGCCTCCAATATTTATTTAAAAATTACAAATTTTTATATAGATTTGAATAAATTTGTCATCACCATTAGTGTATCCACAATAATGATATTATTTCAAAAACATTAAAGAATAATATTGATAAATTCCATAAATGTTATATATTTATTGAAATAATAAATATTGCATGTTCAAGAGCAGATGTTATAGGTTCATATATCATACCAAAAGTGATTCATACATTATTTTGCAATGCTGCAATATTGAAAACATTAAATTCAAATTCAGCAAAACAATTATTGTAAAGGTTAATATCAAGTATGAAATCCTTGTTTTGTTACGTTAATGAATAATAACAAAGTCACGTGTGCAATATTACAATGTTACCAAATTACAAATGCGAAAAATAATAATGCGTAATTTCGAACAAAAACAACAAACAGGACATTTCGTTTCGCTAATTTCGTCGGTACAATACCACGACCGCGAATTTACAACCTTGACAAACGCAAATTCCATTAACACTAACAGTAGATAACTTCGTTGTATCATCTTTAAGCATTCACTTCCTTTGCCTTCGCGGTTTTTACATCAAAATATTTCAAATGAACTGCACGTTTCCTCAGCAAATACCAGGCGTACAAAAAGGTACAAAACAAACGTGAACCGCAAAAAACTGACAATCATCTAACGGCCAATTTGATGCTGCTTCAGCTAGAGCGCGGAGCATATCGTGTCTGCAGACACCGCGGATATTTACAGTGTATGTATATGTAGTGCCATCATAGATGTTGGTTGTTCTTTGCAACATACCGGGTGTAGAATTTAAATTTGGCATATAGAGATTTCAATGCTATTTTCTATATTGCTGTCTTTTTACCAATGGGCGTATAAACCATAAACGAAATATGAGCAATTTATATCAAAATCGTGTAACACTTATGGAATAATTTGTAGTAAGGTATTTTTTTCTTTTAAATATTTTGCAGTAAAGCGATATAACGAATTGAACATATTTTGACGTCACAGGTACTTGCATTGGCCAGAAATATGAAAATTGTAAATCGCGCGTCTGCCGCTGCGCCCAACGCCTATTGTGGGCTAAAATAGAACTACGAAATGTCATTTCATATTTTTGTTTGTTGGTATTTAAGATTATATTTGTTGGGCTTCTATTACTTGCTTTATAATTTCACTGTTTATTGTGCTGTGTTGAAAATCTATTGATTAAAATTGTGTGTTGAGGTTAGGTTACATCACTACTAGCGCCACTGTCCTCAAACTTTTGTTGTTATTTACTCGAATATCAAGTAAAATACTCTTAAAGTTGTCAAAGGAATTTTGTCTTAATTTATATTACGTTTAATTGTTGTAAATTAAGACTTATAATATAAAAATATTATTTTTATATTAAAAAATATATAATATCTACTATCATGGAAAATCGTTGTTTTAGTGCCACTTGAGTAATACCTGTGACGTCACACAACGTCACAGAAACTTTGAAAAATCATATCTCGGGTAATACATGAAATTTTCACATCGGGTTTTCACTGATCGTCATATATTCTAATAAAGTTTCATAAAAAAAAAGTTTATGGGCCCATTCACTTTTCTGCAAAAATGTAAATATTAAAATTGTTCAAAATTTAAGCATGAATGCAATAGAGGATTTAAATATATAAATAAATAAACCTTGACTGTTCTTACGGCTTTTAAAGTTCACCAAATCAAGAAAAACTTATGATTGTAATAAATAAATTAGTAATCAGCTATGTGTATCCTTGCTTGAGTGTCTTAACAAGTATACAAGTTAGTAAAAAAAATACAGATCAAACTCAAGATGAATTGAATCACGCTGCGTCTACTGCAAATGCTGAAGATGTATTGGCCGAGCTCGAGTTGCTGATTTGGTTGGCGGGCGAGGTCACTGGGACGCTGAACTACCGCGCGATGATCGAACTGCGCTGTCATTGCAAGGATACCGAATTTTAACGAATTAGAGATGAAATATTTCAGTTTATTTTAGATTAAGGAATTTCCGGCAGGAAATAATGTTGGTGAGGTGGTTTGGTGGTTTGACGAGTTGTAGATTTGTACCAATGATTTTCAGTTTCGCTTTGATGCAAACCACTGAGGAATATGAAAGGCGCAATATCACAGAACATACTTATAATACTATTCCACATGTAATAAATATCAAAATTTTAACTGTTCAATATTCAATTTTATTTAAGAAATAACATTTTAGTATCTTTGCTACAATCTCAAATTACAACATATGTTGAAGAGTGCGAAGAATTTTTTTCGCTTCAGACCTCTGGAATTTTTAAAATTCTATGTGAATATGGAAAATGATACATTGGATAGATTAGCTGAACGATAACAACAAAAAATACGAAGCAAACAGATTATTCGTCTTAACCAACCAGAGAAATCTACTGTGGAGAATCATGCCATTGAAATTTTGCATAAAATAAATTTTAAAGAAAAAAGTTATAGCAAGATAAAAATATGCCAGTAGTAGATTTATATTGAGAGAAGCTATAGAAATCTATAAACAAAAAAATACAATGAAACAGAATAAATATAATTTATCCAACACCTCTCAATAAATGCTCTATAACTATGGCGATTTTAAACAAGCAAAGTAACAGATTATCCACTAGTGGGTATAATTTTGAGGAAAGCCACTAGTGGGTATTTTTTTATTTATAACAATAATAATAACACACAGCACCTTGGTAACTACTTTGATTGACATTTTAATTTTAAAATTTAAAGCATATGTCACTGTCAAATAATATTTCTTTAATAAATTTTTCATTTATCAAGAGGTGTTGGATAAAACGTTATACTTCACACGTGGGCAAAGTGGAATTACCCACTCGATAAAATTATCATACTCAGCCTTCGGCTTCGTGTGCTAAAATTTCTCTCGTGAGTAATTCCTTACTTTGCCCACTTGTAAAGTAAATAACTATTATTGTTGCTTATACACTGATAAAAACGTTTTCTTGGAACAAACAGATTCCTCTTAAGTGAAGAGAAAAAATGATTGAATAGTGCCAATCCGATTTCGTTTTCATAGAAAACTTTTGTAGATTTAATAAATATTCTTGTATGAAAAATAATTTAGTTTTGAAGGAACATAACAAAATATTCAATTGAGACTCATTATGGGAACGAAGTAGTTTGAATAGGAGTAGTTTTAATTCAAAATGATATCGTTTTAATACAAAGGTTTTGTTTAAAATTAAAACGACTGCTTTTCATTATTTTTAAAAACAAAATTTAAAATATATTCATTTTCTTTCAATGCAGAAAAAAGAAGATAAATAAAATTTATATTCAAAATTAATATTTTTTTTAATTGAACCTAATCATTTTGTAAGAAATAAAATTTTCTTCAACGAATGCATACAAAAAGAAAACTGAAAATTTTCTTGAAACAAGAAGTTATTTTTATGAGTGTATACTAGATGTATATCTTCGTCAGGAAAAATTCTACACATCAATAAACAGTAAACAAAATTACTATATAGTATATTGTACAACGAGCATGGAATGGTACTCATTTCCTACGAGTATGAAAGTTTGTAGCATGAGCCGAAGGCTATTAATAAAAAAAATTGTCTCGCTTTCATCATTCCAATATTTGACAATTCTAAATAAGTATCCTAGCAATGGCACCTGTACTTAAATGAGCTGACCTGTATTGAAATACTCACAAAACAAATTCATTTCGCACGATGCTTGCAATGTACCTCATATCCCTAGCAACAACAAACATACAATGAGTAGATTTCTAAGTGGTCGTAAAAAAAATTAAAATAGATAGCTATGTCTATTTACATGTTGCATAATTATTCTCTAGCAATAATGTTTAATTTTTTCGCCTACAAAATATGAAAGGTGTATAAAATTTTGACAAAAAATTTAAATTTGATGTGAGATGATGCATATATATATATATATATATATATATATATATATATATATATATATTTAATAATAAATTTTGTGTTTATATTGGGGCATCTGCATTAATCCTTCATTCTAATCACAATTTTAATCATCCACCAAACATTCTCCAGTGTCCATAAAGCGAGCCTTCATAACAGCCTGGAAATACCGACACAGCTCCATTAAGTCTCCAAGCTCTCATTCTTGGACAGCTATACCAGGATAACGTCAACGTCTCCGTGGAATCATTCGTTCCGTGCTATTGTCAAGGCATCCCAAATATTTGTCCACTGTGAGTTATTTATACACTTTCTGTCGCGCTGCGGCAGTGCTAGATACACAGGCGTACGTGCCACATTTCGGGGGAGGGGCCGGCCACCCCTACTGTTTTTCATTTGTTAATTAAATAGCTCTTTTTAACTTACCTTGTATTTTCTACAGGGATTTATTTTATAAATTTGTCCACTATTGGTAACTTTTGTGTTTGAAGAGATACGAGGTTGTTGAGATGAATAAAATTGTACCATTTTAAATAAAAAAACTGTTTTACCGGTTCCCAAAATATGGGACAAAATATATATTCTTTAAATTAAACCATGTATTTTTATTCTTTTATTGGAGGGAGTATTTTATTTCTCTTTTCAACACGGAAATGTTTTTCAGGTAAACAAATTATTTACATTAACGCCTTTTACTCATTTTGTGTGTGGCACTCTGCTTTCGCAGAGCTCGATTACTTATATTTTTTGTGCATGAAGAACAGGTACCAGCCGTCCAGACATGTCCCCCAAAAGTGTTAGTAGATTGATAAACACAGGAATAAGAGAAGTGTTTTAATCTCAATTGTAGCTGTAATACTTCAAATAAAAGTGGAAGATTTTTTTTTCTACAACTTTGATTTGAAGCAAATTTTTATAAAATGATTTTAGAACATGGTACAGTGCTAAAACTGAGGATAAAACATTTCTCTAAAAACATCCAAAAATAGAGCTCGTGGTACCAGTTACTGTTTTATTAACTTATTTTACATATTAACAAAATAATTATAAGAAATATTCAAATTGAAAAGTTTTCCCATTAATTCAGTAAATGTTTAAAAAATTGCGAGAACTAGTTTTGAAAGTTTCCCAAAATGTATCTAGACATAAGTTACGTAGATCGGTCTATTTTCTTCAATTATTTTGATATTATTGTAAAACAAGTTCATAAAATATAAAAAATTAAAAAAAAAATCAATAATTGTTTGAATTACTTGGTTAAATAAACTGAAGAAATAGAGCACAAATATTTTATTTTTAAACGAATATAATTAGTTTATTTAAAAAATTGTACATAAATAAAATTACCGTATTGAAAAAAGAAAAAAAACTATCTCCAATAAAAGAATAAAATAGTATATTATACATTAAGGGAGAGAAAGTACATAAATCTGCTGTAGTCATTATTTTGGTATCAGAAACCGAGTTTCTCTCCCGGTCGTGAAAAAAATATATTGTTCCATTTAAAAAAGATATTTTTTGTCACATATAATCGCTGATACAATTTATTTATTGTTGATTTTATATTTTTCTTATTTCAAATTTAACCTACATCGTAGCTCTTTAAATACAAAAATTGCCAATAGTGATAAAACTTATTGAAAAATTCTGTCAAGTCTAAAAGTAATTTCATCGATCCAGTTAGTTTACTCAATATTTCCAACTGTACAACATGTTATAACTTATGTAATTTAAAGTGAATTAAATAACCACTTAACTTAGTTATTGCTTAGTGTACGTGTACTTATTTAAATGTCACTCAATATTGAAAAGTGGGTAAGTAAATGTACGACAATTCGTTATTGAAAAACTATTGAATAACAAAAAATCCAGCTGGCCGTTATTTATAGAATATGTTTACTATATTTACTCCATTTAAGGAAAAAATTATACAAATGGCCGTGTTTCAAATTTTTGAATATTAATTACGCGGGCAATCAATCAAACATGATTGATTTGTTACGCATGTGAAATGAATTGCTTTCCAATTTACATGTTGAGAAATAGATAAAAATATACTACACTAATTATGCATTGTTAATATTAAGTTGTTACAAATCTATACAGTGATTCATTTTGTAAATGCTACTAATTTTATTAATAGTCATTGCAACATAATTGAATGAGAGAAAAATGATTTATCGGGTTTCACTGATCATTATTTTATTTTAAATATTAATTCATACATTTGTTGTACTTTCTAAATGTGAAATATAAAACCAAATACAAGATTTACGAGGGAAAGAACTATATATTTTTTTGTAGTAGGTTGTGAAATAAAATGACAAAAGAGTAACCAGATATGTTTAATCTTCTGTCTGATGCTTCACCGTTATTTTTACATGCTTTTACAAACCTGTCGATACCTGTCTCTTAATGCACGCTAGATCTTTCAATGATGATCTCATTTTTGATTGTAGATTAAGGAATTTTAAACAGATTATGTTACTGAAACAGTTCTAATTCATTAAATTTTTCTATTTTCTAGAACAGTTGAACACGTATTATTAAACTACTATAATATTTAATTTTATTCTTCTAACATTTGTTTAACGTAACTCATTTATCTATGTTATTAATTTAGATTAATTAGTTAAATTATAAAGTACCTTGAAGGCCTATCAGTTTTTTTTGTCATATCCCAGTAAATAAATAATTTAAGAGAAATTTTTTTTATGTTCAGAAATCGTTTCTCATAAAATAAATTGGCAATTATTAAACTTTATTAATACTAATATTGTATGTTCAACTGTATTATAATCAATTGTTTATAATATTGTTTAGCGACCATAAAGTGGCTCTTCATGTAAATGTCAAACTTACATGCTCAGCACACAAAGCATCACATTTTCTCCTAATAACACAATATACTATTATGTAGTAATAGGGTCTTTATTGACTCGCCCTTTTATGTGCTTGTGCTGTGTAGCTGAAATGTACTTTATATAAATAATCTATTACATATCAAAAGCAACGTGCCACATTTCAAATTATATAAATAGTGTGATTTATTTTAATTTCAGTTCAACGTCATTCTATTCTTTTCTCGAAATAATCTATATAAACAAACTTTTCAAGCAATAATCACAGCTAACTTCAACAAGAACTGGATTAGGTTAACTCGATTATACACAATAATTGTTTTGCAAGATAGTATCTATAAATTTTGACAACTGTAATAATAATATGTTGCAATTGTTGATAACAGAAAACAATAGTGTAACCTGAAAGCTACTTGTGCTCGTGATCTGTTCTAATACTTAAAATTTAGAATGCTCTTTAAGTAGTAGATTACATCATAGCATAATTACAAGTACGAAGTTATTATTCCGTGTTAAATTGTTAACAAAAAAGCTAAAATGTAATCAATCCGAACATTCAAATCGAATTACATCAGCATGAGTTTCCTTTCAATAAATGAAAACACACCAACCAATAAATCATATCCTTCAGTCACGTCTTTGTCTGTTCTCTCTTCCAATATTTTCAAATTCGCGTATTTGGCATTTTTATTCGTTCCACGCTTCTTACAAAGATGAGGTAATTCCAATTTGAAAATTACGCCTCGCGTTTATTATGACGTGATCTTATTTGCTGGGTGCGAATCGAGAATTAAAGTGTTAGATGCGTTGGTAGTGAGATCATTCACATTTGCTGACATTCTCTTTAGGGAGTTGCGAATACAGATGGAATAATGGAATTTGTAATTTGATGTCGGCGTTCAGCTGAACATAGAGCGCGAGATAGTGCTGATAGCCACGGATCGATTGCGAGGAGCTGAAGCTGAAGCTTGTTCTTCTGATCGCACTTACTCAAGTAGAGTATTTCAGGAAAGTTAAGAAGCGGAATATTCTAAAATTAATACAGACAAAACGACTGGTGCACGAAGTGTTGATAATCTTACACCTCGTGTGGAATAGGAATATTTTGCACTTGCTATTTTCAACGTGCTAAAAGAATATGACAAATAATAAATATGCAAAAATAAGTCAAAATGAAATTGAAATAAGAAACAAAACATGTAATAAAATTTTATTAAAGAATAATTTTTGTGCCTTTTATGCTCATTTTAAACAAAAAATCTTATTTTAAATTTAGGGTATTTTGTGTTAGTTGGTTGTTCAGTTGTTTGAATTTGAAATTGTGAACTTACCTCAAGTATAAGTTTGACAATTGATGCTTTTTCACGTTATGGTATTTCAGCAGACTCGAACATTAAAAATATAAATTGTTTTATGTTCGACTGTACTGTACTCTGTATTGCATCACTTGTTTATGATATTGTTTAGCATCTACAAACTCATAAAGTGACTCTTTATGGACTAGTTGGATAAAGTAAAACAGTGATTAATAAACAAATTGGTAAAAAAAAAAAAAAAACAGAAAAAAGCAGACTTCGAAATTGTTAGTTTTCTTCATGTCAACACATGTGTCATAATTTTTAACTAAGAAAAATAATCAGCAATACAGTCGAACATAAAATATTGTATGTAACACGTTCATATATATAACCCTAAATTATGTACGTGTTATAAAAATATCTATTATTACAGCACTGGAATGTGCTATTAACGAGGCTATTAACGAACTCTTTTGAGTGTTATAATAACTTTGTTATAGACGCAAAATAAAAAAAAAAATTGTTGCCGTTTATATTCACATGTTTTCGCAGAGTTTTCCCAAGTACCCATTTAAATACTGACTTTAATAATAACTGAAGAACATCAGCAAGTCTTACTTAAAACGACTGGATTGTTAATCTTTTATCTTTTAGTGCAGTGAACCCTCTTTTTTAAGCTAGACTTTGATGTTACTCTGGAATTTTTATATGCAATACTTAAATCTCAATCTCTTATGAGATCCTTGGTTCGAATACCATACAGTCGACAGTTTTGCAGCTGTGAAATGACCATAGTTCACGTGTAGAAATGTATCACCTACCTAGATCTGTGAAAGTAGAGTGCCACACTAAATAAATAAATGGCGTGATGATATATTTATTTATTATAAATAAGAAATATTGCTTTGCAAGAACTGTTGATTACCAAGAAAATTAAATAAAAAAGGTTTTTAATCAATCTTGATCAGACAGTCAATCTAAAAACTATTGATCAAACAATAGTCAAAGTTTGTGAAATTAATTGCCAGTGTCTGAATTTCTTGGAAATATTACAATTAAGGATTATTGTCTAAAAATCCAGATGATTTAATGGTTATTCGCATTTTGAAGTAATGTTATTATTTCGCGTAACTATAACAATTTAATTAGATGGTATAGCGAATTGTCTGCAATAAATTGGAATATGCAAACAGTACAAATGCATAAAACTGGAATTGTATGTGTCTAGTTGTTCCGATGTTTAAAACTGCATCAAATAAATAATCCGAGCTCCACTTTAAACCGATTTAATTTTAACACCAGTTACACAAGTAGCACCTAACAGTAATAACATTTCTATTTAAATTACAGGCTAAATAAATGTGTTTCCTGTGACAATAATTTAAAAATATTATTGTGCAAATAAATATACGGTTGTGCCAGCGCTACTGTTGCGCACAATCCGGTTTTGAATTGGATTTAAAGGATAATAATAATTATACTACATATATTTGTCCATTATGATCATGTAAGGTTTTTTCGGCTACGATATCTTGAAATCTAATGGCGATATCATTGTAAAATTTTATATTTAGAATTGGACCTGGTCCATGCTGCTCTTTTTTTTTTTCTTATTAAATTGGGTGTTCTTTTACGCTTGATTCTGGAATACAATGTTCTTTTTTAGCTGTCTTGATTGCACATGTTCTTCCCATAGATAACGATTGATTCTTATCTATACCTGCATCCATACTTAACCCTTGACAGTCACACCTGTGTCACAGTTACACAAAAGTCACACTGTGATCTAGGAAACCCTAAGAAAAGAATAGTATATTCTACAACAAGTAATGGAATGGCACATATTCCAAACGAGCAAAAAGTTTGTAGTCCGAGCCGAAGTCGAGGGATACGGTTTGCGAGTGTGGAATATGCCATTCCGTTACATGTTTGTAGACTATACTTTATATAACAAGATATTGGAAATTATTCAAAAAAATACAAATACAAAACTGTTGAAAACGTCAAACTCAAATAAATAAAATTAAAACAAAGAGACGTAACCATAGTAACTGAATCAAGATACTTCATATATCTTGCTAATATGCGGCTCTGATTCGTCGAATTTATTCCATACGCGGCGTATGGAATGATAGTTGTTCCAATACAATTTTTAGTTGTGGAATGCGTAATTTCCAAAACAGTGTTATAGAATAGTTATTTGTCAAACTAGAGAGGAAAGCGTTTCTTTTTCCCACTCGAGTCCGAAGTTTGCCTCATGAGCGCAGCGAATGAGGCATTTAGAACGAGAGTGGAAGAAGGGCTTTCTTCTCGTGTTAGACACAACATTTTTTTCACGACATGTTGCTAAAAACGATTTGCTCGGATCTAAAATACACTTTGAGAACACAACTGGCAGACTGACACGTTAAAAGTTAGTTTATCAAACATAAGGCGGTGTTGCCAATGAACCAATCTTAAATATCTTTAATAAGTTGTCAAATTGTGATTAATTAAGAAAAATATAAGACATAATTGTAAGATAAATTAGGAATTTATTTTTAATTTTTGTAATATATTTTTTGAAATAACATTCATATTGGTAACACTTCTATATTTTCCTCGCTGGAGAGGAACGACACATTTTCCTCATTATTTCGGGAGAAGAACGGTTGGATTTCCTACCGTGTCGTAAAAAAAACTAATTTCCCATAATAGGATGTATTTTTTGTAGGGATTTTACCTATGGAATATTTGTTGAAAGATATTAAACAGTTAATAATCTTTCTGAACCATATATTATATTCAAAACACAGCATTTTGCTAAAACTTAACTTTTTTATTGTGGTCTATGAGAACACAGGGATTTTACATTGAATATTTGTTTAGGATTATAGAAACTGAATTTACAACGAGGTATCATCAAAGTTTTGTGAATGTTGCGCATGTGGAAAATTAGATGAAATTTGTGGGATTTCTAAAACCCCAGTGTAGCATTCCGGAGTTAAACTGCGGGTGAGATCTGTGAGAATTCAGTCGATATTTTTTAAAAACTGATAATAAAACATTGACAAATCTAGTTCAAAAAGCTTTTAGGTATTAGTGGTACTGAGAACCCATCGAATGCACCATCTGTTTTTTTTTTTCACTTCGGCGACTGTTTGTAATGAAATGAGGACAGGTGTCATTGTTACAAATCGAATTATAAATTTCTTGAGGAAAGAATTCCTGCATCCATGCAAAAGAATGTATAGCATCTAAACAACTAAAATAACCTCGCCGCATATTTGAAGAAATGTATTTCACTGGTGTTCCAGATAAGTTAAATTTTCATCGTACATATCATTCATACCATCCGATTTTTCTACCTACATGCAACGACACAAGATTTCCTCGCAAAAAATCCGTCGTTCTAAATACCAAGATTTATTGTAGAAATATGCGTAAGGTTGTCTATAAGTACAAAATGTATAACTCATTGACTTTCATGTATTCGATAGAAAACGCTCGGGCTGGATGTTGGATATATCCCGGCTGACTTCTGTCGGCTTTCTTGCGCACTTTTATGGAGATTTCAGATTTCCGGCTATCCGTAACTTTCATTCGTATTATTAATTATCCTTCGATCATGAGCAATAAATATTCGCAGCAAGGAAAAAATAAAAACTGTAGAATATATGGTATGGTTTGATTTGATTTAATGGTTTGCCGCTTGCGCATTTATCTTGCTGCGATTCTGAAGCACAAAAGGAATAAATGATTAAGGAAATTATTGGTAATCGCACTGACTCATGATTGGAGATATGTACATATGTAATGGACTTTATTATTATTATTTTCTTGTGTTTCTGGCTCGCTTGATCGTGTTATTAACACACTTATTTTTCCCATTCTTGATTATTGTGCTTGCGTTTATATTCCTAACTTAACACAACTTGACAAAAAAAGGATAACCTTACTTCAGAATTCTTGTATCAGATATGTTTTTGGTGTTCGTAAATATGATCACATTTCGGATTATCGACTGTTAGCAAATATTGAGGACATAGATGATCGTTTAGCGAAATTATATCTCTCTCTTATTCATAAGATTAGACTTACATGCAGTCCTTCTTACTTGCATGAAAAACTTACATATAAACACTATAATTACACACTGCGAGAAACAGATTTATATGTTGTACCCTTTTTCAAAAAATCTAAATCTAAATCGTCTTTTTCATATTTAGCTCCAACTTTGTACAATAATATTCCTCTTTATATGAAATCCCTATCGATGACTTCGTTTAAAAAACATATAAACATTGTATCATTATCTTAATTAATTTAATTGTATACTATTGTTACATGATTCTTTTGCTGTTTATTTTGTATTTTGTTTTGTGCTCAAAAGTTGACAATAATTTCTTTAATTTTGTTTAAAATATATTTATATTGTATGGTTAGGTGGAAGAACAGCCTTTGGCTGAACCTCGCCATTGACTTAGAGTCAATAAAGATTTATTTATTTATTTATTTATTTAATTACACTACCGAGATTTCCTCTTGCTTTGTTTGCCAATTTTTTCAGTTATTACTAGATATTTTAATTACTATAAAGGTATGTAAATAATATCAACATTAAGAATTGTAAAGATTTGTAAAATTTATTAAAATTCAACGTTTCGAATTGTTATAGGACAAATAATTAAGCACCTCATCAATGGACCCATGAACCATTTAAAAAAAAAATTTTTTTTTATGAAACTTTATTAGAATATATGACGATCAGTGAAAACCCGATGTGAAAATTTCATATATTACCCGAGATAGGATTTTTTAAAGTTTGTGTGACGTCACAGGTACTACTCCAGTGGCACTAAAACAACGATTTTCCATGATAGTAGATATTATATATTTTTTAATATAAAAATAATATTTTCATATAATAAGTCTTAATTTACAACAATTAAACTTAATATAAACTAAGACAAAATTCCTTTGACAACTTTAAGAGTATTTTACTTGATATTCGAGTAAATAACAACAAAAGTTTGAGGACAGTGGCGCTAGTAGTGATGTAACCTAACCTCAACACACAATTTTAATCAATAGATTTTCAACACAGTACAATAAAACAGTGAAATTATAAAGGAAGAAATAGAAGCCCAACAAATATAATCTTAAATACCAACAAACAAAAATATGAAATGACATTTCGTAGTTCTATTTTAACCCACAATAGGCGTTGGGCGCAGCGGCAGACGCCCGATTTGCAATTTTCATATTTCTGGCCAATAGCACAATGCAAGTACCTGTGACGTCATAATATGTTCAAATCGTTATATCGCTTTACTGCAAAATATTTAAAAGAAAAAACTAATTTACTACTAATTATTCCATAAGTGTTACACGATTTTGATATAAATTTGTCATATTTCGTATATGGTTTATGCGCCCATTATACTATATGTAGAATAATAACATTTCTAGCAATTCCTTTTATATGAGATACCACATTGTAAATTAAATACCAGATGGACGATGGGTATATCTAAATGAACAGATAAGTTATATATCTCGAAACTTCATGCATATTTTCAAGAATGAATAAAACAGTTTTTATGAATTATAATCTGAAAACTGTAATGTCAGGTAAATTCCAAAAGATTTATTCGCTAGAAACTGCACAGACGGTGGAAGATAAACTACTTGTTCGCAAAATAAGAAACCATGAATTTGAGAAATGTATAGTCATACGCAAAGGTCTATGCATTAAAATGAAACTAAAATGGTATGTAAAATTCTTCCCACCTACGAAATTACAACATGATACACATCAAAATAAATTGTCATATAATTCACTCCACCAAAAACAACAAGTGGATGACTAAGTACTTGCGTCGAAATTTCCATTTAATTACCAACATAAAAAACGAAACACCAAATCAAACAGATGAAAACATCCGAGCTACATTAGAGGGGACATTAATCAGGAACAGCGTGCTTGATATTCGAAACATGTAGAATTACTAATATACATTGCTTTGATTACTTTGATATGATTAATTACACAGCACATAACCTCCCGTTAACTCTTAAACGCTGCAAAATAGAAAATTAAGTTTCAAATACAAATTGTGGGTAGCCAATATCATTTTACATCTTTTTTATTATAACAAAATTTAACATGAGTTAAATATTTACTGAAATATCTTAGGAAAACCTAATAGACCTTCAAGTAAAATATAGTGTTTGAGATCCACCAACACCTCTATAATGACAGCATTTAAAAAAAATCATTGTGGCTTAATGAAAAACAATTAAGACTTTTTAAAAATGTAGATAGTCTTCAATTTAGATAGTTTCATAAAAAAAAATAGTTTTTTAAATGGTGAACGACCCCATTTGTCTACAGAATAATTTTGTACACTAAAACGATGCAACAACCAGCCATTGTATTTGCTGAGCTAGTGAAAGTACCTACAAAAGGTAGCACATATATCCTAGCGTTCTGATTTTGTTACAAGAAAGATTTGGCACATTAGTTGTCGAACAGTGCCGTTTTGTTTTTATAAATAGCACCGTGAAACAACACTCGTCAACGTTACCAAGATACACAACGTGAACACGCTCAAAAACTGAAATTTCACATGCCTTGTTCATGTCAACTCAGTCTAACAAATTGACCGCCGTTGATTTGAAAAACAATATAATTTAAATAAAATATCTTCATTTATCTACACTGGTAAAAATGTTTTCTTGGAACAAACAGATTCCTCTTAAATGAAGAAAAAAAATTAATTTGAATAGTGCCAATCCGATTTCGTTTTCATTGAAAACTTTTGTAGGTTTAATAAATATTGTTGTATGAAAATTAATTTAGTTTTGAAGGAACATATCAAAGTATTCAACTGAGACTCATTATGAGGGCGAAGTAGTTTGAATATGAGTAGTTTTAATTCAAAATTATATCGTTTTAAATAAAAACGTTTCGTTTAAAATTAAAACGACTTCTTTTTCATTGCTTTTAAAAACAAAATTTAAAATACATTTATTTTCTTTCATTGCAGAAAAAAGAAGATAAATAAAATTTAAATTCAAAATTAATATATTTTTTTATTGAACATAGTAAGAAATAAAATTATCTGCAACGAATGCATACAAGAAAAAAACTGAAAATTTTCTTGAACTGTACCACTGTAGAGGTCTTTTTAAAAAGAAAATGTGAATGTTAAATAGGGTTAACATGATTTAAATCAAGTGATTTAAATCATTGATTTAAATCATGATTTAAATCAATCGAAAAACTCAAAAAAATCATGATTTAAATCAAACACATTTTTTCCGTGAAAAAATGTTAAAAAAATCATTTAATTTTTTTTAAGTCCGTAATCGGACATCCGTAACCGATTATACATCACGCCAAACATAAACCGTAATTATTCCTAAATTTCACTGCCAATAGTGCCAACTTATCAGCAATATAGATATTTTTTTGACGACATTTAACTGTATTAGTTACATGCGTATGTCTTTTTCAACAATTTAACGACAAAGAGAAGACTGTTTAATTGCGTTGTATAAGTTGTAAAAAAGTTGTATACGTATTGTGATAATATATTCAGATTAAATTGCTTAAAGTATGTACATTTGTCTAATTTGTTTATAACCTGACTGATGATTTTTCACATTTAAATAATATATTTGTATTGATCGTCTGTTAGTCACTCGGATTTAATATCACTCGTCTATGTTCCACGTGTGTTTTTTATTTCATTAATCGGTATTATAAGCTAAGCTTATATTGATAATGATTTAAATCTGATTTAAATCAAAAAAAATCTGATTTAAATCAAAAAAATCGATTTTTTTGATTTTTTTTAAAAAAATCATGATTTATATTAACCCTAATGTTAAATCATTTACGATTAAGCATTTATGATCCACTAGCATTCAACAATCAAATTTCTAATTTAACGACATCGATAATATTTTTATTGTAGTTTTATTGTACAACAATAAAAATATTAATGTTTTCGGTTTTTACATACTACTACATTATATCAGGTTTACATTTTAGCAGAAAATATAACAGACTCAAACGATATAAAAAATAAATATATCATTACGTCATTTAACCATTTTGTGAGTGTGGCACTCTGCTTTCGCAAACCTCTGCATATACAATATAATTTTGCGCGCGAACTGCGGTTACCAGCCGTCAAGTCACACCCCCACAAAAATTCTTGGGAAAGTGAAACCCACAGGGGTTAAGTTCTAAAGTAATAATGGCAATTGTCGGCTGTGGAATTCAAAATGAAGATCACAAATATTTTTATTAAACTGTAATTTTGTAAACCCTTAAAAAATTCCTTGGTGGACGGCACTGGCAACATACCTGTAACAAAAAGCACTGTGAGTCACATCACATCGTTACCCTGGCAACCGTTCAACATTTTTAGGACAGGCACAGGCGGTTTTAAGTCTGGACGCCCTCGCACTCCACATGCATCTCATTCCGAGAAGATTTTCTACTTGTGTTTCCCCGTCAACACCCCCGCTCCACCTAGCGGAAAATCCGCAAATGTTACATAAATATAGTGCACACTACAAGGCGCACTATTTTACTTTACTTTAAAATAATACAATTGATGTGAATACACTGATAATAAATTTTTTCTTATATCAAACCGATTCCTCTTAAATGAAAAGAAAAACTGATTTGAATAGTGCCAATCTGATTTCATTTTCATTGAAAACTTTTGTAGGTTTAATAAATATTTTTGTATGAAGATTAATTTAGTTTCGAAGTATTCAATTGACTCATTATGGGAACTAAGTAGTTTAAATAGGAGTAGTTTTAAATTCAAAATGATATCGTTTTAAAAACTTTTTGTTTAAAATGAAATGTCTTCTTTTTCATTATTTTTAAAAACAAAATTTAAATGATATACATTTTCTTTCAATGCAGAAAAAAGAAGATAAATAAAATTTATATTCAAAATTAATACGTTTTTTAATTGAACCTAATCATTTTGTAAGAAATAAAATTTTCTTCAACGAATTCATGCAAATAGAAAACTGAAAATTTATCTTGAAACAAGAAGTTATTTTTACGATTGTACGTAAGATCTATAATTTAATTCGAATTTGAATAATGCGAAAAAACGTTATTCTAAATTAAAGATGTTAACAGTATTTGAAATATAAAAAAATTATAAACCAATAAGCAGCTATAAACCACACTGTATTTTACATTTTGTAATATTCTAAAAAAAATTGTTACAAATATTGAAATTAACTTTTCAATTATGACACACATCAAAAAATGAAATTTTTCATTTGTTGTTCTTTCAAAAAGCACAAGTAATTAGTTGTCAAAATTCAAATATTTCTTTAATGTATTGTAATTCGAATTCCTAAATGGTACTAAGAGAACAATGTTTCAAACAGAAATTGTAAAAAACAACATTTGAAATGTTATTCTTATATTATTATTAGAATTACTATAAAACTATAATTTACTCCGATATTTCAAAATAACCTGATAGGGCTTCAAGTCAACTACCACTTCCAGTTATTGGATTATCACAAAGAACTAGTAAGTTCTTTCTATAGGGGTGCAAATGTAAAATACAAAAAATATAAATATTTCTTTTCATTAATTTTTGAGAGGTCCATACATACGTCCATCCATCCATCCATCTATCTATTCATTCATTTATTGATCCATCCATCCACACCTAAGACAGCACAGGCGACAGCCTAATAAAGGAAGAAAGGATGTAAATATATTTTAACTTCGCAAAAGTGCATCATCTCCTTCTCTTAAAATATTTCCATAATACTCCTGCCAATCCTCCATTACGCATCCCTTCCACAAATGTATAATAATTTTATTTTGTAGCCTAAAATAATGTATAAAATTTGATCAGAGAATGTGACCGCCTAAACCTAGTCGCAATGATTAATGTTATTCGTTGCTGCCAGACCATTATTCGGGAAACCGCACCGTCATAATGTTTGCATGTAACTTGGCACTTGTAGGTTTTAATAATTCATAGGTTATGTTTAGATGTGTATCTGATTTGTTTTACTTGTTGTCTTAATTAATTTTCGGTGTAGTTTGTGAAGCAAATGAAATGTGAAATTTTGAAAGAAATATTTGTTAATGAGATACTAGACTTTACACTTTTAAGTGCTATTTTTATATACGCTATGATAAACAACTTCTACGACCGATTCGCTTTCACACTTCCTTGCGCCTTGCATTTATTAAGCTAGAGTATGTTATGAAACATATTACTACTCAATGAAGTTGTTTGGTAAACAACATATAAACACCCGAAAACTTAGAAAAAGATGGTAGTCATAGATACTTAACATTATGCTACATTCTACTCAGTGTGGTAGCACGAACTCTAAAACACAATCAGCCAACAGTCAATCTCCTCCAAATATTCCACCATTTTCGTCTTGTCCACATTCATACATGCTTGTCTATTCGTTCACGCAATAAACCATCAATCATACCTTACCACTTATTCTGCGGACGTCCACGCAATCGTTCACCCTCAATCTCACTCGCATATACTAGTTTTACCAACCGTTCATTCGACATCCGTTCAAGATGGCCAAATCACCTCAACTGACTCACGCCCCATTTCCTTAACAACATTCTTCTCAATCTCACACTCACCGTACACCAATGTCACTTCTCGTATACCCACACACTCCTCGTACGTCGTTCATGCTTCTTCATCCAGACCCAACATTCAGAACCATACATCAATGTAAGCACTAACACACCATTACAAACACTGCATCGAGCATTTCTAGATACAATCACATTTCGAGCAGATGTGCCCATAATACCCAATACCTTGTATCCTGCATACACCCGCCTTTCAATCTCTTTGTGAGTGTGTGTGACAATACTCGTATGTTAATGATATTACCACAATATAAGAATTCACAGAGTAACTACACTTCAAATATTTATGAACCCAATATTTCAGTGATGTGCTACCGAGAAGATGACCGCTCACTGTCCACTGATATCTTAGTAACTATATAAAACAGTATAGTATGTCAGTGTCAATTGTACCTCTCAAATATCAAGCCAAATTAAGGCATTAGAACAATATTATTGGTAATCAAACATCAATAAATTAATAACCAGTAAGTTGAGTAGGTAAATTAAATGGGCCTATCGCTTCAAGCTACATTGGCGCAGTCAATAGGATACTCTAAAGTCTAAACCTAGTGGAATCTTGTACGATGTAGCTATGTTTATTTATAGGTAACAACTTTACTTAGGATCATTTAAACCTTACAACTTCATTTACCATCCATTCAGTAAAAGTAATAAACGTTCAATACCCTAAATTCCCTAATTCTCAAATTGCTTAAAATTATGAAGTTATAGAGGCATAAAAATAGCATGTTTTACCGGCTTTCAAACGCGCCTTTAAGTTCATAAAATGAAAACAGAGGAAAACTTATTTGTACTACCTATGAAAAATTCTAAGAATTTTTATAATAGCTATTCAAATTTACCGCTGTATACTGCTACTGCCAATATGGCCTCTCGGTTCAACGTGATCGGTCGATGCGACATAAATTTCAAAAGTGCTGACAGCGAGTGTCGTTACTGTGTGAATTCTTATACTGTCATATTACGTTACATATTTAGAAATTAGATGTTCAAGTTTCGAGCTGATTAGATTTTGGTAGAAATGGTAGTTTACTTGAAGGCCTATCAGATTTATTGGTATATCCAATATATCGAGCATCTCTAGATACATTTACATTTCGAGCAAATGTAGAAAACTTTCCAAATGAAAATTGTAGCTAATATGCATCATAAACATCAGGATATTTCCTCGTTGAGTTTGATGGTTATGACAGGACTGGTACCGTGTTAAATCTTTCTCCTTATACGTTTTTTGACACGATGTACACCCGCACTTTCATCGAATCGTTCCCGTTATACTGAAATTTAAGAGTGCTACTTAGCGGATTCATAAAACCAAGAGGATATTTTTATTGCTCTTAAATTAATGGATCCTTATCTGCTCGCGGCGGTTCGCCAAGTCGGCACTTTCAATTAAACGCGACTTTCTTTCCGATCTGATACCTCGTCGATAAAAATTCACACTGCATTACCTGCCAGTGCCCGCCAACTGCCAATGTCTCAATCACAAACACAAATATTGCAATCTTAATTTGAATCTTTGCAGATAAGTAATAATTAAACTGCCACGCACTGAAGCAGTCAGGAAGTAAAATAAATTTAAATAAAGATGTTATTTTTTCTGTTAGTGCTTCTCGGTTTAAAAGTTTTCTCCCATAATTATTTTGTTTATACTTTTCATTTCGTATGATACAGCATAGCCTATGGCATACCTCACAATTCAATTCGCGAAATGATTCTGCATTTTAACAAATGAATAACATTTAGATTTAATGCCCGAAATTTGGAGTTTCTTTCTTTACCGGATAGTTGTAAAATTAACTATGTACATTGTTAACCAATAACTAAATAAATTCAAGTACATTTTATTTTATATTAAAGAAGTAGATTAATATTGGCATCAATTTATATTCGAAACTTATTTCTGTTTGCTTAAGATTATTTGTTGGACACATCAGATTGTAATGACAATATCATTTTCAAATTTCTTATTTAGAACACCACCGAGTTCAAATGTATTTTATTTATAATTCTGTTTATTAAATAAAGAATTTTATACGGCACGAAATAAAGAAACAAGTTTCAAATCATTTAAAAATATTTACTGCGATATTTTTGAAAAACCTAGTACCTAGATCTTCCAAGTAAACTACCACTTCCGGTTTATGGAATCCTACAGAAATCAGCTTGTAACTTGAACGCTTGAACATTCAAATTCTAAACATAAAATTTTAAAATGATATTTTATCATTCTCATTTATAAGGTACATTACATTTTGAGTTATCGTGGACGAAATAAATAGTTCAAACCGACTGATAAAGCACGGTATGTTTACTAATTATGAATCATTAATAAAGTCAATACATCGCTACGTGATACGAATTGAAAACGTAATGGACGAATACTTAAATAAATCAGGTTAATTTATCTGGACCTGATAGGAACAAACTCGAACACAATTTATTAAATAATATATTATAAAATACAGATACCCAATCAACATCAGGAGCCTTCAATATTGAAATACAAATTTATTAAATTAAAGATAAAATGTTCACATCAAAATTCATGTTCCTCTAAATGTGAAAGCTGCCAGTCGCCGTCTGTCTAATCTTTTTGGCCATAAACATTTATGAAAAGTTAGTGTCGCCCAAATGTCATTTTTATTTGCATAAAAAATCAAAAAAGGAATAAAGCGCCTTGCTAGGCATTATGAGTGCATTAAACTCTAGATGGCCATGTACTCAAGTCCGCTTTTGGACCAGGATACAACTGCAAGCAAAACGTAGGTGGTCGCCAGGAGTGCTGGTTTATTAGAGTGCTTTGAATTGTGCTTTATTTATAAAGTGGTGATGAATTTTGTAACGCAAGGTCAATGTCAACCTACATTGATTGCATTTTCAGTTTAGATGCGTTAGACCGGCTTAATTATCAAATAGCAGTTTTTGAAAATAGTAATTGAACTATCAGGGTTGGCAAAATTCATGATTTAAAATTTATAAATTTTTTTGTCATACTTTTTATATTTTTTTATTTTTAAAAATCAAAATAATATCACTAATGCCCGATATTATACAGAAATTGAACTGTCATTTAAATTTACTTTTAAAATAAATTTATTTGCTTTTAATAAATGCACATTATTTCAAATTATTTTCTGACTTACTTAACATTGCTGTCAAAAAGTTTATTATCAGTAATAATATAACAAGAGAGTGAGAATAAATTGAAAATAATTTGACAGATCTTTCGAAAACTTGTTGCCAGGCAATAGCCACGAAAGCCCGTAGGGCTTGACTGGCTATTGCCAAATGGCGACAAGTTTGAGAAAGATACTGGAGAATTATTTTCTAATTTATCGAACTCTCGAGTTATATTTAATTAGATTATTTTTTTATTTCATCATCAGGCAAGTCACTAAATCTATCTTTTTTGCTCATTTTTATTTGTGTTGATGATAACTATCTGACATCTGTCAACAAAAACAAAAAAGCTACAAAGAATATTGCCGGGAATAATGACTAGAGCATTATTCTCAGTATAATAATGACAGGATTGATTAAAACGCACAACGTGACATACAATAAAGCATTTCATTGGTTTAAAGAAACGTCAAAAAATAATCAGTTTGATAAATTTAACTGGAGTTTAAATTTCTTTATAATATCATTCACAATTCACCAAAAATTATGTTAAAATCTGGTAAATCAGGGTCCAACTTTCTTAAACCGTATAAACTCACCAAATTATCTGCGACTGTCAAACTTTTAAATAAATTTTTTTTAGGTTAGTTCGCTCAGTTATCGCAGCGTGTGATAAAATCATATCACACAGTTGCGGACGCATCTGATTGGCTAGCGAGCTTTCATATCACACAGCATAGTAATATATAATGACCAACTTTCAGTAATTGAATTTATAATATATTTCGTAGTTGACGTCCGAAAAATTATTTTTAAATATTTGTAGGTTTGATTATTATTGTACATTAGCTTATTTATATTTTTTTATGATTCCATTTAATGGATATTGTGTTTTGTTTAATATTAATTCATTAAATAAATAAATATTGAAAATTGTTTTGTTTGTTTTAATAAAAACCTTCAAATTGATTTTTTAATGAACTGAATTTTTTTATTATGACAGAAATATAATTAAATTAATACAAAATCCAAAAAAAAATCAAAATTATTTAAATCTAAATTTTAAATCAGGCCAATCCTGCATAGAATCATCACTTATTTCCTTTTTAGTGTAAAATCTGTATAATCTATCAATCTTTCAATGATCAAATATTCATGTACTTGATTAAAATCCATTTCCATTACCCCCATAGTAAATGAATTTTGTTTACTCATTTATATGCAGAATACTAAGTTCAACAACATTTATTTGAAGAATATTTATCTAAAATAATTTGGGAAGCAATGCGCACGAAGAAACTGTTTTCGAATGTTAAATACCTATGGCCCGCATTTCGTGTTACAGCCTGTATATATTATTGAAAATCATAAGAAAAAATGATGGTTGACGATTGCAATACACATTACGACTTCACCGAAACGGTCTGAAAAAAGAAAGGAAATGCTTTACGGATGCATTAACATAAAAGTAAAAATCTACCGTTAACCGGAGCACTATTTTTTCAGATGCTTCGCATATCATTATTTTTAATGATTTCTCGTATTTTTGTGCCTCAGGATGCTATAGAACCAATGACGCATAAAAAGTCACAAGTTATAAAAAAAGAAATTAGTTTTATGTTTTCATAAACTTTGAACCCTACATGGCGATGAAAGTGGACGTATCTTTCTTTTGAATGTCATGATCACAGGACCGGAGTAAGTAATGGTTGGAACCCTGCGGAGAACACGAAAGATTTTGGAATATATTTGCACATGTAGACAAAAATGGTGCGGTAGTATTAGAGTTATTGGGTTAGAAAGCGGATAGGCGCACCAAAAATAGAATCATTTTATTGGTGGTTATCAAATTTGCATGTTCGAGATGATATATGGATACATCAAATTGTTATTATTGATTTTCTCACATATGTTTAGAATAGCAAAAATGTTTTTCGATGCTAAACTTTCCATGACTTTATTGTAGTATTGCGGAAGTTGAAGCCCGTATATTTGACCCTCAAGATTAAGAAATTAACTTTTATTCTTATTTCTTTGATATTTCATGAATCGTGCAGTTAACAAGTAATTACAATTTTCTTTGCCATATTATTACTCAATTACTTTTATACAATAATTAATGGTTCCAAAGCAAAAGTAGACCTTTAGGCATGTTCAAATTTAGTTGGCGTTTTATTCGATTCGTGTAGAATGTTTTTAATCCTAATGCAACAAAGTTTTAACAGAGAATTTGTATGTATTGTAACTTATATAAGTAATATTTTGTAATAATTTTTTGTTTCTAGAACAAATTGCCCATTTGTGTTAAAGTATATAATAACAAAACATGGATGTATAAAGGTACTACAATGATTCATCTATTTTGAGTCCAGCATTTTAATGTATTTTTGAAATTTTCAAACCCAGTGCTTGGCTGGATTTGTATATCTTATACCTTATACAGTTTATTTAGATTTTATCTAGAGAAAAAAATTCTGCATCTATTGATACCTCTGTTCATAAATTTTCATTATCCGGAAGAGGAGAAATCGAAGAAATTAAATTTAACATTTTTACAAAAATCAATGATGCAATGGCACAATTAAAACAATAAATAAAAAATCTGATGTGGGCAACACATAACCTCCCTCCCAATACTACTCTTAAATGGTACAAAATAGTATTTGATGATACATAAACATACCTTCTTATTTGTTTTTTTTTTCTATTTATATTTGAGAAATTTAATTTTATTTGGAATATTTATTTAATTTTTAGACATATATTTCACTAAGAAAACAGCTTCACAATCAAAATGAAAGACTCTATAAAGAACAATATTTATTTATTTTACAAGTGGGCAAAGTAAGGAATTACCCACTAGAGAAATTTTAGCACACGAAGCCGAAGGCTGAGTGTGATAATTTTATCGAGTTTTATCCAACATCTCTTAATAAATGCAAAATTTATTTAAAAAATATTATTTGACAGTTAAATTGTTTAAATTAAAATATCAATCGAAGTGGTTACTAAGGTGTTGTTTGTTGTTATTATTGTTATAAATAAAAAAATACTAGTGGCTTTTCTCAAAATTATACCCACTAGAGGGTAATCTGTTAGTTTCCTTGTTTAAAATCGCTATAGTTATGGAGCATTTATTGAGAGGTGTTGGATAATAGTATATTGTGTTATTAGGAGTAAATGTGATACTTTGGGTGCTGAGCATGTAAGTTTGAACGACGAGCGAAGCGAGTCGGACAATTACATGCTAAGCATACAAAGTCACATTTACTCCGAATAACACATGCTATTTTTTCTTCAAACAGAAAATAGACATTAAAACATTAAAAAATACTCAAAACTTCAACAAATATTCTACCGTATCCAGTATTTCTAGTTGCCACAGAATATGTTATTTTGTTATTTTTGTTTATTTGTTTTATTCTTAACTGTCAAATTATTGAATTACAACCTTACTATTTTGCATGATATTTTACTTTGTCCGCCGCCGGAGTAAATGTGTTGCCAAGGAAACACATTTACGCCGGCGGCGACAATATTGAACTTCTGCTTGTTGAATACAAATACATAACAACGTACTTTTATGACGTTTGAAGAAAAAATAATTTAAATTAACATCGTTGTATTTAAAACTGAAATATTCTCGAACGAAATTGAATTGCATTTGATAGTAAATCATCAATTAGAAACAGGAACACAGATACAGACTAAACAGGGGCATTCTGTAAACGATGTTACATTTCTAACTAGAATTTGCATATCTGCTACGTCTCCTCCTGTTCTTGTGTGGTGCGCCATTTTCCCCATTCGACGGCGTAGTAAATCAACTGCTCGATTTACACTTCCCGCATATCGGTTACCGGTTGACTTTATCAGCTGCACGCAGCATGCAGCGGCTGCACTCTACTTACATACGGGTTACCGTCATTGATTATTTTATTTATTGTCCATGTGTTATTTGTTGGCTAGTTATTGCTGCCTTGCATCTTTATGAGAGCTTTAATTGTTGAATGCTCATTTAAATACTGTGTCAGATATGCTCGTATTTTAATCAGAATTCATTAGCGGTGCAATTACTGGCAAAACATATTGCAACAACTGAAAACTTTTGATCCTAAATTATCATTCAGTTTATACATTTCTTGTAGATCTTAAAATCTCAAATGAATTTAAGTGCCTAGACTTCCTAGCACTTAATTCTAATATGTTTGATAGTCCTAAAGCTTTATGTCTTTTATTTGTGTCCTTAGTCCGTCCACACGTAAAATATGTTGTTTTTTTTTTTTTAATGGAAGGTTAATAATATCCTTCTGGAAGAATATCCCAGGCAGAATTACTCGAGGCATTTAATTTAAACTCATTTAAACAAAGGGGTCATATTACTGCAGTAATTATTTAACTTAAACTAATCAATAATATTTTTGAATACATTTATTATGAATAGAATCTTTTTACAAGTTCCTAGAGTGTCATACAAGTACAAACATATTTTTTATTGAAAAGTTTAAAAATATAAATCACCTGTTTATCAAATGATAAATTCTTTCAATATCATCGAGGGTGAAATTGATATATTTCATCCTTAAAGAGATAAAGAAATATATTTCAATTTATGAATATGTGTCATCTCTTACTCTTTAATTTTATTTGTGAATTGTCTGTTTGCTAATGTTTTCTAATAATAATAATAATATAATACTAAACTTTTTCTACTCCTGTAAATTAGGAAATTATTTTGAAAATTTTGAAAACGTCAACATAAAAATACATAATGACTACTGACTACATGTCAACTGTTAGACGGCCGTTGCTTGGTGATCCACATCACGTCTTTAAAATAACTGTGATTTATGGATTTCTGAATCTGTGATTGGTCGAGAAGAGTGAATTATGAATCATAATTCACTATCGTGAATTAGGGATACTATAATTCATAGAAAAACTTGAAATAATGCGGATATTTACACAAGAGTAGAAAAAATGGATTATGATTATTAGATAGTATGAAAAGAATCACTTAAAATACATGTTTCATTTTATTGAATTTCTATGTAATTTGTAATCTACGAAACTCATTGTTGTAAAGCGCATCGTCATATCTCTTATATCTTTCGAGATATGCCGATTTTTAATGTTTTTCTAAATA
Organism: Poecilus cupreus; assembly: GCA_963942605.1. Classification (NCBI taxonomy): domain Eukaryota; kingdom Metazoa; phylum Arthropoda; class Insecta; order Coleoptera; family Carabidae; genus Poecilus; species Poecilus cupreus. The sequence continues at coordinate 36,158,653 of OZ012714.1, forward strand.
CATTTTTGAGGAGTTGTAACTCAAAAACTATGCAAGATATTGAGTAATACTCTTCAGTTTTGAATTTTTTGAATGTTTTATGACAAATTAGCAAATTTTAAAATTTTTGAAAATTTTCGAAATTTTTCCGAAAATTTCGATCGGCAATAATTTGATAAATGTGATAGATACAGAGTTGCAGTGATGACCAATCGATTCAGCGTGCCGAAATACGTAAGTATGCAAAATTTCAGAAAAATCGAACAACGGATTCAGGTTTTAAAGCAAAAAGTCTGAAAATGGCTTTAGAGCCCAAAAATTTCAAGGGGTACCCCTTGACGCTTGACTCGAATTTGGCCATTTTCAGACTTTTTTGTCTAACTTTTCAATCCGTAGACCAAATTTTCTGAAATTTTGCATACTTATGTATTTTTTTCCGCTGAATTCAATAGTGCATGTTTGATTTTCGTATCTTTTATATTTTTTGAGATATTGCCAATCGAAATTTTTACTAAAATTTTTGAAATTTTCAAAATTTGCTAGTTTATCATAAAATGTATGAAAAGGACAAAACTGAAGGCATTTTTTGATATCTTGCACAGTTTTTGAGTTACAGCTTGTCAAAGTTGCATTTCGAAAAATATAAAAAATCGACTTATCTCAACAAATATTAGAGATATGACGATGTACTCCACGACAATAAGTTTCTTAGGGGTTGACTTATATAGAAACGCAATAAACAGAAATGACTATTTTAAGTGATATTTCCTGAAATTTTAAATTTTTACTCTCATATTTTAAATTGACCACTTGTTCATCTTAAATATATTTCTGGCTGTACAAGAAAACCTCTCTGATGCACTAGTTACCACACTTGTTACCACACTAATTACCACATCACAGATTGAGATTCTAACTGCTAAAAGACGAAATAATTATGCTTTGTTCAAATAAGAAACATAAATGTTTTTAATTAAAATTTTGAGTGTTACATTTGATCTGTATTTCTATGAAAACCGTTTGAAAAATAATAACAGTTTTATGAAAATTTTTGAGGTACAAAGAGATGAACTTTCATTGAAACAAGCAGGTTTATAGCACTGTGAAACGTAGAAAATAAAATGCGCCATAGCTATTTGTGTGCGTCAAAGGATGTACTTTTTTGTCGACATTTTTGTTTGGAAAACTCCAGTCTGCAGTATACGTACGAAATTAATTAAATTCTTGCAGTAGAGACGTCATAAGTTTTTTGATTTGGAACTTATTTGAAATCTTTCCAAAATTGTAGCATACTTGAAAAGAACCATAAATATTTACTCTAAGTAAACCCAAATATTATGTTTTTTTCAACTGATCTACTTTTATAAAACTTCGTTAACTGTGTTATCTTATCAGTACCTGACTGTTTGCGGAAGATTCTTTATCATATTCACATTTACATCTAGTTGGCGTGTATGACACGTTGTGAATATAAGACTTGGTGAAGTGATATGTGATCCTTGGTAGCTCTGCCCTGAGAGTTTCATTATAATTACTTATTATTTATTTTGTATTAAATAAAAGTTTAATTATTGTGGAATAATATGTGACTTATTGAGATTCTTGCACATATTAAATATGAGGAAAAGGAGTATTGAAATGTGAGTATTTTTGTTATCGCAAAATTTGCTTCATAAAGCATGAAGACTGCAATCTAGAAAGTAATGTAGTTGGGTATACATTATCAGTGGTGTACGGTTCATAGAAACTACAAAGGTTTATTTTTGGATGTCATCATAATCTATGGCTCTATAAGATCTTAGGAAGAACAGGGCCTCAAGTACCGTGGTATTTTTGGATATATTAAGATAATTATTTAGCGTTTTTCAACGTTCTAAGATTATTTTACAGTAAAATGCTTTATATGAGACATGCAGATGAAAATTTTATCTGTAAATTTCAACTAAAATAATAATAATAAAAAACAAAACCACTGAAATATAGTACATGTATAGTCCTTCCAACTATAACAGGAATTAAATATTCAACGTATATCACTATTCGCTGCGCAAGTTCTTATAAATAAATATGATTCTAGCTGATTTCATCATTTTGATTTTGATTCATTTTTGTCGTATTTTCTAGTTCTAGTTGAATATTTTGAACATTATCACTTTATTATTTGCGTCAGCAACATCAAAATTTTTGGAAACCTGCGACTGACACATACATTTTTAAAGTATTTTGAATCTTGCTAATACAAAGGTAGAAGCACATATGAAAGATTCTCATAATACACCATTTTTATACTTAATTTGAATATGAAATATTCAAATATTGCCTTCCCTAATTATTTTACTTAGTTTATTGTATTTTCTGACACTAATATTTATAATTTTACTCTACTTGGAACCAAAAAAATGTCGAAAATGTTTATAGGTAATTTTCTAACAATTATCAGTGGCATAATAGGTATTTGTATACCAAGGCCGCGAAATCACTCTTTAGCGTACCGAGAGAAAAATTGTCAACAATTTTTAGGGCGATAAAGGTGTGCAATTGTAGAAAATATTAATTACAAATTTTGAAATTTTAAACAGTTTTATTGTAAACAAAGTGGCTATGGGATTTACATTTGATAAACAAAACAATTAGTTTTGAAAAATTAATGTCCATTCTCAAGTGCCAAAATGATTGTTTCTTACCTTATTTCGCGTCCGTTACCATTAACAACGGCTGCGAAATAGGGCAAAACCAATCATTTTGGATTTCGCGGCCGTTACCATTCAATTTCGCGGTCTGTATTGCGGCTGTGAAATGCTTATTTCGCGTCCGGTTGCACAAAAAATAACAAAAAAAAAAAAAATACCAATTGAAAGTTATTGGTTTTGTTCGTCATCTGCTGTCATCAGTGTTTGATTTCAAGTGTCTTGATTAAAAATGTATAATTTGAAGTAAAATTAGGTATAGTGAAATGGTTTTATAGTCAAAATAGTGCTCGACAAAAATGTATTAAATATAATAAACTCTTAAGTAATATCACATTTATTTTGTTATTTCATGCACTGATGATTTTAAGAAAATTATCATAAAACATTTCCGACATTTTTCAGGTTCCTGGTGCGTCATTCGGTTGTATTAGGGGAGAGTAGAAATGCTAGACATTTTATGCGATTTTAATTGTAGTATCAAGTGGTTATCTGTAGATCATATCTAACTGTTCCAACATTGTAACTTTTGAGAATAAGGAAGCACTGTTATCCAGTAGATCAGTGCGATCGTTTCATCAACACTAGCCCATTTCCTCACCTTCGACCCCATAATCGCGCAGTTCAAACAACGCGAGTACAGAGTACCACATTGTTCTAAACTGCATTTGTGAAGCCAGTTACAGTTCCGCACTTAGTAAATTCCTAAATCAACGTTATTACCTGTAATAACAGAAGCCGGGAACGTCCGATAGTTACCGAGCAGCAAGCGCCAAGCGCCAATTTCCCGCAAGGCTTAATAAGTGCGCGAACCGCGATGCGAACTAACTTCGCGATCAGCGGAATTTAGGAGAATGAGGGGGACTTTGTTGTTGCTTTGGTACCGTTTGGTGGAAGTTCTAAGCCGCGCCTATTGTTTTATGTAATCCTGGAGGTCGTTGCGGAAATCTATTACCGGTAAACAAATGCCTGTAATCCAGCCCGCAATTATAACTGGCTTTGAGTATCTACTTCTTTGGGAGTATAACTGAGAAGAGTTACGAACAAGTAAATATAGCATCACGCCTTTTATTTATTTTGGATGTGGCACTTTGCTTTAGCAGACCTCGGTTAGAGATTATTTGTATGAACTACTAGTCATAAAGTTACGGCTCTTGAAAGGGGTAAAAAAGTGATATAGCAACTGTTGGCTGTGGGATTCGAACTGTAGATCTTAAAATTCACAGTTCGATGAGCTATTAAGAGTTTGTTTACAAAGGTCATTTGAAAAAATGACATTCACCTCTACTACGTAAAAGGATTGATGAAATAAAGTGAAACTGTTTACTAATTTTAAAAAATAATAGAACTAGGGTCTTTAAACTGTTTGAGCAAGTATAAAATAGTACAGAAAAACAATTGACGATCCCCAAAAATTAAGTCGACGAAAAGGAAACTTAAAATAAACCTTTTTTTTCGATGGTTCTTTCCCGTGTGTTTTCGAACCGCAAAGTGCATTAATCCGGTATTTTAGTGTCGTTGCTAGGTTACGATAAATAACAGTGCGGGAATATCTTTTCCGGACACTAGCCGAGTATTCCCGTACGATTTAGCTTTTCAAATTAATAAATAAACAAATCATAGATACCCTATCCTCAGATATTTTTATCAAAACAACGCAATATATTTTTATGTCTTGTTGATTTTCTGACGTATATAAATAAATTATAAAATAACTAATTATTGAATATATACCGATAAAAAAAATAGTATGTATACCACGTAGGAAAAGTAAACTTCCCGGACTCCTGGTGTTGCAGTCCTCGCCTAAGGCTTATTTTGCAATTTCCACCATCGTCCGCGAATATATCACTTTTCCTACTAGATACATAATGTAATATTTCTTATAACTTAGTACACAGTTATGCATGGTAGAAAGGTTATCTTCCTACCCTTGGTAGCCAGCTTCGAGGTATACCCTATCAAATAAAAAAAAAACATCAAAATGGGACTACTTTGTAAAAAGTTATTCGTGGTCATACTATACATAAATAGTTATTTGTCAAACTAGAGAGGAAAGTGCTTTCTTCTCATGTTAAACACAACATTTTTTCACAACATGTTTCTAAAAACGATTTGTTTGGACCTTAAATACACTTTGACACACCAAAGTTAGCTTATCAAACACTGTTGTCAATGAATCAATTTTAAATCTAAATTAAAATTGACAAATTGCGATTTAATCTAGAAGAAGAAAAATGTAAGACATAATTGTAAGTTAATTTAAAATATGTATATCACTAAAATAAGGATTTTCAATAAAATTATGAATTTATAATTTTTACAATAGGTATATTTTTTTGTAAATAACATTCAAATTCTATTTTCCTCACTATTTCGGGAGAAGAACGGTGTGGTTTCCTGCTATGACCTAAAGAAAAAAAAAATTCAATTCGAAAACCTCTTTTTTTCGTCGGTTAAAAATTTTGGACAACAATTTGCTAAGTACAGTTGCTCGGAATTCTAATAAGGCTTTTGTAGCACAAAATAGTTTTTCTTTACGAGTATTACAAGATGTCGGAATCAAGTTTGAGACCAAACTCTGAATGTTCTTTCGAATATCTTTTCTAACGTCGCATTGTAAATTTAAACGTTACAAGATTGATATTTCACTTTGATATTTCCAAACATTGTAACGAAACCATTAACCTTGCTCTTCAATTTAAACGCAATCTGATCTCAGCGTATGACGTTACAACAGTCATATACAAATAAAAAAGAAAAAAACGAATGCCATCCATCCAATTACACCGCAGCACTCTACCAATTTAAATCTCATTGTAACAAGACGATCATGCACCATTTACTACTGCATATCTCAAATACTTAAATTTAAACTTACATCCATACTGCTCAGACGTACATTCCAGCTACGGGAATTCTCCTATCATTTCTGGTCACAATTCCATCTGGAATAGCGCTTGACATTCCTTCTTTGTGATCGGCCATCTTTCAATATGTTCTCATCTCTGTTGTGTATTGAACGGAGTTTCTAACCTAATAAGTCGTGGTTGTTTCTCTCCAACACTGACAACTTCTTTGCTCGATAGAGTATTGTGTTTGTGTTTTGTTTACTTGTTTGTGGGATTGTGATTGTTATGTAACTGTGATCGTGTTTGTTAAACAAATGATTGTTTTGCAATTAGTGTGAATGGTGTTTTAATTTGTGCAACTTGTGAACTTGAAGAAATAAATGAATACATCTGCACATATTCAGTAAATAAATGAGCGCAATAGTATTCTCTATTTTTATTTTATTTTGGCCATTCAAAAAGTTATTTACATACCAATCCTATACAAGAATTTTGTACATATTGCTTTTTGTACTTGGAAATTTACAAATTTGCTGTAGCAGCAAAGCCATAATAATCATGAATTGATAAGGAATTTGATGATATGATTGATGAGTTAATTATTGGCAAATATCGCGTAAAAATATAACATAATACCGAGATCTCATTTGAGCAGAGTGCCACACCCAGAAATGGGTAAATGGCGGGATGATATATTTATATATTTTTTCTTCAAACGTCATATAAGTATGTTGTTATGTATTTGTATTTAACAAGCAGAAGTTCAACTTTGTCGCCGCCGGCGTAAAAGCGTCTCATTGGTATCACTTCTATTCCGGCGGCGGACAAAGTAAAAATAGTTAGGTTGCAATTCAATAAATTGACAGTTAAAATGAAACAAATAAACATAAATAACAAAACAGGATATTCTATGGCAACTAGAAATGCTGGATAAGACAGTTTTAAGTTTAGAGCATTTTTTAATGATTTATTTGTATTTTCTTTGTTTAAAGAAAAAATAGCCTGTTATTCGGAGTAAATGTGACATGTTTAGCGCACAAAATATGACATTTACTCCTAATAACACAATATACTATTATTTTTATTTATTTCAAAATATCATCATGCCTTTTACTTATTATTTGATGTGTCTTTTTGCATTTAGCTGATTTCGGTATATAAAATATTTCTGTTCGTGTAGTGCGGCAAATTGCGCCCCCAAAGATGTTGATAGAGTTTGATTTTTATAAGGTGACATTTGTCGTCGTTGTGGAATCGAACTAAGGACTCTATGTTGTATAATTCGATACGATACCTTGTAACTATTTACTCTTTATGAAATAGATGTTGAAGAAGAAGTATGTCTTCTTAATGGAGGGTTATACAGAAGCAAATTTTCATGCTGCCGCCATCTTTTGATGTTTTCATTGAACTACGATGAAATTCACGTGGGCGAAATACAAACAAAACGCTGTTAAAATGACAGGTCTTGAAATGAAGCTAAATATCAAAAATAAAGTGTGTGTATGGTTATTATAATAAAGAATATATGGTCAGTGTTTAATTTATTAAGTTTCCTAAATAATAAACTTCAAAAATAAAAACATAACCTTGTTAAAACACCATCTCAAACGTCAAAACATGGATGTTTGTATTATGAACTTCCATCTCAACTTTTACCTCATCTTTCTCTTTCGTGCCTGTGACGTCAAAATCATAACCCTCCATTAAGTTGTAGTACTGTAGAATCTTTTCTTATAATTTTCAATTTTGTAAATTTTTTCATGTAAAGGTAAAGTCAAGAAACATAAATGTAATACGATTTTCAGTTGAGTAACTTTCCATCAAGTTTCAAATTTGTTTGTGACAGATGCCACCGGCAGATAACTGACGATGACACTTCCATTCACCGCAAATCAAATTATAAAATTTATGCAAAGATTTTGCGGTAACGTCATGGAATGGGCAGTGAGTGAATAAAGTTATATCATAAAACTTAATTATATACCACAACGAATATTAATTGGTAAATGTGTCGTTTATTATAGATTCTAGAATTTATAATCTCTATTAAAGTTATGAATGACTTCAGAGGGATATGCTAATTTTATTTGTACAGCTCATATTTTTGTTTAGCCTACCTTATTTGTCTCACCCACATTTTGACATTTTTTCTTGAAAGAACTCATAAATTTTTAAATTCAATAAGTTACAGGTTCTTGGAAATCATTTCTATGATGTATAAAATATAACTGTACCTGATAGATATTCAGTTATTTAAATAAATTCCATTTATATCAATTGAGAGAAATTAATTTAGCTAATAAATATTAATAAGGCCCTATACATCAAACTTACTGACCCATATACACAGTTTACAATGTCCCATAATTCAATAGAATTAAATATTTAAATTATATGTTTCTAGACCAGAGACATCTAGCATGTAGTTTCAACATTTTGTCACTACACATAATTTTATTGTTATTCCTAATTATTATTTAAAAACAAATGCTTGTAACAAAAGAATGAAAGTTTATGTTTATTTTCTTTGTTTGATAATAGTTACAAATCAAACGGAATGCATCTGGTGCCGCCTGTTAGAGAAATGTGACAGTCGCGTGCGAGTAAATAATGTTTCTTTTGTTAGATTAAATAATTCTCTGAAAGAGTTGTGAAGTGTACCGACGATTTACTTTTACTTTGACTAATTACTGGTATTGATTAGTTTTGTTAACACTATGTATGACAACAAATATTATCTGATATATAATGTCAGTTTTAATCAGATTTATTTTTCAATATCTGAAAAAATCTTGGAACTGATCAAATGTTTATATGAAATCAATTAAATATTAATTTGCAAATATTTCAAGAAATAATTAACCGAGTACCTATAACTCGAGTCATGAATTTATTTGGTAAAATTCCTCAAGATTCTTGGGTAGAAAAAAGAAACTTATATAAAAAAGACTCATATTTCCCTTTAGCCACGGTGTCGAGATCTATTTATGTCATTTTTAACACTCGGTTGTTTGTTTCTATTCGAACTTTTACCGATAAATTCCTACGACTAGTTTTTAACCAATCATGATGCAAAACATTTGAAAATTCAACCAATAAGAACATTATTATATTGATAAATTCCCACGACTAATTTTTAACCAATCATAATGCAAAACACTTGAAAATTCTACCAATAGGAACAGGATAAAATCCCGCTACCCCGATAAAATCGCACTACCAAGTAAATAAACATCAATTGTTATTGTTTATAACGGTCAGTGTGACAGTTAATTAATATTTAAAGTTTCTTTTTACGTTATCTTTGGAATTTATCTCGTCAAACATCACACGACCTCTTTGATTTTCTCAGATAATTTTTAATTTTTAAGCACTCATTTTTGTTTTGCGGTTAAGCAAAATCACTCAAGCAAACTGACATTGGTAAGACCTCTTCTCCTTTGGAGTCGGGATTTACCATACAGTTTGCTTTCGCGTTTGTTGCTGATCAAAAATTCGTGCAAAATAAAATGTATCGATAAATAAATCAGAAGGTTTTGTGATATTACCCCCGATAAATTCTCGGTATATTACTTGTAGTATTATAAAATTGCTAAACAAAATGATAAAACACACATTTACAATTGACAACAACGTATGAATATTCTTACTGCTACAAAAGAATTGATTTTAATTTTGCTACATTTTGTTGCCAATGCTAAACAACCACTTTCTTCTGGGTTGGGCAAATGTACCCAGCTATCCTATACGTGGATAGGTGCGATGGTGGGTACCTCTTCTACGGAGCTATTTACCCCATATACTAATTTCCAATTAAATAATAATTAGTATAGCGAAAAATTAGTATGTTTTGCAACAAACTGGCAGAACAGTTAGGAATAATGAATGTAAATGAATAACATTGAAAGAATAAGAAAACTAATCAAATAAAAACGCCTGAGAACATTGCGAACCAGGTGTAAGCGGCTTAACCCACTTTTAAATAATTAGTAATATTAATTAGACAGTTCAATTTAAACAAGCATCAGTAATCATATAGATACGTCACTTTATGATGCCATTTAGAATTTACAACCGTGATGTCTGCATTTAATGAGGCTGCTGTTGTATTATTTATTGGATAAATTTACATGTGATTAGAGCTAATGTTAATTAATTGATGCGTTTTTGTTTTAGGCGGAGACGACTACCAATGGCTGAGGATGACGCCGACATCCACTATAAAGAGATGGCCTCCCCGAAACAGGTGAGTTTCGTTTTTGCTCAACTGTTTCACAATTTTGATTATTTTGTGATAACTGTTATCCTATCTAATTAGGATATGTTTACTTTTAGATTGTTAGGGTATTTTTCTGATACTTGTTTTAAATTTGTTATCGATGTTTAGCAATCTTGACTCATTGTATTTGTTTAGTTAGCTGCTTTATCAATACATACGGTACAGAGACACGCGGCCTGTCAAATTCATAATGAAATTTAATGTAGTTTGTATGTAAATATATTATCTATACCTATCTTTCATTATTTTTGTGACTTACTGGATAATCTTTTGTGTAAAAATAGTTTTCATTTTTTGAGGCCATTAGATTTTTGAAAACGTTTGTCGCCATTTTGTTTTAAAGTATATAGATATAGAATTCTATACAATACCTAACAAATTAATCAAGCAATTTCTAATATAGCTGTACACCATTTTGTTATGAGATGGAGCATTAAAATATGAAATCAATCAATGAATTAATGTTATTTACATACCAAGTGCGGGAAGACACTCTTCCAACATGAGCGACGGCTTCATTTGTACGCAAACGCGAATGATAACTTCTCGCAAAAGGTTTCTACAATGCTGTTTATAATTGGTTGCTATAAGGAATTTGATGAGGACAGCTGAACAAATAATTTGTACATTAATTTTGCATTAAATTATTGGCAATTATCGATGGTTTTTGCGGGGTTTTGAATTACGAAGATCGACGTATCTTGCATTTTGTGAACTTCATTGTTATTACCTCCCGCCTACCTCTAGGTATTGTTAGTGAGTTTTCAATGAATAAGCTCGTTTTAGGGTCCCTACAATGCGATTTTACTATTTTCGTCATGATGTCTGTATGCATGTATGTATGTATGTGTGTGTGCATAACTCAAATGCTATAATACCAAAAAATACAATTTTGTGAATTTTTGCTTCTTATATTTAAATGAAGAGCTGATTAGATATTGGATAAAATTGGTCAGCCGGAAGTAGCAGTTTACTTGAAGCTCTTAACAGGTTTTCGTGAAAATCACAGTTAAATTTCTTTTTTAACAATTTATGTTATTTTGAAAGTTGTAGAATATTTAATTTTACATGTGTTTTGATTACACTAATTTTATTAATTTTCATTAGATTTAGAGATAATAAAATATAAAGAAATTAGATTTCATAAATCTTGCATTCCTTGTGTGACACATGTCATTGTGATTGTGAAGCTATTTTCTTAGTGAAATATATGTCAGAAAATTAAATAAATATACGAAAGAAAATTAAAATTCTCAAGTATAAATAGAAAATATACAAATAAGAAGGTATGTTCCTGTATCATCAAATACTATTTTGTAGCGTTTTTTACGAAAAGATGTGAATACAAACACTATAGTTTTAGCCTTTAACACCATTTAACGATTTAACTTCTTTAATTTTAAATTTAATTTTTTAAACATTACCCAAAACTCTTTATTATGAGTTCTGAAAGGATAGATTTGTGGGCGCCATATTGTTTTTGAGCGGACAAACTAAAATTAAAATAGCTTCTCACCAATCAAGATAGATTCGTCGCTCTTATAATTTGTGAACGTACCGTATATAATTTTCCAAATAGAATTACAGGTAAATGTAATTATCTACATTTCAAAGTGATCCTGTCTCTGAATGTACTAAACAATCTGCATTGAATATAGCACATTAAATCAAACACACAATTATACATAAATTTCTTTTAAAAGTGCCTCAATCACCTACACGTGCACAATACCCCATAACTATTCCTTTGTCATTTACACCTCCATTGCGCTACATACAGCATGGCTATAGTGATAGCAGCCTACGAATTAATTCACCGAAGTGAAAGCGCAGCCACTTTTCAGCCAGATGATAACACTGCAGCGCTGGTGTAAGTGACATGTGACACGGGGACATTCGGGATTTATTATGCGTTTGGTGTACACTCAGCGCACGTGGTTTTTACATTCTAATGTGGTTGTGATTGCAAATGAACCAGGAGAAAATTTGATGCTGATGGGCAATACATTTGCGATGAATTAATTTCCTTACTGTTTTGAAATAATTTTATGACTTACTGTGTTATTTAATTATTATTAAATTAACATTAAAAACCAATGTGAAGGTGGATCTAAACTGCTACGAAGAGCGAGCAAGTGTTGAAGCCATTAATAGAATTATGTTTTAGATAAATAGTTATTAGTCACCAAAATGCCAGATTTACAGCAGTGGTTGCCTCGTCAATGAATGCTGCCGAAGCTGTAAATTTGTGTTTGGGGCCGAGTTGAACACATAATTTTTTTACCGATTTAAAATTAATATTAGTTTAGTGATTATTTTGTATACATATTTTGAAGGTTATCACTGTCAAATTACGTAGTCATGTATTTGTTGAACGGTTACTATGCGTTTGTAGAACGATTGCTACTTAAAATAATTTTACAGCCTAGGCATAAAAGTAACACTTTACAGACTGTTAGTGTCACCTTTAGTGTCATTCGGCAAAAAATCTTTTTTACAATATATTACGATCTGAACTAATTAAAATTTTATGATTCACTCTCCAATTTAATGAAAATTTACAATAAACATTCTACATTATTGAAGTACCTAGTAAAAACATATTTTACAATTTAGACATGACTTCAACATTTTGAGATAACGATAACGCTTGTAACTAGGAAAGTGACGTCACAACTGCTACACAGTGCTCCAAAACTGTTCGATTCAATAAAAACTTATTATACAAGTAATGTTTCTTCTTCTGAAGCTTTGTAGATCCTTTTGTTCTAGTGAAAATTTTCTCCACATCTTCCTATCTTTTGTTTTACTTTGCCAGTTTTTAATTCCTATTACTTGTAGATCTTCTTCTTCCTTTAGTCATGTTGATCTGGGTCTGCCTTGTCTTCTTTTCTACACGGGAAGAACAGTACCGTAGGATTTACCAAACTATTTGAAAATTTCATAACAATTAAATAATAAACACGATTATTCACTAAACAATTAGAAATATTAACTATTAAGTATGGTAAATTTTTAGATCACTGCATCTTATATCCTCAGTTTATCGAATAGTTTGATAAATTCTACTATACTCATTTTTTTTTTGTAGTTATTTTATTGTGACAGTCCGTTGATCTTTTTCACTACATCTTCTCCTTCCAACTATTGTTATATTTATCTATTTCATAGTTCATTCTTATTCTGTGTTCGTTTTCTGATATTTTTTTTTGTCCTAATATTGTTCTTATTATTTTTCGTTCTATTATTCTTAAATCTTCTTCGTCTTTTTTTTTGTCATTGTCATAGTCTAATTACTTGTACATTCTAAATTAATAAAGTAATCATTGTTTACATAATTAAAATATTTAAACAATTACCCTTATCATTTTCACTAACAACTTGGAGGTGACATTTAACGCGGATCATACATCGAAATCTGTTCTAAGCAAAGTGCATCCTCACAAATGAATAAATGGCATGATGATATATTTATTTATATATGTGAAAACGGTATTTCTAGAATAACTGTCTGTTTTGAGTTTTCGACTAAAGCGTACGAAGAATAGGATGCACGATCATAATCGAACAAAGACTGATGCATTTCTAGAGAAATATATGAGCAATAAGTGAGAACAACGATAAATTAAAGTCGATAGTCATTGCATTCTAATTAATTAATCACACACGTTATTATCATCCAAACAGAAATAAATACCATCAACATTAACACATTTAATTAATTAATTGATTCGTCTCTGTCTGCTCCATTAATTAAATATAATTTTAGAGAGGATCCAAGTTTGAAAAATCAATAAATTCCTCAACACACTTTACCAACATTACACAACAAAAGTGCATGGCATTAAGATAAAGGCACCAGGGATATATTAAATAATCCAATAATGACATTTCTATAAACGAGATAAGCGAATGCATAGCACTAATACTGACATAGAAATGGCGTGTGAACATCTTTATAGGACTGTGTGAGTTCAGGACTGTATCAAGGACACATTCCATCGATTTAATCAATAATAACGTATTAAAATGAATGAGAAACAAACAGGCTATGTGATACTGGTACACTAGAGACGATCACTTGATATTGGATAGTTGTTGGTTGACACGAGAGATACATGTGTAACTGCAGTAGCTTAATACTAAAATTTATTAGGAAATCTTATGGGTTTATGTATTAATTTTTTTTTTCTACTCGCGGTATTAAAATGTCGTTTAACGTATTGGTTTCCATGGCGCTAAAATAACATTTTAATCACACTTTGATAAGAGTTTTAGTCACGGTGTGAAGTTAGCTACTGATTTATTAAGCACGGACTGAAGTTAGCTTCTTTCAATAATTGTCGAAATATGTTTAAATAATTAATAAAATATTTAATTTTTCTGTTATTTTAATTTGCGTCATATTACATCTGTCATTGTTTTAAGTGTTAACTAAAATAGTTATTTATGATATGAGTGTTAAAAGTGACACGAAATAAATCACTTTTAACACGTATATCATACAAAATTTTATCTACGATCTTCCTAGTGTGTTAGTAAATACTAAAAAATGTAGAATGATATTTTGACATGTAGGGTTTTATTTGTTAATTGATAAATACAAATCGTTAGCAACGTACTATGTTACTTTTAACACTAGTGTCAGAAATTGACACTTTTAACTTGATAAGCATCCGTTAAAAGGGCCACTTTTAACAACGGTCGTAGATAAAGTATGTTTTAAAATTACATTTTTCTGTTATCTGAATTTGCGATCGCAGAAAAAATATAGTATGTCATTCGTTAAATAAACTTTTGTGTTTTATTGATATATCATCTCTCTTTTTTTCTTAAACGTCAAACAGGTTAAAATCTAACTATACATTTATTAAAATATAAAATAGCCAGATATGAACAGTTATTTATGTATCAAGGCACTGAAGTTCAATTTTCTATCACTAATATGGAATTTAGTTGCCGAGGTCCGTAGGGCAGAGGAAAATAAACCATGTGAGTGATAAAAAGGAACTTCAGTGCCGAGGTACATATTAAGTTTTATTTGAAATCTAAAATCCGAAAAAACTGTAAAAAAATTACAATATAGGTTAAGTTTATACATCTGTCAGTTGTCAATTGAAACTGACAGTCATTGTTGCCAACCTCGAGAAGTGAAGTTATAGTAATTAACACTCAAAATTATGTATTTTGTCCTCAATTTCGTCATCGGAATTAATTAGTTAATTCTTCTTGCAAATTTTGTTTTAAGTTACGTCTAAATTTACTATAGTACGTCAATATATCTGCCAAAATTATCCTAATTGTACAATAATTATTTAACGATTGCCAACACTGGGATGCTCAAAATAGTCGTATAATGGGTTACTTTAGTGACGATTTCTGAGCTTTTACTGACGATTTTTGAGCACTTTAGTGCCGATTTCAAATAAAATTTTTTAAATAAGTTTTACACTTAAATTTCATAGTTTATACAACAAATACTACTTTATTTTCATTATATAATTAAATTATTCAAATTGTTTTTGATTCTAAGTATAATTAGTATTTTAAATCGGTAATTTTTAAGATGCTTCAATCGATTGATAATTGATTCGCTTTGAACGCAGCTTTACCCTTTCTGATGAATTTCTCTACGATTAAGAACGAAATACTCGTATGTCTAAATTTATATGTTGTAGTATTTGTAGTTTAGTTATATTTCCTATTCTTGAATGTTTTAAATGAGATATTAGCTACCAGATATTTGCGGTTTCACACAAAATACGTTTAGAATTCCCTGAATATTCCTATTATTACATCTATATTTAAATTACTTGTCATTCGTTACAATTTCAAATATCCCACAAAAATGTGACAATGACTAAAAAACGTTGACATTTTCTTGTCGCATTAGCATTTCAACGAAAAATGTCACCAACATCTGACGATACAATAAAATAAAGGTTTTTATGTTATCACGCTGTGTATTTTTGTCAGTGAAATTCATAAAGCAGAGGCAGAAACAGAGTCAATAAGATAAAATATAAAATAAGCCCCCGTCTGCTGTTAACGAGTTTCCTCTTTCAGTCTAGTTGGCCATTAGTTGTCGCACCCTTCAAATGTCACTCGGCCCCCTCGATCCGGATTTGTATCCTAGTTACGGATCAACTCTGTTAATTCAGTTACTTTGATTTATTACGCATTGATTTTGTTTGGTGTACTTTGCCCGGGAGTAAGATTTGTACATGTTTCATCCAAATGTCATTGATAGTAGATTAAAATGTCCTGTTGGGCTGAATTATCGGTTTTGATGGATACAGCGAATTGGATTTTATGTGTTTACGAAATTGAACGTCAAACGCATCTCATATCAAATGACATGTTCATTTAGACATCGAATTAATTAATTGCATATCTATATCTTTTTTTATTGTGTACAAGCAATGCATTATAAATAATTTTAAATATAAAACCTGATAACCTCTCGCAATTTTTAATGTTCGATTCAAAACAAATTTACTCTAAATCAATTAGTTGCTAAGATATAATTGCCGCAAATTTTAATTTTTAAACGGTACAAAATATAGAAAATAGTTTCAAATTAAAATTATTTCCAATATTATTTCACTTGAATCTGAAGCTTCTTGACAAGATGGATGTTTAGGAAAATAATCAATAGTTATATCACGAGTTCTAAGAATTTAATCGATTAAATTTGACATGTCCAGCTTATGCAAAAAATTTTGCTTAAAAAGTGTTTGAGTACATAATAATTTGAAAAAATCCCGAGACCGCAGGTCGAGGGGATTTTATCTTAAATTATTATGTACGATAACACTTTTTTAAAAGCAAAATTTTGTAAATAAGTTAGTCATCAAATTTAATCGATTCAATTCTTTAGCACGAGGAGTATATGTCAAGATTATTTCTTGAATTTATAGTATATACTTTAAAACTTGCCGAAGAAATTGTACTTAAACGTTGATTTTGACACATTTTCACATAAATAAATCGGTACACTCATAAACAAAAAGCACCATAAAATTTTGTTGTTCTAAATATGTAAATTCAAAATCGTCATTAGATTTAATTTTATACTGTATCATGTTTACATATTTACCGGATCATTTTCAGTCCGGTAAATGGGACTTTCCCGGATTGTAATGCTCACGGTACTGTATCACTTTTAAACAACATATTAATATCGTTTTCAGCACTCATATAATAATAATAATAAATTTATAGAGCATATCACATTATACATGCTTAAGCAAAGTCAGGTACATAAGAATTACAATACAGTACAGGTAATAAAATACACTAAATACAGAGTTATTTACAATCATCATACTTTAAAATTAAAAATTAATACATATGATAGTAAAATTATAAAAATTAGAATCATTCAGAAAGTCCTCCAACTTATAGTAAGCCTTAATACATAATTTCTCCTTTAAAACTTTTTTAAATGTTTTTAATGCAAAGTGTTAGAAATATCAACAATACAAGATTGAGTGCTGTCATTATTGTTCTATTTCTATTCAGACTTAGACGAACTGGTTGGTTTTAAAAAAGAGAGAAAGTAAAATTTCCTTCTTCGTCGCCACGTTCAGAAACCTTATTTATTTATTCGTACCGTAAAACTTATTGTATACGGTATATCCCACTCAGTGGGTTAGCAGTAACTCAGAAACACAAACAACCAACAACCCTCCTATAAAAATTCCTATCCTGTCATACTACTTTCGCCTCGTCCGTATTCATACATACTCGTCTATTCTTCACACACGGAATCTTTCATTCACGCAATATATCTTCAATCATACCTAACCACTTATTCCTTGAACGCCCACGCAATCGTTCACCTTCAATCTCACTCGCATATATAGTTTCCCCGGACTTAAATAATGTTGTCGTGAACGAAAAAGACACAGACATTCTCGTCATTTCAAAATAAAAGTGTAACACCGATGACAAACTAATTAAAAATAAATAAAATTAATGAGCTCTCTCAACTAGTGAATGAAACTTCCGCTGTCTGCACCTCGCTTTACATTTTTGGAACGCGTCCGGTAATGATGCTGATCCCGCGTTGTACACTGCGTCCAAGTCCAGATTAATGGCATGTTATCGTGTTTACTTTTTGGCTAAAAAGTTGAATCAAGTGCTGTTGCTATATGCAACTGCCGTGTGTCGGTTTGCACTAATCCCAACGAAAAAACTGCCGCCCACAACCAAGTGAAGTAAACTTATTACTGGGATTATAAATACACTTGCATTTGGCGGAAATACACGGCTGTGACATTTTAATTTAGGAACTCGGTGCGTTTTTACAGAAGTTTCCACGTGCCTGGAATTATGCTGGGGTTTAGTCACTGATTTCTATATAACACTAGATTGGCATAGGTCATATTCTGCCATCTGAGAGCGTTCTCAATTGAACGGGTGAAATTGAGGTTTTGTGACACTTTTGTAAAGTGAAGTGCGCGATCTGAAGCTCTGCCTTCACTCTCTCTATACCGCGTTCGCCACCATCTTTCTTTAGGTCATAGTACGAAGTATGGTCATATCCATAGACAAGAGAGATAGATTTTTAAATATTGAAGTATCACGAAACCTCAGTTTTAACCATCGTGGTGGCGATCAATTGGGAACGCACTGTAGCGGCTTATGCCCAATCTAGTATTAAATATAGAAATCTGTGGGTTAAGTCAATGGTTTTGCTTCGAAATTTTAATGAATAAAATAAATCATATTATACCGACATCTACTAGAATCAGGGTATCACATACAGAAATGGATAAATGGTGTTATAACATATTATTAAATTTTTCTCAAAAATTTGGTACCGTGAAATGTTTACTAAACAACATTTACCACAAAGAGATATAGATATTTTTAAATGAATGTCTTGAAAGCCATTCTTCCAAATAGAATAAAGAACAAGATTAAATAAGAAAACAATAATAACCATTTATTTGTTCTCTGTCCTACGTCCGAAATGTTGCAGACAAAATTTTAAGAATGCTGTCAAGGAATGACATTTAAGTATCTTTTGTTCCTCATCTCAAATTGTTATTGACGAAAGTTGTTCAGAACATAATCGATCTTTATTTATTTAATAATATATTATTATATAACGAATAATGAGCATAATCACGAATATAATAATATACTTTTTGCATTTCCGTGTTTAAATGCCCTCATTTGTTTTTCATTCCCGTGGACTGAAGTGTCAATTTTAATCCCAATGGATTAAATTGACAAGTAAACAAGTAACCACAGCAACCAGTAAAATATTTATTATTTTTTTATGTAAATTACATTTATTATTATTAGTTTTATACAGTTGATAAGTACAGAGTATATTTAAACGTTTTTGTTAAAATTAATTACTTTGACCATTAAAAATGCCTTGTCTAGTGCAACTTTTAAGAATTGATAAATTTGTTCTGCTGTAATTTTGACTTTTTAGGTTAGTAGCCACCTTTTCTTTTTTTAAAGAAAGTAATTAAATTCGGGAACTTGCTTAGATCAATATTATTTCTAACCACCAACATTCCTTTCAACATCGAATATCGCCCAAATGATAGCTTACACAATTTTTGATCGTTCATAAAAATATACTAGCAGCACAGTTTCCGTGTATTTTTGAACTTCTTTATTGTCACATCACTTGCTGAAAGCTTCGAATTGTTTTTATATATTTTTCAAAATTTTATCGGTTGTATTCCACTGTGGCTTCTTCAAATTATCCATAATGGAACGCCACTAATGCCCGGTTGCACCAACGTTAGTTAAATTTTAAACTTGGTTTAAATAAATAAAAGCGTATCTAATTTTTGACATGAATGTCAATTGCTTCATATGACATATAACTTCGATTTGCTTTTATTTATTTAAATTAAGTTAAAATTTTACTAATGTTGGTACAACCGGGCATTAAAATAAACATACATTTTCACTTTGTTTATGGTATCTAGGAAACCTACAAAGTTTGAATAGTGCTATCGTTGTTATCATTTGTTTTAACCAACCAGGGAAATCTGCTATGGCTAGACATGACATTAACATACATTTTGAAGCAACGAAAATTATAGCAAGATCGACATAGACTCATAAGAGAAGCTATAAAAATCTATAAGCAGAAGAATACAGTGGCTACGAGTTTTATATATCAATTTGAAGTTAAACAAAAACCTTTTCATACATTATTATGAGTTCTGAAAGCTTTTTCCAGTGATTAAAACTTTGATAAGTTTAGTGCGCTCTGAATATTAATAGTGGATTATAATTTAACGATCCAGTACTATCAAAATAATGAATATTAATGTCCCCACTGGTCCCACCGTTGCGAGACCGCTGTCTCCACGGACACCGAATTCGAATACAGCGACAGGATTATTAATATCACACTTCGTGCTTGTATATTATGTACACGTGTGTAAATAGAGAATTTATAGTAGGAGAGAACATTCCTGCGCTGTACGAGAGGGTAGTAGAACATTCTGCACTGCACGTATACCACTGAATTGAACATTGGAGGCAGATGCAAGATTGGAATGTTCGCACGTTCGTTTTGTCGTGAATTTGTTCGGAAATATCTCAGTTCGATCAACCGATGGCACGACTAGCGCCGGCAGATCGTAACTGATGGAATGTAAATATAAACAGTTTGTTTGTGATTATATAGCTTGATTTGTTTTAAATAATAATATTAAAGGCTAATCTAAAGAACAGCGTGGATTTGTAAGATCTGTATTTTATATAATTTAGTTTTAACTTTTAACGCACACTGTCCTAGAGTATCTACAAGCCCATTAATAGAATGGAAACAATATAAAAACAAAATAATTATAAATCATCACGATGCTAGTGAAATACTATTTTAGGGAACCCAAAACGTGCTTATCTGTTGAAAACTCACTGCCGAAAATTTTGAACTGTCACACTACCTACCTAAACATATACCGGGTGTAGAATTAAATTGTGGAATATAGGGATTTCAATGCTATTTTTTACTTTCTTATACAAAGTATAAGGAAGTATTAGAATCATGAAAAAAATCGCTGACGAGATTTTTACAGAAATACATATATTAACGTCCACTGATTCCGTTAAGACAAATTTCTCAATGATGTCTGTATGTGAGGATGGATGGATGGATGTATGTTCGTGTGCGCAATATTTCATGATAGACAAGATATGTAAACGAAACTTTGAATTTATAAGTTTCATGAAAATATAGCTAAGTTGATTTTGGAGAAAATTGAAAAACCGGAAGAGGAAGATTACTGGACACACAAAACAATAAATTCCATTTTTTTTAAAATTAGATTCAGCTATGAAAAAAGTTCCAAATTCAAGATGTTAGCAAAAATATTTTATTTGCACTTTTCTTGTATGTATGTACATGCTTCTAGTTTTGAGAAAATCTAAATTATATGTTTAGTAATATATTCCAATAATCTTAGTTACAATAGGAACAAAAACTAAAACATTTTTAATATCTATGTGTCAAATAATTGTGAAGTCAACATAAAATCATACACAAGGAACAACACATACGTATTCAGTAGATTTTATATGTATAAAAGAGTAGTGTGTTGACCACACCAGATTTTTTTATATTGCTATAAATTTGTTGAAATTTTCCTAATAAATATTAATTTTAATTTGATATATCGTGATTTACTAATATTTAGGTAACTAAATGGACCTTATTGCATGCATTTTTAAGTTCTGAACAATTTTTGTATTTACACTTTTGCTGTAAGTGAATATGTATCAATTTACAGTATTTTCAAAAATATAGTATAGAAATGAGGTTAAAATTAAACTTAAATAATAAAAAAAAACTTTTGATAAATATCTTTACAGTAATAGATGGTACATTTTTTTTATTATGATAACTTACGCTTTGAGCATGTGAGAAACTGGCTGTTTCCGTTTGACTTGCTACCTATTCTAAATTTACAGTGACATGAATTATTTTAATTATTAACGCTAGAAAACATTTACATTAAATCAATAAAATCAACTACTAAGTACAAATGCATAGATCCATATCTACATAGCATAATTCAATAACAAACTTATTTTTGCACTTCACTCACGTCGTTTCAAATTATCAATTAGATATGTAACGTTATTTAATTCTATGCTTCGTAAAAATACATCATACCTGCACGTAGCAAGTGAAGGGCTTTGAAAGAAAAATCCAAATTATGCTCGGCTCAATTACGAGTGGAAAATGCATAAGAGAACTCGTCGATAAATAAAACCGATCGAGTCACCGATACTGTCAATCAGCAGCAGTGACAGGGAATTCCTAGTTAATTATTTTAAAGTAAGCTACGACGATGGAAAAATGGAAGGTATACTGGTTTGTGGAGTGCTAGGAAATGAATTTGTCATTTTCATTTATTTTATGTTATGTAATGTTACACTTAGGTACACTCTTTTATTTTCTTAACTTCTACCTACTTTGTTTGTTTGTTTATTTGTTTAATAATTCTAGTTGCCTTTGTTTTATTTTAATATGGTGGTATAAGTATATTATTAAAGTACGAGTTTTATAATTTTCATTTTATTTTGCGAGAAGGGATTTTAAAACAAAAAAAATCATGTGTTATAAAATGAGCATTGTCGCCAAACTTAAAAACATAAATTGGACTGCACTATTACACCATTCGAATGAACTTGTAACGAACTGTTTTGGTGCTGTTTAACACTTTTAAAACGTCTTAAATCGTTTGTTTATTTTCGTTTTTTGTTTGACAATGAAAAGACATTTTATGTTATTTATAAAATATAGAAATTACAAAGTAGCCATGGAATGACTGTTTTTGATCTGTCATTGTAAATTGTAAACAAGAAAAAATGTAAAAAAAAAAAATACATGAAAATGTGTAAATACCTTAATTAGAAGCACAAGAAGCATGTCTGAATTTAATTCCGAAGAAGTCCAGAGACATTTATAACAAAGAATTTAGTGAATTTAATCAGTAATTATTTCCTCCGTGATTTTTCTATTATTCTCTCACAGCGTGGGCAATGTTGGACATTACTTATTTCAAATAATCATAGTTACAGCCTTATTATGAATCGGTGTTGAATAAAAATATAATATAATATGTAGAATACCCAGACAAAAATAAAGTAATAGCACGAAGAATGTTAAGGACAAATAGTAATGCGTGTAATAAAAATTGAATTCCTTAGTTTACTTTTCTTCATAACAAGTACCCGTTCACAGATATAATTTTATAATGCAGAAAATTATTATTAGCAGGTGTAAACCTGAATTATGTAATATTTTCAAATAATTTAATAATTTCTGAAAATTTAGTACCTGTTTATTTTATTGTGTTAACATTATTATATTATTTACGATAATAGCTGTTAATTAAATTCGACCTTAAGATAAAACAATTTTTTCTCACGTTTATTAGGTTGCACATTGAATTTCTGCCCAATTAAGTGAATATTTGTTTTCATACTTTACATTAATTATTTATATATAAACAAATTATTAAATTTGACAGCTAGAAATTCATTATTTGGATAAGCTTTATGGCATATCCAAAAATTGTTAACTAGGCTACATAATATTTATATAATATAGTTTCATTTGTCAAATAGACTACAATAATTCCTATTAAAATTATAATTTATCTCTATTGTGTGTTATTTGATCAACTAATATCGACATAACACTTTATTTGTAGTTTCTTTGACGACAAAATTGCTTATTTATTCACATTTTATTACAAGACGAGACTGATGTTTTTCGTCTGAATTAATTTTAATCACTATTTTCCTCATAAAATTTAAGCCAATCAAAATTTTTACATTTCTGAATGTCGTCCAATCAACGTAGATTTACACGATAATTTTGCACTAGTGCAATTTATCGATAATTCTCACTAGTGCAAATTACCAAGGTGATTCTGACTTGCTGTCAAATGAAGTTTTTAAATTATGCTTTATTTTTTATAACAGAAACAGCATTTGGCTAAATTTTAATCGGGAAATAGTCCTTCGAATATCCCTCGTGCATGTAATTGTCGATAATTTTCTCTCGAGCGCATTCGCGCACTTGTGAAAATTATTGACAATTTGACATGCACTTGGGATATTATATATGATAATTCTTCTCGTATATAAAAAAAAAAACTTCCTATAAAATAAAAATGTTAGTTTTGTGAGTTTGACATCGGATATATAAGTACAAGGATGAGAACTATTTGAGAGTATATAAACTTTTATTTTTCTTCATTACCTGGACAAAGACAAATTGTTTACATTTAACAATTTATCTTAACATTGCAGGTTTTGTTTTTCATTTATTCTTTCAATCAAACTATAGAAATTTGACATTGGACAAAACTTTTTTATGCTTTGGTTCTTTTCATTTTTATTGAAAAAATCCGTTGTATTGAACATTCTGAACAAGAAATTAAATTCGAATGACGATGGTTGTGAACACAAGGCACAATTAGTAGTGCTTGGTGTGTATCCTAAAAGACCCGTCTTCAAATCCCGGTGATATCGAAATTATCTACATTTTAATAAAGTATTTTATATACGATTTTTACAGAACTTAATCCAAAAGTATTGTACAATTTCATTAAGTAGCAATTTAGTGTTATTGCTTAGCTTGGTGCCCAGTCAGCACTAAAATAAACAGTTCGTGAAAAGAATTTTGACAATTCCATAAATGTTTGCCTCGTTTCAACCCAAATCACAATTTACATCACGTCAAATAAATCCAATTTGCTTCGTTTAGTCGGTCAATTATTGAATATTACGAGCGAACATTGCAGCCGTAATTCATTTACACGGAAGGGAAATAAAAAAATTACTTCCTGACCGAGAAGGCCGCGGAAGCGATGACTTGGCTCCGCCACATTCGCCCGGACTTCTCCGGACTCCCCCGGAGCCAAACTCAAGGGAATAAGAACTGCGAAACGAAGTACTGCAGCAAAACGTGCCTTGAATATGACCGGTTTCTCGCCCGGACCCTGCACCACGCCGTTTCCAAACTTTTTCCGGGAGAACTTGCTCAGTACCGTCCGTATTTTCCTGGCTTTTGGGTGAGATCATTTGACGGCAGGTACACCCTGAAGCATAGTTTGAGAAGCACTGATTCGCTCCGGGGCAGACTCCGGGTGCGGCGATGATAAAACTTTTCTAAAAAAAGTTTTGTTAATTTTTGGTTTACTGCAGGAATTTGCTCAGGGATTTTGTTTATTTTTGTTGAAAGTTTTGAGGTAAATAGAGATTTGTGAGTTGGAAAGTTTTGAATTTATTTTGGCGCACAAAATGGGTTTGTTAAGAGTGTTATGAACATATTAATATGATGAAAGTATACTGTAATCGCATTACTAAAAGGTTTTCTTTTTATTTTTGCTAAAAGTTTTGCAAAATGTTGGATTTTCATCTTGCTGTTGTCATACAGATGAACTAAGGGTATTAATGTTTTTGCGCTGTCATCGAAAATTGTTTTGTTTTGTTTGTGTAAAACGTAAAGTACAGTAATAAATATCATTAAATATAATTGAGTAGGTACTTGTCTTGGTAATAAACCAATTCTTTGTCATGTTTTGACAATTAGAAAGACAGTTCATAGAAACAAAATTTGTTTACATTCTGTTTAATTTTTGTTTTTTAGTGCTGTTTCGAAATATCAAAATTATACCAATCTTTTTATTTAAGTTGAATAATATTTTATTTAAATTTAACGTTTCGAATATGACTAGTGTATAGTGGATTGAATTCATAAATTTAGATTTAGAAATTTATTTTTAAAAATATAAAATACATAGAAATAGCTTTATTGGGTTATGCTGGATTTACAAATTTAAAGATATGTAATTTCACCATTACATATTCTAAATCTAAATTTCCAAATCCAACCAATTAACTTTACTGGGAAACAAAATACACAGTAAAATGTGTCAAGTTTATCAGTAAAACTGTTTTTTTAGTGATCATAAAATATTAATTTAATATCTTTGAATAAAGAACATCACAAAGTAATAGTTATTTATGTATCAAGGCACTGAAGTTCAATTTTTTATCACGAATATGGAATTTAGTTGCCGAGGCCCGTAGGGCCGAGGAAAACATACCATGTGAGTGATAAAAAGGAACTTCAGTGCCGAGGTACATATTAAGTTTTATTTGAAATCTAAAATTCGAAAAAACTGTAAAAAAATTACAATATAGGTTAAGTTTATACATCTGTCATTTGTCAATTGAAACGGACAGTCAGTGTTGCCAACCTCAAGAATAGAACTTATCGTAAATAATACTCAAAAATTATGTTTTGTCCTCAATTTCGTCATCGAAATTAATTAATTAATTCTTCTTGCAAATTTTGTTTCATGCTACGTCCAAATATACTATAGTACGTCAATATATCTGCCAAAATTATCCTAATTGTACAATATTTAACGGTAGCCAACACTGGGTTGCTCAAAATCGTCGTATAATGGGTTACTTTAGTGACGATTTCTGAGCTTTTAATACGACGATTTTTGAGCACTTTAGTGCCGATTTCAAATTAAGATTATTTTGTTGTTGTTCAATACATATATGAAAAATCTGAAGCCTAATCTTGATTGTACGCAAATTTAAACTCTAAATTTAAATTTGTAAATTAAATCCAGTATAAACGAGAGTATTCTTCGTCAGGAAAACAAATAAACAACATAAACAAGTAAATAGAAACAGTAACTAAGTAACAACAACTTATGACTTACTAAACAGAGGAAACCATGTCTTGTTTAACGTGTAGCCTTCATTTTGATTCACTGTAGATTTTTATAGCTTCTCTTTTGAATATAGGTACCATGGGCATATGTCGATCTTCCTATAATTTTTGTTTCTTCAAAATTTATTTAGTTTAGAGACGATTGGCCTGTTTATGTTCTATACTTCTTGTTGATATCGTTCTGCTAGTCTGTCCAATGTAACATTTTCCACATTCTCATGAAATTTTGTAAATTCCAGAGGACTGAAGCAGGAAAATATCTTTCGCACTCTTCAACATATGTTGTAATTCGAGATGTGGAGCAAAATATATCCAAGTATTCTTTTTTATTCCTAAACGTTACATAATAAATATTTTCATATTTTATTTGAATAAAATATATATATTGGTTAACAAAGCAATTTCTAATAATTCATACAATTTTTTGAATAGTTTATCTCTTACCATCTACAGCCTATTCCAGAGCTTGTTTAAGATTTATAAGTACTGAATTAATTTTTAATTCGATTTTATATGATTTAAGCAAATTAAATTATTCGCCGAGCATATTAATTAATTTCTCTCTCCTTTGCAATCATATATCTCTCAATTTTAATATTTCCATATTTAGAAATTTATATTAAATATTATAAATTACATTTCACTCCTCTCCCGGAAGTATGGAAAACCTATAATTGTTTTATCGTCGTAAATAGACATGAAAAATATTATGAAGATATTATAAGATCATTAATTAATGTTATCTTTGCTGAATTAACAAAAAATCTATAAATTCAATTATTGCATGGGGTCAAAGACGGTCAATAATAATTAATTTATATCAATAGAAAGTCGACGCGAATGCGATAGAAAAGGAGCATCTATCATTAATAATATTTCTTTTAAATATAGTTGCAACTTAAAATGAAATTTATGAAACCTTTTCGTTTTCTTCAACAAATCAATGTGTCAATTTTTTATCTTCCAAGAGATCTTTCTATAGATAAAACGTTGGTGCTTTTCGAGTTATATTTAATTAGATTATTTTTTATTTCATCATCAGGCACGACTCTAAATCTATTTTGCTCATTTTTTACTTGTGTTGATAACTATCTGACAACTTACATTTGTCAACTAAGGGCCGATTTTTTCATCTACGAATAAAGTACCGAATAAATTATTTGCCGATAAATTCCCTCGACTAGTTTTTAACCAATTATAATGTAAAACACTTGAAAATTAAACCAATAGGAACAGTTTTATACTGATAAAACCCCGTTGCCCGGGTAACGGGAGTTTTAACAGAGTTTTACCGCGGTAATACCCCGTTGCCAGGGTTACAGCGATAAAACTCCCGCTACCAAGGAAACAAATAATTGTTACTGTCAATCACTGTCAGTGTGACAGTTTATTAATATTCTAAGTAGCATTTTATTTTGTCTTTGGAATTTATCTTATCAAATACCACGCGACCTCTCTGATTTTCTCAGATAAATTTTTATCTTTAAGTACTCATTTTCTTTGCTTTTAAGCAAAACCACTCAAGCAAACTGACATTAGGTAAAACCCCTCCTCCTTCGGAGTCGGGATTTACCATGCAGTTTGCTTTCGTGATTGTTGCTAAGCAAAAAAAATTCGTGCAAAAATAAACATTTATCGATAAAATCAGAAGGTCTTGTGATATTACCCTCGAATAAATGAAAAATGTCGCATCGAAATCATAGCTCAAATCATACTACTTGGTCTAGCTATCATTTTTTGATGCATATTTTTTTATTTACTCGACGAATACCTTTTTCGGAAGTTTCTTCGTAGATGGAAATATTGGCCCTAAAACAAAAAATCTACATAGATTATTTAGTATTGGTTAAAACGCAGACACGTGACATACAATGAAGCATTTCATTGGTTTTAAAAAACGTCAAAAAATAATCTGGTAAATAGATAATGTAGAACCACTGTGACTTCTTTTCTGCTTCCTTTTCCTTCTCCAAGCCGACCGTTTGCAGACCGCTGCCTCCAGCTCTCCAAACAAAATTCCTGTATCCGGAAGCAGAGCGTATCCAGCATATAAATGCGATGTGGAACATGGAGCATCCATTCCCGCGTGTTGTCGGTGCTCGCAGCCAAGCGAATGGCGATGGCGATGGCGAATTCCCCATCCGACATATTGCTATAATTTACTTTTTATTTTTCCCAAATTGCTTACGAAAGAGGAATTGAATTCGCGCTACGACCTTTTAAATAACTGGGAGCGAGTCATGCTGTGACGTTTATAGATCACGCTTGGCCGATTTACGCGAAAATGGTCTTGATAGATCTGCCCATCAGATAGCGAGGATATCTGGTAACGAGATCGTCAAGATTGATGGATTTGTCTTGAAGTTAATTTTGACGGTGGAATATTATGAGGGTTTTGCAGTTTTCTTCTAGACATTTGGTAGATTAGATTGTATTTGCAATAACTAGATAATAGAATAGTGTGACTATTATTTTGGGACAACGTTATGTCTACTGTGTCGAAAATGGTACAATTTCAACTCTATCTTTGCTTATTTGTTTGTCTGAAATTATCTTGATAAAGGCAAAAGCAATTAAAACAAACCATTTTATAATACATTAAGTATTTAATTGCAGAATGGTAGGTCTCCAAATCAATCAAAATAAACAGATATATAGTGTTATAAATATATTTATTAGTACGTTTCAACAACGAATATATTCTTTACTCGCTCGTCATTCAAACTTATATGCTCAGCACACAAAGTGTCACATTTACTATTATTTAAATCTTTTTATATAATTCGAACGTTGTATTTAAATAATAGTATATTATTCAATGAGCATGTAATATAAGCTATTACTCTTGAGAATGAAGTTTGCATCACGAGCTAATGCGATTGATGTAAATTATTTTTTTTCTTCAAATGTCATAAAAGTACGTTGTTATGTATTTGTATTCAACAAGCAGAAGTTCAATATTGTCGCCGCCGGCGTAAAAGGGTCTCCTTGGCAACACATTTACTCCGGCGGCGGACAAAGTAAAATATCATGCAAAATAGTAGGTTGAAATTCAATAATTTGACAGTTAAGAATAAAACAAATAACAAAATAACATATTCTGTGGCAACTAGAAATACTGGATACGGCAGAATATTTGTTGAAGTTTTGAGCAATTTTTAATGTTTTAATGTCTATTTTCTATGTTTGAAGAAAAAAAAGCATGTCTTATTCGGAATAAATGTGAATTTGTATGCTTACATGCTCAGCACCCAAAGTATCACATTTACTCCTAATAACACAATATACTATTTTTTTATGTTGCGATATCTTCAAATTTATTCGTTCGATAGTTTATCATGAGACATTAAGATGTGTTCTGAATGAATTAAAATCTTATTTTCTATTATTTACACGCTACTTTTAATTTTAAAGAACTCTAATTATTGCCTTTTTTCGTAGCTAATTAATGAGAAAGTATATTTTTTGTTTTCTAGAAGTCTACATTTTTTAAGTTGTGCAATAAGAAGATTTCAGTTTAGATGCAATGCAATACTTAAAAATTCATTACAGAATTAGAAGAAGAAACGAAGTACATAAATTGCTTTTTAATTTGCAAATAATTCTCTAGTTTCTACTGTTTTCAACAGCACCATAATAACATTAAATATTATAATTTGTGTGAGCAAAATACTGACCAACTTTTCCAAAAGAGAATAGATAAAATTACCTCCTAAAAATAGTTCCATTCTTTTTATCTCTCGCAGTCGAAGTACCCTATTTCAACTGCCAGACTATCTAGTATAATAATATGGCATTTATCGCGTTCTACTTCGAGTATTTTTACAGACTTATACCTACATAAAAACCTGAGCAACAATGCTCTAAATTACAATGGAAAGAGGTCAACACAATGAACAAAGAACGATTATTACCAACCCAATTTCCTTGGTAATAACCCAAAATATCCTGATTTATGATGACCACAAATTTTATTAAGCTCACTGAAATATGAAATCCATTTTGCCGCGGCAATTTGTATTCTAAAGCAGTGCAAACGGCTTTGTAATAATCCGAATATATTTGTTTTGAATGTGAGTTCGCTGCGCTAGAACTAGAAAAGTATTCACCCCAATCGGTTCGAACAGACAATAAAATCCAAACTAAGGGTTGTCACGATGTGTAGACTCTGGTTTTCCCATTGGTACTAAGCCTCTTTGTGGAAACAGGGCAGGGCTCCAAAGAAATTGTTGTTTGTTGATGCAAATTATTTGTGGAATTATGATAATACGCAAATTGCTCCGATTTTCGATGTGGATCATAATATCATAATAATATGTGAATTTTTTTATCAAAAATAAGTATTTGTACTCAGACCTTTTACACAGTAATGTGTTGAAACATCGTATTCGTATTGAATCATTTTTAGAAGAAATACAAATTTTATTTCTTCTATTGTATACATTGTCCAGTATAAATAACAAAAATAAGCAATTCATACAATTCTATTTTGAGGAATGGGCCTCTTCAGTTTAGGCAATAAAAATTTATTAAATCCTTGTAAAATATGTACATTTTATAAAGTAAAATGTCATCAGCAGTAGAAATAAGTGGGGTTCAATCAAGACTACACAACTTGTTAATCAATCTATTAATCAAGATATAAGGGAAACATATAATATGGGGTATATATGTTTAAATTACGTTACAACTGCTACAACACTCATTGGTTATACATAAAATATGAAGCCAAAGAGAATCAACAAAACAAAACAATAAATTATATCAAAAATCTGATAGCTGTTTGGCAGTTTTCATCACTAATATCATCTTGTAAAACTGCTGAATCTATGAATAAATTGGAAACTACGAAAAACATTGTTTTGTTTATTTTACAGTATTAATTATTGTATAATATTATTTTTCTACGACCACTTAGAAATGTGCTCATTGTATGTTTGTTGTTGCTAGGGAAATGAGATACATTGCAAACACGGTGCGAAATGAATTTGTTTTGTGAGTATTTCAATACAGGTCATTTCATTTCAGTACAGGTGCTATTGCCAGGATACTTATTTAGAATTGTCAAATATTGGTATGGTAAAAGCGAGACAAATTTATTATTAAAATTAAATTAATTAGGAATGAATATCGTGGTCGTAGAAAAAGTATAGTGTACAACTCGCATGGCATGTCCATTTCATACTCGTAGGAAATGAGTACAATTCCATGCTTGTTTAACAATATACTATACCACCACATCAATAATTATAATTAAGTACATAGTACAGTGTATTTGTGTATTGTGAGTTTTTTTTAATATATTACTGTTACTGTTGCAAATAAAATACAACATAGGTTGTGAATGTTAAATGAACTTGCCATTATAGTAAACAAATTAGCAAACATATAAATATTTCTCAAACTATAACTAGATATCAAGTAGCTTTTCGGTTTTTTTTCTATATCAGTTATTAAGTTCATTTAGTTTTGACTATGCTGCATTTTAACTGGAACAGTAATAGTAATACATTAATGACAGAAAAGTAGACATAGCATCTTAGCTTTCAGCTAACGGTAAATATATTATCTGTTTTGAATACAACAAACATTTTTAAGCTGTTTAGCAGTTGTGACGTCACAAGCGAAACAAATCTTCCTTACTATACACGGAAAAAAGTACCGTAGAATTTACCAAACTATTCGGTAAGATGCATTTTCTGAAAAATTCATAACAATTAACAAACTAAACACGATTATTTACTAAGTATTTAGAAGTATCTACAAAAAAGTTTGATACATTTTCAGAAAATACATCTTATATCTAGAGTTTGTAAATTCTACGATACTTTTTTTTCTTGTATCCATTTATAGATCGTTGTGCTAGTTTTTAGTTTAGGTTAGTTCAAAATTCAATTTGTCAAATTCATTTAAATACCTCCCTGCCCTATCATCGTTGCTATTTAGTTGTCACGACCCCAACCCCAAAAACCCACCCCAGGGGTGCGTATCAACCACTCCACACCCTCTCCAACTACACTACACTAGCACAGTTCCTTTCTGATCTGCACTATCACACTGCACCGGCTTTGTTCATTGCCACGGGGGCAGAATAAGTGCAGCAGGCGGTGGATTTATGCGTCCATTGTGCAAATGTGGCGGCGGCGCGCACGGCGGCGGTGAACGGTAGCTGGTAGCGTGACCGCCCGCGAATACTGCAAGTCTAGATCGCGCCGCGCCGATTGAAATGTTGGAGGTGATAGGTTTATTCATACGGGAGTATATAAGATGACGGGGTGTGTAGGTTTTGATGTTTGTTTGCAATTAAAAAGACCAAATCTGCTAGTATCATGTTGTGACATCATTTTAAAAACGATCTAGGTCAAGATCAAGATCTTCATATTTGTTATTACCTAGACCAGAACATAGATCAATTTTTTATGATCGGATCTATTTTTTAGATCAGGTCAGGAATAAAAGATCTTTTTTTTAGATCATACAAGAGTTTATTACTTTTTTTTCACAAAATTTTGAATTCTTTTTAATAAAATAGAAATGTGACAATTTTAATAACAATTAAGAAAATACAAATTACTTTTAACAAACTTAAATCAAAAAGGGTATTTTATATTTTTTTCCAGAACATATACTGAATTACTTATATAATATAAATAATTAAATTATATTAATGTAATTTGGTACTGAGTCAAATTTTAGAAGAAATATCTGATCTTTTTTTTAAGATCATAGATCTTATTTTTTTTTTATCTAGATGTAAAAACATTACAAGAAACAATGAGCAAAGACAAAAAGAGATTACAATGCTGCTTTGACCTTATTAAATTTCAAAATGAAGATGTCGATGTGACTAAATTTAAATTTAAACACGAAAAAATGAAAGTGTCTTAGAATTTAGTGAATTTAGCTAAGGTTATAAAGACGTATTTTCTGAAAATTTACTTGTGTCAAAAAATTAAGAAACTAAACATGATTATTCACTGAGCAATTAGAAGTATTTCCAGAAAAGTTTGGTAATTTTTCAGAAAATACAACTTTTATTGCCAGCTTACCGACTAGTTCGGTAAATGCTACGGTACTTTTTTCGTTTTATCTACTATGAACACATACAAAAAATAAGAGAGCACATAAGTAAATTAGTACGGAAAAATGGAAGGTAAAGTCCAGAGGAATTTTGGGTTATAACAATAAACAATGGGGTCTTTCACCATTTTTTTTTATTTTTTAAATGTTCTATTTTCTGGTAATAATAATAATAAAATAAGTAAAAAATATATGACAACAATTATTTACGATCTACACTGTTTAAGATCCAGCAACACATCTACAATGACGTCACAACATTAAAAAAAAATCATTGTGGCTTAATGAATAACAATTTAGACTTTTTAAAAGTGCAGATAGTCTTCAATTTAGATCAAGTTTCATAAAAAAAATGGTGGAAGACCCCATTGTATTGAAAAGTTGAGAAGCAAAAAACATCGGAGATTATCGACGAAGTTATTTATTTGTTGGTCTAAATATAGAACAAAATTATTCTCTCGCTATTTTGGGATACTTGGGATATGGAACCCGGAAAGAAGAAGATTGTAGGATATTCTATGAATGAATTTAAGAAGTTTTTAAACAGGTTGAAGCGAATATTGATGGACCTAGCAATTAGGATTCCAAAATAAGCTAAATCGAGTTTGGAGTGAATAAATATAAATGAAAAGGCAACTAAACGAAGGAGCAAATTCCTTTGGAAATATTTGGAATACACAAATGCCGGAATCGCATCTCGCAGGAGTCATGGGCCGTCGTTCCGCATCCTCCTGTCAACAACTTCATTAAACTTCACAGAAACCAAGGCGGGAAAATGCCGTTCCACACATTCTTCACACTTCGACTTCGAAAGGATCAAAAAGAGAAATTTGGCACTGGTTCGCTAAATACACATAATTTTCAACATTTCCTATTAGCTTCGTGTCATGGAAATGAATCGTTAATGATTCTCGAAGAATATTTTATTATAAATTATTGGAGGCTCTTAATAATCTATGAGTAATTAAACAGGTCGCAGAAGTTTGGAATTTTTTTCAGTTAACTTCTACAATTGTTACTTCAACAGTAAAGTTTGAGAGATGATATAAAATACTGTATTATTACAATTTTTCTTGAACAGATCGTAACTTTATGGTAACTAATTATTATTGATAATTTAACTCCAATATAGATAGAAAAGATTATTTCACTCATTACAAATTTGACCAATCAGAATGTCTCATTTTCCATTGTTGTGCATTTTAGATAAGTGAATAAACAGCACCATGCTGTTTATTCGCGAGTAAATTGAAGCTAGCTTTTATATGCAAATTTTGAACATTTTGAAGGCATATTTAGCCGGATAATTAGTTACAGAAGCAAGATACTTACATGTTCTTTACCTTTACTGGTATTCTATATCTTTAAACATGCTGAATTATTCAATTCAAGCTATTTTTATTTACAAATTTTTGACTTTTATTTGACAAGTAAAAAGAAAAACAATCAATTTGCTATAGTTACATTATAACAACAAAATTTTATGGTCCTTTTTGTTTATGAGTGTACCGATTTATTTATGTAAAAATGTGTCAAAATCAACGTTTTAGCATAAATTCTTCGGCAAGTATTAAAGTTTATGCTATGAATTCATGAAATAATCTTGACATATCCCCCTCGTGCTAAAGAATTGAATCGATTAAATGTGATGTCTAGCTTATGCATAAAATTTTGCTTAAAAAATGTTATCGTACATAATAATTTAAGATAAAAACCCTCGACCTGCGGTCTCGGGATTTTTTCAAATTATTATGTACTCAAACACTTTTTAAGCAAAATTTTATGCATAAGCTAGACATGTCAAATTTAATCGATTAAATTCTTAGCACTCGTGATATAACTATTGAAAAAACAATTTTATCGTTTTGACAGCGAATAAATAGGAAAGTAACTTTCTGCAAGTGATAAAACGTTATTTACCTATCTCCTAGCAACTTGATCAAAATACAATAATGTCATTTGCATTATATATAAAAAAATATGATATATAATAATTGTATTTTTACCAATCGCACTTTCAAATAAACCTTTTCATAAATAATGTCGTTAAATTATCTCGCCGAATTACACTGGAGAATTTTATTTTCTTCAATTTCAGTTTGACAACTCAACCTTGTCACCTGACAGCAATTTTACTCGAAAACTGTTTAAAAAATTAAAATCACTCCACCTATGGAGTCGTGATTTTATTAAAACAGTTTTCATGTCAAATTGTTAGGTAACAAGGTTTCGTTACAAACAGAAAATCCGGAAAAATAAAAAGCTCTTGTGTAATTACAGTTGAAAAATTTTCTTTATGTAGAGAAAATACAAAATTCTAATTTGTACTAATCTTTTGCTTCTATATATGCAGCAAATAAAGGAATCACGAAAAATATTGATATTTTTATTTTAGCGAAAGTACATACATATTTGAGGTCCTCGTTTCCATTCGTTTCAATAAATTTCTTAATGACATCATGGATGCAAATGAAAACTTAATTTCATGGAAGTTCGCAGAATTTTAATGGGTACAAAACAATAAATTCAGAGGCAACGGCTTGGCAGGTAGCGATAAAGCCGGATCACTCGATAACGCAAGTTAAGCAATGCTGCCCGCGGTCAGTAGTTGGATGGGTGACCGCTTTGCGAAAACCTATACCAGCGAACACTGCGTGCCGTTCTCATACCACCGAAATCGAGGTTCCGAGGCGGCATATAATCGCAGCAGTTGAGAGCAGAGTTAATAATAATAAATTCAGTTTATATATTATTTATTTCTAACTAATAACTATTACTTTAGGACGACTCAACGAAATTAACGGCTTGTTGAATGACATAGATTAGCAAAATTTATCAGTGGTAATCAAACATTTAACTAAAATAATATTTCAGTTTATTCATGTTTCTTCCAGAAATAAATGGAGATCATGTACGTATATTTTAATTATTTACCATGGAAACATGGAAAGTTATTTTAATTCCACTTAAATAATTTTCCAAACAATAAATTCGAATCTCTAGTGTTTGAGATCCACCAACATTTCTACAATGACGTCTCAACATTTAAAAAAATCATTGTGGTCTTATGAATAACAATTACTTAATACTTTTTAAAGTGCAGATAGTCTTTAATTTAGATATAGTTTCTTAATTTTCTTTAATGGTGAAAGACCCCATTTAAATATTATGAATAATAATTGCATTGCGAACAGAACCAAAATCTTTATTCCTATATTAAACATGTGACAAATTATTTTTATTATTAAACATTAAAATTTATAGATTTACTGTTTACAAGAAAGTCGTATCACGATGATAGAGCTACTCGATTCATAAAGTTTTGCATATCGTTTTAAAAAAGACTCAAATTTGGAGTCTTAAGATTTTTCTGACCACATTTTGAACAGATGGGCAAGAGTTTTGTTGCCGTCTTTTATTGTGGTGGTACGTTTCGTCATCAAAATGTTTGAAACAGTAAAGTTTTATGTGTTTTAAGTGGAACAGCAGCTTTTTGTGTAAATCCAGAAAAACAAAATAGTTTCTTGATCTATGTCATAAGTGACGTAAGATTTCTCAATAATGGAAATGGCGTAGTATTGAAATTGAAATGAGATTTAACTGTAATTATTTTTGTATAATTTGTGCACTTTGAATGTTTGATTGCATCACGTTTAATGTTAAGCGTCAGAATTATCGATTATCTTTACATTCTCGTTAATTTATTACCATTGTACTTCTCATGCTTTGTCTATTTTCTTTTTTACGTTTTTCTAACCTTCATCAGTTACTTTCATTCGCTTTTATTTCCTAGCTGAAGTGAGAG
Source organism: Poecilus cupreus (assembly GCA_963942605.1). NCBI lineage: Eukaryota > Metazoa > Arthropoda > Insecta > Coleoptera > Carabidae > Poecilus > Poecilus cupreus. The sequence continues at coordinate 36,196,097 of OZ012714.1, forward strand.
CGAAGTGAGAAGAAAATTTATATCACTGCATGCAGAATGTCTTTTAAATATAATGGGTTACCACTAGATTAAGATCAATCTGTTCATGAAATAAACAAATGGATATTTTAATTAGAAAGGATTGAGAACTCTATTGAGCGTTCAAGTGAAGGTTGAAAATATTTGTTTTAATTCGCTACACTCGAGTAATGACTTTAATTATTTCTTAAATTAATTTTCATCAAGGACCGATTGTAATTGACATTTGGGCCTAACACATAAAAACATCCGGAAATGTAAACAACTTTTTGCGCAAACAGTAATCAGCATTTCATTCAATCACTATTTTGTTTTCTTATTTTTATCCATACATAAATTACCTATTCATTTTGTTTATTCACAGAATTTTTTTTGTTTCTTTTACTCCCAGAATATTATGCTCTCAAACTTATATTTTAAGTTTTTTTACTTAATGTAATTATAGAGAGATTGTGCAACAAGTACAGAATGTTACCTGAATTAGGGTCCTTCATCATAAAAAAATATGAAACTTTATTTAAATTGAAGACTATCTACACTTTTGAAAAATATTAATTGTTTTTCATTAAGCCACAATGATTTTAAAAAATATGTTGTGACGTCATTGTAAAGGTGTTTATTTAAACAAAATTAAAATAACTTTTCGTAGTAAATAATTAAAATATAAAAATTCCAAAATTAAAATACGCCAACTAGTGGTAGAAAGCTAAACTAACCTAAAGGTACATAAATTTCATTGTATTTTGAAATTATTTTTTATTTTTTAAAAATTAATAACAATAGTAGTTATTTTAAGAATATTACAATGTAAGTATAACATTTGTTTAAGCCGTATTATTTAAATAAGATGTAAAAATGATAGGTTAATTGTATTTGTAGATTATAGGTTAAGATTGAATTTTCTCCAAAAAAACCTATAAAAACAGGAAAATTTGTAGTGTGTATGGCAACAGTGTTGCTGCCAATAAAAGCAAACTACCAACACTAAAGCAAGCATTCGCCATCATAAGATATCATACAAAATGAATTTGACGTATACCTTTTGGGACTTGTGATCAACGCCATCTCTTGACAATTTGGAAGCCCATTTTTAGTCAAATGTTTGATTACCACTGATAAATTTTGCTAACAAATAAATATTTCCTACAACTAAACATTATTAAAAATGGCGTCTTATACTACTTGAAGTTTATGATAACTATTCTAGTATTCTCTACTTTTTTTTGTAATTTGCAATATCAAAATTGTTGTTATTTCTTTTGTAGGTTATTTGTAATTTTCGTATTATAATCGAGATTATTTAGTAACATTTTGAACTAAATATATTTGATATAAATATAAACATTCTATTGTATGCGAAGAGAATTCTATATGTGCGAAATTAGCAACTTTGTAGCACTGTATCTTATGTGGAAAATGTAATATTTCCATAGTTCACTATGTTCTAGAGCTATTATCGCTGTCTCTCTCTCACTTTGAGAATTGATTTTAAATTATAAAATATATAAAAGTATAAATAATTTAGCGTGTGTCGGCGCAGAATAAAATAATTCAAAGGCAATATTTCTCTTTAATCAAACAGAATGATCAGTTAAAGTCTGTAATTATTTTCGTCGCTCACAACTGTTAGTTTACAATTCAAATGATTCGTTTTTTATCTGTGCGAAAATACCTGGCGATTTCGTTCCTATCTAGTAGGCCATTAAGTTTCGCATTTCGCAAACAAAATCCTATCGTCCGTTTATTGCGCAGTACCCACGCAAGGTGCTGTAAGATTGCGCCCATGCATTTACCCACAAAGGGTAAAGTTCGTTCTCCGCCCTGTGATCTTTGTGATCGATTATCGATCGATTTGTAGGCGGACATTTTTAGGGATAGATGATACTTAGTTCCCAAGCCTCTCCTGAAAAATGTGGGCACGCCGCTGCTAATGAATTCTACGTGTTATTAATATTATGTTTAGTTGCCTGCTTTCCGCAAATTCCTCTGAAGAATAAGATATTATTGCGCTAAATTATCTTTTCAATTATGATTATTTATTTATTATTTGGCAAATCGATCTAAACTGCTGAGGTTACATGCCGCCTCGATCTCTCGTTTTCGGTAGTGTGACAACGACACGCAGTATTCGATGATATGGATTTTCGCAAAGCGGTCACCCATCCAACTATACTGACCGCGGGGAATATGTGCTTAACTTGCGTTATCGAATGAACCGGCATCAAAACTTCTTGCCATTGATGTTGCCCAGTTTTTCAATTATACATAAGTAAATAAAAAAATGTTGTACCGCAAGGGGTAATAGTTCCGTGGTAACGCAGCGGACTGTGTATCGTGAGATCCTCAGTTCGAATCCCACAGCCAATATTTACAATTTTAAATTCACTCCTTTGGTTCCTCCTCCACTCACATCTTGGGGAGGCTATGATTTGACGGTTGGTAATCGCTCTTCATATGCAAAAATATATCACTTATCGAGATCTACGTAAGCAGAGTACCACACCCATAATGGGTAAAAAGCGTGATGATATATTTATTTATTCTAACACTTCGGGCTATGAATTTTTCCGCATTTATCTAATATAGCATCGTGCCATTTACCCATTTTGGGTGTGGCACTCTGCTTTAGCAAATCTAGGTAAGTGCTATATTTTTTATGTACTTGAAGTACGGATACCAGCCGTCAAGTTATAACATAATACAAATAACTTTGTCTAATTCACGTGATGTGATGTGATGATATTTTTACCTATCGTACATATTATACAGAGTGTTAAAAAACAGATAATATATCTCAAAACAATAAAAATAGTTCATATAGACATATATCAGGAAATGCCTAGTTTTAGAGCTATAGAGATTTTAATATGTTATTTCTGTCATATACAACTCATATTTTTAATTTTAACATAACAATAAAATCATAATGGTCGTTTTCAATGGAAAACAATTGAAGATAGTAGTTTCTTTTTCTTTATTTGTCATAATAATTGTTATTTTGAACATTTTTTATAATTTATAATTGTGTGTTTTCCATTGTAAATAGCCACATTGGCTGGTACCACGAGCTCTGTTTTTGGGTGTTTTAAGAGCAGTGTTTAAGCTCTGTTACAGCGCTGTACAATGCTCTAAAATTATTTTATACAAAAATACTTCAAATAAAAGTGGTAGATAATACATTTCTCTGTAACTTCTATTTGAAGCATTTTTTTAATAAAATAATTGTAGAACATTGTACAGCGCTAAAACCGAGCTTGAAACACTGCTCTTAAGACTCGTGGTACCACCCTATGATTTGATTGTAATATTAAAAGTATGTAGTATATGACAGAACTAAATATAAAAATCGCTATAACTCTGAAACTAGGCATTTCTGGATGTATGTTTACATGAACTTTTTTTATTGTTTTGAGATGTATTATCCGTGACCTCTATTTTGTTAACACCCTGTATAATCAAATTTTTAATTCAATGATAGAAATCAACAGTAGATTAAGTGTGAATATTTAGCAATTGACGAATCATTATTGAATTAATTTACACAAATAACACTTTAACAGTTCATGTACACGATTATTAAACATTATTTTCCAAGTTATTTACCCTTAATCGTTCGTACCAGCAGCCATTCCGCAACTGTTCATAAAAATTAATAAAATAATTAAAATCATGTGAATGTACGGTGTATATTTCCCATGCTCCTCCAGAGAAATATGGGCACGCCACTGCTAATGATTTCTTGGGAAAACGTACCTGTGATTACGCAGTTTTTTTCTGTGGAAATGTTTTTTAATGTTTTTTGCAAGTGGATAGTTTACCGTGAAGGTTACACTCAGCATTGTTTCAGAATTGAGTTACATTGTATTAGGAATTGTTTCTGTATCATTTTGTACCTGAGCTAATGAATAATTATGGGACTGATGAAGCTTTCAACCTTATTGGAAATTGTTTTTGTGGCAGGTGTTTAAAAAATAGCAGCAGAGGCGTTGAACAGGATATTTTGAAATTTATCGAGAAATTTATTTGATTCAACAAATATAGTACGATGATAAAATGAAGATTAGATTGGCTATTTGGAAATTTTAGACAGCTGTATTTTAATTATATTAATTGGAAACTTTATATCGATCCTTGGATCCTTCGAGTTTTTGTGGATTTTAAAGCTAGGGCGAATCATGGTATAAATTGCAAACTCGGAATAACATGCTATTTTGTCTTCAAGCAGAGAAAATAGAAAAATAAATGATTAAGAAATGCTCAATCTTGTTCAGCATTTCAAGTTGCCTTAAAATATGTGTTTTGTTATTTTTGTTTATTTGTTTCATTTTTAACTGTCAAATTATTGAATTACTATCTTTCTATTTTTTATAATATTTTACTTTGTCCGCCGCCGGAGTAAAAATGTTACCAAGGAGACACTCCTACGCCGGCGATTAAAATATTGAACTTCTGCTTGCAGAATACAAATACATAATAACGCACTTTTATGACGTTTGAAGAAATTAGTTATTTACTTAAAAGTCCGGAAAGTGGTACATTACTGTCGAGGAGCCATATTGAAATACGAGGCATTTTGTACCGAGTATTTTACGGCTCCGAGTCAAGTGCAGACAGTTTTGTAATAATTTTTTTCTGAAACCATTGATAATAATAAAAATAAATTTAAATTTAAAAATTAAATCTGATTTTCTATATATACCTATCTAGTTGCTAGTTTCTCTGATTTCTAAGGTAAACACATTTTCATGACTACGTTTCTAAAGTAACAGAACTTTTTCGTGACTAGTCAGAGAAATACTACTTTCGCTCCGCATTTTGAATGCGAAAATAGTATTTTTCTAAATCACTACAGAAAATTACACTTTCTCCACACAAAACAAAGCTTGAAAATTGTATTTTTCGCAGAATCATGTGGAATAGCGTGTGCAATTATACCACACGCAAGTGTGACCAACTTACTAATAAAATACTGTGTGATATTAATATGTCAAGTATAGTTACCTTCATATATCATAAAATATTTAATAATTATTTCAGAGTTTACATAAATCTTCGTTTTCAATATTGAGATTACAAAAAATATATAATATCAATTTTGTTTACTTTTATATTACAATCTATAGATTTATAGTTGGTAACACTGCACACATCTGCGCTTGGGCCGCCTTCATCCTGTAATCATAAACGTCAAATAGTTTAAGTTTGAGATATCATTTATTGTTTCTGGAGAGTAAGAATTATTATTATTAAATCTTGTCAAAAGTGTGATCGTAGAAAAAGTATTGTGTACAACAAGTGCAGAATTACGTATTTCATGCTTACGTGATTTCAGCACTCGACTTCATCTCGTGATAAAACTCCCACAACTCGCGTGAAATAGATAACTTTCTGTACTTGTTGTACAATATACTATTTCGCTACTTATTTTCGTGTTTAATAATTTTTTAGTCTTCGTATAGAATATGTGGTAGAAATAAATATATAATGAATAATTAATTCAATCATGATTAATTCGTTGCTTTTTGTTACAGGTATGTGTATTGGTACATTATATTCTTCCTTCCATCTGTATCATATTTTGTAAGTATGCATAAATCTATGCCTTTGCTATTTAATAAAAATAAAAGTATCGTATTCATAAGTATACATTAATGAAAACAGTGATAGTATCTCTATAGGATCTAATTCAATATTCAACATCATCTCGCAACACGCACTGTCTTTCAACATCACAAAACACGTGTTAACTAATAAACCGCAAAAATGATTTTAAATTTATTAACTCTGACACACACTCAATTTACATTCAGGCAGTTAGTCCGGCTTGTGCAAACCCATTTGTCATTCCGTCCGATATCGCCTGACATTTATTCGCGCGGTGGCGGTATTTTCACGGATCTGAATCGAGATCGAGGCGAAATCGCACGCGAGATCGAGATCGCTGACTAGATTGAAGTATCAAGTAACGTATGAGATTGTTAGGTTATGTGTTTGACAAGAGCTTTGCAAAACACATTCGGACGGCTATAAATTGTTTACGGTTTTTGTTGGCCTGGTTGTGTGTTTATTACTGGTCTGAGAAGATTGTTTTGACTTTTTTTAACGCGCGGGTAACTGTTTAAGTGAATATTTTGTGGGCTATGGTGACTGCTTGTTACTGAACAATGACAAGAATTCAGATTATTAAAGCGTTATGCTTGCAGTGTTGTTTCACAGATACACAAGTGTCACACTGGGGTCTGGGAAACCCAAAAAAAGAAAAACTACTTTCACATAACCTTATCCAATTTATTCTAGGGATTAAAACAATAAACAGTTAATAACCTTTTTGAATCATATATTCAAAACACAGAATTTTTTCAAAACTTAACTTTTTACCTCCCACCACATCTTGTAAGGGAGGTATAGAAATCATGCTAAAAAGTAGGTAGTGAGTTTTCAGTGGATGAGCACGTTTTAGAAACCCTAAAATACGATTTTAATAGATCGCGATGATGTCTGTGTGTCTGTCTGTCTGTCAGTCTGTGTGGATCTCTGATGTTACGGTTTCTCAAAAACTACTAAACTGAAAATTTTGCTATTTTGTATATATCAATTGTATACTATTTGGAAGAACTGATAAGTTTTTGGTGATAATCCAATAACAGGAAGTCGTAGTTTACTTGAAGGCCTATCAAGTTATTTTAAATTATCTCAATAAATTAAGGTTTAATGTTATTTGAATAATGTTTCAAATATTATTTTCTACAATTATTGTTTGAAACATTTTTCTCTTACTGTCACCATTTACGAATTACAATGCGTTAAACAAATAGTATATTGTGTCATTAGGAGTAAATGTGATACTTTGGGTGCTGAGCATGTAAGTTTGAACGACGAGCGAAGCGAGTCGAACAATTACATGCGAAGCATACAAAGTCACATTTACTCCGAATAACACATGCTATTTTTTCTTCAAACATAGAAAATAAAATTATAAATATTATAAAATGCTCAAAACTTCAAAAAATATTCTGTCTTATCTAGCATTTCAAGTTGCCGTAGAATATGCTGTTTTGTTATTTTTGTTTATTTGTTTCATTTTAAACTGTCAAATTATTGAATTACAACCTAACTATTTTTCATAATATTTTACTTTGTCCGCCGCCGGCGTAAATGTGTTGCCAAGGATACACTTTTACGCCGGCGGCGACAATATTGAACTTCTGCTTGTTGAATACAAATACATAACAACGTACTTTTATGACGTTTGAAGAAAAAATTATATTTTGATATATTCGTTTGAATCTGCTAACCTTGTTTTTGAAAAAACAAAACAACGGTTGAAAAATATCATTTCTTGACATGTATCATAATATTTTGAAGAGATGCTAGTTTTTTGATAGTGGTGGTCCGTGTTCCTGCATTGTTTGATAAGAAATCTATGGCGGGAGGTATTGTGGTGCCCACAACATGATTTTACATTGAAAATCGTATTTACATTTTTGAACCAATCAAAAGTAAAAATTTTGATGTATCTACCAATCAACTTCTGATTATACTGGAAAATTGATTGGTCATGCACGGCGCAAAATTTCCAGTATAATCAAAATTTGATTGGTAGATACGTCAAAAATTCTCACACCTGATTGGTTCAAATATACCGTGATGACAGCTAAGCTAATATTTGATAAATATGACAGATATGCCCTTGATGTGCGAAGCAGAAACGTTACCTCTTCACCAACAAGGTTAATAATAAACATAATAAATGTTTTGTACTCGTAGGTATATGCTCTTGTGGTTTAAATTTTATGCAGTAAATTTCTCTAGAGATAGCAATGTTGTACGGTAGAAATTTTATGTACAATTTTATTATCAACAAAACGAAACCTCTATAAAGTCGAACACAAATATAAGTTGCCGAATACATAAATTTTTACAACAGATATAAAATTTTAGCGTGTACCTTATCTTTGAACATTATACAAAATACAGATACAGATCTAGAGAGCAATAATGTCATTATTAAATGAGTGTAATCCTGAAGAATGCGAGACGTACTTTACATACAAACACTATCCTATTTGCATATCAAAATCAGTAAAAAACAATAACAAAACGTGAATAACTAATTCATATCAGCAATTGCTTCATTACATCATCAGGAAATAATTTACAACAAAAACACAATCCTTCCACATAATCCTATATGTTATAGCGTCGTTACTGTCACCACGTACTAAATAAAAAACTGAAGCAAATGCAGTACCGCCATGGATATTTGGGTACTACTTTTGTATTTACTACTTACTACTTTTCATTAGGCGATAGTACGCTCCCTATGAATTTTAGAACAAAAGTTTAAATACAAAAAATATTCTGAATCAAAAACTGCATCAAATGAGCCTAAATTTATTGATATAATAGATTTTTGTTATAATATAGGGTGTAGAATTGAAATGTGGAATATGGGATTTAAATGCTTTTTTTTAAAATGTAAATTTCACTTTATAGCAAAAGTGTAAATACAACAGTTGCCCTGAATGTAAAAATTCATGCAATAAGGCCCATTTAATTAACTGTTATTATTTCACGATATATATTAATCAAATTAAAATTAATATTTAAAAAAATTGTAGCACGGCCATGGAAAATTAAACAAAAACGAAAAATATTTGACATTTCTGAAATTTATTTATTACAGTGCTGTGTTATAATCAGTGGAAATTTCGTAGAAGATTGTAATGATATAATAACGAATTTTAGAGTTCATATTAAATGTTAAATATAGAAATGAATTTTAACCTGCTTTTGAAATGTCAAATAATTATAGTTTTTTGTCTAATTTTCCATGGCCGTGTTACAATTTTTCTAATAAATATTGATTTTAATTAGATTGATATATCGTGAAATAATAACAATTACGTAACAAAATTGCATGAGTTTTTAAATTCTGAACAATTATTGTATTTATACTTTTACTGTAAAATAAATAGGTAAAAATTTACAGCAATATCAAGAAAATAGCATTCCACATTTCAATTCTACAACCTATATTATATTGAAAGTTTATTTTTAGATTTCCCATAGAATTCGAAATACATTTATTTATGGGGAATCTGTTGTATTTGTAAAATGTTAAAGTTAAACCTGGTCATTTTTTTCTTTCCGCACATGTACGTATGTTCCAACAAATATAATTTTTGTGGCCTTATAATACGATTTTACTTTTTTTTACGTTGCCGAATGTTTGTGTTTCTAATGATAATTTTATTTTCAAATTGCATATTTAGAATGTGAATGCAAGTTAGAAGCTGATTAGATTTTGGAAATATTCCATCAACTGAAAGTAGTAGCTCATTTGAAGGTATGTAATGTCTTTTGAACATATCTCAATAAATAAATGAGTTTGAGCCGACCTCGATGGCGTAGTGGCTATATAACTAGTCTAGCAACACCAGAGAGGTCGTAGGTTCGAATCCCACTGAAGAGCATGGTTGGTTGTGTTGTCCACATACATTCCCAATTATCCACTCATTAAGCGGAATATGATCAAATGTAGTTCGCTTAGCCTCTTCATAACAATAATAATACAAAAAAAATTAATGAACAATATTGCCAACAAGTTTGTTTGTAACTTTTTAGATTATTTCAGTTGAATATACAAGGGATGAAGGTATCGGTGATCTATGATTCTAGTAAACCCCATATACTTGTGACGGTAGTACGCATAGTTATTTAAATCATCTGCATCATGATATATCGCATGATGTCTTCCTACTTATTCATGCAGTGTCGCATTCACACACACATACACACACACACAGACGCAGGGTAATACTCTTACGTCTGCTAATCGCATATTCTTTACGCGGCCCACATTACGAGTGTTGCATGTCATCTGACTCTGCGTCGCACACTCGAGCCAAGTCGCCCATTTGGAGATCAGGAAATGATAGTTGATGTTCGTTCCTTCGGTTAGGTTAGCGTACCTCTTCGCTCTTTGCTTTACCTCGCCCTACGAACTGTTCTGCAGTGTTAGTGTTGGTGGCGAGACTGTGCTATTTGTCTTTGTTGCATTCGTGGACTGATTTTGTGTTATTAATGATCTTGCAATATCTACAAGTTAGAAGTCAAACATTTGTTCGGCTTACGGTGGAGCTGAAATAAAATTTAGGTATTTCATTTATTACTGTTACTTTTCACGAATTTGTGTTCATCTTGTTTGTTATTTTTGACAGATCTGTTTGAAACTTTAAGTATAAATTACATTAATTCTAGACAACTTGAAAAAATTTTGTAAATTTATCTGTGTTTACAATAAATATGTTTACTATTTGGGAATTGTTTGAATGTGAATTTTGTCATATTCTTATCAACTTCATTTTAATTCATTTTTCACTTCATAGATGGTTTCTGTTTCCTTTTCAAAAAATACAACATGTTTTTGCATATCAACCTCGATGCTTTTAAGCTTTTTAGACGGTAAAATTTAATAAAGTTAATTACTTATCTAATACAAAAATGTTGAAAATTATTTTGAAGATTGTTTTAAGTAACCCATATCCTATTGAGCGTTGAGCACCCTAGGAAACTATGATATACAAATAATGAAGCTTAATAATAGTACATTATAGATTAAGGGAGAGAAGTGTATGATTTTTTCTTGCGGAGTAAATTGAAGCACGAGACGTAGCCGAGGGCTACAATACGACAAGGGAAAAAATACACTTCTCTCCTACAGTGTATTTCCTATTTTTTACGACTCCAATATTTATTATGATTTTTGTGTATTTCAAAATTATTTGAATAGTAATATAATTTATGATAGTTTCCTTTGATTTGTTTAATTTTGTTAATTTTTCACATTATTTGAGCACTTTCTCTCATCACGGGAGAGAAAGTACACTAATCTCCTGTAGATATGAAATTGACTGTTTCTGTCATGATTTTGGTATCAAAGTTTCTCTACCGGCCGTGAAAAAAAAAAAATACTTAATTTCAATGCTTTTGAACCCTTTCGAGGCTAGGAATTATGTTATATGGTTTTTCTACTGCTGCTTTTCACTTAATAACTTTCCTTTTCTCTAATTTCATCATTATTTTCTGTCCAAATTGTTCTGGGTGTACATCTTTGATTATTCTTCGTTGTCCATGCTTCATATATTTTTCTTGTTCTGTCTTCTTCCGTTCATGGATATGTCCCGATCATCGCAATTTTTGTTCATCTACTTCTACTACATTGACTATAGGTTGTATCTGTAATGTTCCTTTGATTCTAAATAAATTAATCTATCCCCTAAGTCTTAAAATAATTAGTAATTAATTTTGAGTCGACTCCAAACGAACAAACAAGCAAATTAATTACATCGCCGGCTCAAAATTATTTACTTACATTAATTTAGGAGCTTAGTTATTAAGACTAAAAAGGTTTATTTTATTTTTCGCATTTCAGTTTCTTTTTCGTCGCTTTATTTTTTTGTTATAAAGTTTTTATTTATTTAAGATTCGTTACTTTAAACTGGCATTACTTGAACATAAAAAGTAGGTAACACTTTGTTCAATTGTGTTTAAGTAAAGCTTAAAATTCAAGTATAGTTTTCAAACTAGCATTATAAATTTAATTACATACAACGTCTCTGCATTAGACCGCGGAATGCATTTTCATTTTGTTTAAAGTTACAGAATGACGTTGACATATATTGTAAACTTTGCTACAAAACCCTAGTTTTGTTGTTTTATCTTAAGTTACACAAACTTTGCAACTTGTGCATCTAAGTTTAGTTCACAACATACACACATATTTATAATATAACAAAGAGTTAATAACAACCAACAAATTTTCTAAATTATCCTGTCCTCTGCATTACCAACCCACTGTCACAAAAATCCCTAACCAAGTCTTGTAGCGCATCATGTGGGCGTGGCGCACAATCTCAACAACCAGGATATCACGAAGATCACGTCAGCGGAAGAAGAAGAAGCAAAACTGCGGCATTGCACGACGCGGACTCCGTTTTCATTTCTTGTAAATTCACCTTCTTCTTAATAAATACGTTGGGACCTTTCAAATAACTATCTATTTTAATTATAAAGTGCATATCGACAATTTATTTTCTTAGGTTTGGTGGTGTTTTAATAAGAGAAATACAAGATATCTTAGCTCCTACAAACTTATCATATCATTTGATCCAGTTAAAATCATACAAAGGAAAATTGTTTAATTTAAATAATAAAAAAAATATATATAATCACGCCTTTTACCCATTACGGGTGTGGCACTCTGCTTACGCAGATCTCGGAGAATTATTTTCTAATTTATCGAACTCTCGAGTTATATTTAATTAGATTATTTTTTTATTTCATCATCAGGCACGCCATTAAATCTATCTTTTTTGTTCTTTTTTACTTGTGTTGATGATAACTATCTGACATTTGACATCTGTCAACAAAAACAAAAAAGCTACGGAGAATATTGCCGGGAATAATCACAAGAGCATTATTCTCAGTATAATAATGACAGCATTGGATAAAACACAGACACGTGACATTCAATCAAGCTTTTCATTGGTTTTAAGAAACGTCATAAAATAATCTGAGGAATTTTATTTTGTCGCTCGCATCCAATAGCAACAAGCGACAAAATTTTTGTCGCTCGTCTTCTACAGCAACGAGCAACAAAAGTTTTGTTTTTCTTTTTTTAACTAATTTATCACCATGGAAACGAAGTAAAAGAACAGGTACATCAATCTATGACAGGAATGTCATATACGTGTTTACTTTAATGAAATTAGATCAATATTATTCTATTTATAATCAGTCATCGGAAAAATATAGTGTATAATTCGAGCGCAAAGTATTTATGTCGCTCTTACACAATTGCAATATTCGTGTTCGAGCAATAAAACATAACTTTGTGCTCTAAATATACAAATAGCTATTTAAAGTCTTAATTGAGCCAAAGGATATGATTCTGGGCTCATACAAACTACAAAGTAAACTGAATGCACTAGCAATAAAAACGAAATGTACTACTACCCAAGCATCAAGCCCCGCATGGAGCAAGACAACGTGGCTCCTAGTTGTGGTAGGTAATGGATGAAAGCTACAACCAATAAAACCAGCCAGCATCTAGAACAATTAGCGCAGGCGGATCATGGAACACGAACTAAAATGGTATTTATGTCAGTGCGATAGCATCGTACATCGCTGATGACATGGAGGCACATTTGACCGCTGAAAAAGTTTTGATTGATGAAGAAGGGTGTGGTACTTAATTGAATATAAAGGAAACAGTAAAAATTAATGAACTTGGTGTCTGCAGTGGGACTCTTTTAATGATTTAATAAAACAATGGATAGGTATAAAAGAGTAATTTGTCGACTGTATGATTGATTAAACGAGGGAGAGCTAACAGATAACAACTCTGTATAATTATTCTCACCTGACAGATACTTTTGGAGGCTACGTTTCGAGCGCTGCTGTCACATTTCAAAAGGTGCAAAGAAATGCACAAACCAGCTAAAATACACGTTTAACTTCTAACTCTTCTCTTTTTTTATGAAACTATCTAAATTGATGTTTATTTGCAGTTTTAAAAGTCTTAATTGTATTCATTAGGCCGTAATGATTTTTTAAAAATGTGACGTCAGTATTGACGTGTGTTGTGGATCACAAGCAGTAGGGATTATTTAAATGGAATTGAAATAACTTTTCGTAGTAAATAGTTAAAATATACATAAATTCCATTTATTCCAGGAAAAATCATAACTAAACTGTAAGATAAAGTTTGCTAACCTAAGTTATTCAACAGGTCTTTAATTTCGTTGGGTCGATGTTGATATAACCAAGGGCACAGTAAAACATTTATAATCAACTAAAATTGTCAAAATTTTAACAAACTTTTAGTCCCAGACGATCCACCGTTAAGTTTTATTAATTTAACAAGTTTCAAATTTGTTAGCAAGTAACAAATTATTTTTGTGTATTTCGTAACATATATTTGTGACTATAGTAATTATTAAAATTTATTTTTATGTGCTTTTAACTAAATATTTTGGTAATTATATTGAAGCAGAACAATAAATCATAGTTATTATAACAAATTAAGTTGTTACAAAGGATACAAACTTTCTTTAACAATTTCAAATTGATAAGCTAGCTGAATTTACTTGTTATTATTGACGAGTCTATTTGTTAAATTTTATAAATGTTACAAATAAATAAAAACATTTTTTTGTTAAAAATTCAGAATTGACAAAATTTTATTTAACAAATTGTCATATTTGTTCAAATTGTTAATTTAACGCAATATATTTGTCAATGTTAACTAAAAATACTTAACATCCGCAAAGTTAACAAAGCGCAAATAAAATTTTTTGTTTTGTGTTATTTAGTTACGAATTCAAAATAAAACCAAAATCTTCAAATTAAGTGTCTACCATTTGAAATTTCGACAATCTGACAGCTGAATAATAAGAGAAGTATACAGAATTTAGAATAAAATAGATGTGTGAGAGAGAAGCTTAAACATAAAAACACAATACTTTGATGCCAGAATTGCTGTCTTTAAAACTCAAATATGTGTCTTAATAATTAAAAATATATTTTAAAAGTCTATTATATCTAGTATACGATGTTTTTGGGTCTAGTTATAAATGACTTATTTGCCATTTTGTGACTAAAAAATTGAAGAGAATTCACTAGAAATAGAAAAGGTCTATACAATAAATCAAATATACCGTAATGTTTATTTTAAGTTTAAGATTATGATTACATTCTGAAATAAATTATAACCCTTATTTCATCCTCTTTATTTAAATATTTAAAGGCAGTTATTTGTCATCTGGTAACTGCATTTCACTCATAAAAATATATCATACATTTTAAGCAGAGTGCCACACTCAGAAGTGAAAAAAAAAACTATATTTTAATTTGAAACAAATTGCCATTGAAACCAAGGGCTTAGGGTCAGCGGCGGCACGTGAGTGGGAGGGCACATACGTTGGCGTCCCTAAACCGCACCCCTCTCATCTGCCGGTGAGTTATTAGCACGAAGTTCCCTCGTTACCCTCCCTGTACCCCTGCAACCATAGCACACTCGATCGTGTCTCGTCTCTCGATCGTAATAACAAATGAACGCGAGTGAAGAGCGGCCTACTCGATGCCCACGCCTCGGGAACTAGCGGAAAGAGGAAAGATTCGCAGGCGCCGATTTTTAGCGGTGAATGTAACCGAAGACCGGTTGAGAGTGGTTACGAGAAAACTGGGTGAAGATGCTGAATGGTTATCTGTTTATCTGAAACTGAATTTATGGATAGATGGGAATGGTTATGTGTATAATCGGCGCGTAAATTATGCCGGAGATGGTTAGCGAGATAATATTAACACTTTGTTGTTTGCTGGGTGATGTTATTATAATAATTGTGCAAATATTTGTTGTAGTCTGACGCATTTTCTCCTGCAGAAGAGTAGAAGTTTAAATACTTACTTAATCCTAACGCCTAGGCTGGGTGATTTCCTTTGGGTTTTCTTCTCCATATTTACTTCCATTTTTCTCCTACTCTGGTTAGGATTTTTTTTCTTTCCATTTAACATACCTTTTTACTTTCTTATACAAAGTATAAGGAAGTACTGGAACCATAAAAAAATAGCTGATGAGATTTTTGCGGAAATACATGTTTTGATGTGTACTGAATCTGTTTTGACCTTTTATCTAAGACGTCTGTGTGTGTGTGTGAATGGATGTGTGTCCGAGTGTGCAATATCTCCTGAACGAAATAAGCTATGGCAATGAAACTTGGAATTTATAAGTTTTATGAAAATGCGCAGAGCTGAGTTGATTTGTTATGAACTTGAAAAATCGGAAAAGGAAGTTTACTGCACACACAAAACAACTTCATTTTTTCAAAAATGTAATCAACTGTAATCAACAGTATGTATTCTCCTGAAAAAGAATAATAGTTTAGTAAATAACAAAAATTCAGGTTTGAAATAGAAGCGTTAAAGTCTGTTGTGTACTAGTTTAAAAGTTTGAGATCAGTCAGATTTTCTTGGCGACCAACAATCAACTGATTGGTAAAACTGATTAATAAAAATGTAAACTATAAAGAAGAAGTATTGAACAATGATAAACTTGTATAATATAACAATGAAAGCCGAGCATTTGCTTTAATTAAACAGAATATTTTTATAAAAGTTCTAGGTTTATTATCATTGAACTAAAAGCAAATATTTTCTCTCAAAACTATCCCGAGGGACGAAACTCGTTATTTATCATGCAAAAAACTATTTCGCGTGGAAAATAGTGACGTCAAAACCATGCAAAAGCACACAGCACGGTATGCACGTTTCCATTATGTCTCTGTTAATTAATCTTGAATTATGTATGACAGAGGGGCATCATTTTGTAAATATGCCACCGGGGAAACGTGAACGATATTTACCCACACATATAATACGCTCTACCAGCGGTTCACAAACAGCGGATTATAATAAAATAATATGGCATCGTCTCATCCATCTATTTGTCAATCAGACACTAAAGTAGAGACGTAAATTGTGGTTAATAGCTTTCAAATAACAACCCCTAAACATGTTAGTGGAGAAGAAGCCACAAGGGTATGTTTTTTTAGATAACAAGCATACGAATGTTTACGGTTTTAATTATTTTATAGTTGAAATTTTATTCAGTTTTTTTTTTCGTTCTTTAGTTAATGTAATATTAAGGAATTACTTCTGTTGTGTAGAGTAGGTACAATAATAATGAAGTGTAGATCAATTTGTGGTTAATATTGGAAAAATACTAAAATATGGGGTCAATAATTACATGATAAAGCACTGAACTATGTTTATTTTAGTTTATCAAACCATATAAGCCGTCGAGATTTTTTTTTTTGCTATCATACGTATGCCAAAATATTCAATTATTTTCCATAAATATACTTTTATTGTAATGTTAAAAGTATGTGACAAAAATAAAATATTATAATCGCTATAGCTCTGAAACCAGACATTTCCTGATATATGTTTAAAGAACTTGATCCACAACTGTCAAATAATATATCCATAATTCAACCGTTGTTTATCAATTAATGATCTTTGTTACTGTTGCTAATGAAATAATATTGACAGTTCATTCGTTGTCTATTTCAAATCTTACCTGTCAAAAGAGTAAAATCAAAATAACTTTTAAATAAATTTCATTCACATTTAAAGCAAAAAACACTAATTTTCTCATTATTCATACTTTTATTTTCGTTTTAAGCTTAAACTGTAGCTAAATAATTGGTTTTAAAAGTTTCTGCTAAATGTCAAATCACTTCAAAATTTTGTTAATAGTACGTAGCCTAGTGATGGTTGCTACAATTTGTCTATGTTGATAAACAAACAGTTTTTTTGCTGTCAAAGCATAAATTCTACTTATCTTATAATTTCAAAACAAATATTTGACAAAATGTTGAGGATAAAGTATAGTATTTTACTCGTATGTAATGGCTATTACTTATTCGAATGATTTAAATCACTCGCATTTGCTCGCGATGCAAACTTCATTCTCATGAGTAATAACATACATTACATGCTCATTGAATAATATACTATTTTTTATTGTTTTAAGATGTATTATCCACCTTTAAATCCGTGACCCCTAATTTTTAACACCCTGTATATCACATAGATCTGTGAATCAAAATAAATAATGTGATGATGTATGGATTATTTTATTTATACTCAATAGAACTGTAAAATGTTGAGAACCACATTTAACGGTAGAAGTTCCCAAAACGGAAAGGGTAATTCCGCGCCGGGTACCCTTTCCGCCCCAAGGGTTTTCGCCCCGTCTGTTGCGGTATCGAAGTGACGTCACATGACGCTAGGGTGTTGCCAACCCCGGCAATTCTGTTTTGTTTCCGTCTGGTTTTGTTACCGTTGCGGTGCTACGTTTCGCCGGGGGCGGTACTCTCGCCGACTATCGGTTCGATATGTAAATGTTCATTTGTTTTCCTTGTACTGAATGCAATGTTTGAAACCTTTAACATATGTTTTAGAGCCACTGGATTTTGCGTTTGTGTGCTGACGACCTGATGATGTAATTTTGTGTAATTTAATGGATTTTACCGGATTTTAATTTTGGTTTAATTGCTTTGCAAACAAATGAATTAATGTACCGCAGAAAACAATTTTTGAAACTTTTTATTAACAAATCGGTAATGACACACGTTTTGAAATTGTTATCAATTACTTGCGTAATTTTAATACTGCACATTTGTTAAAGTTACATTTTTCCATAAGTAATATATAAAAATGGCAACTGTTGGCTGTGGGATTCGAACTGAGCTATTTACTGAATCGTAAACTTACTAATATTGAGCTCTATATCGAGCAGTATAATCTTTTTACGGACTGTTATCTTAAATATATATCAATATACATATATATATATATATATATATATATATATATATATATATATATATATATATATATATATATATATATATATATATATATATATATATATATATATATATATATATATATATATTTATTGCGTATGTTATCAAAGACTATTTCGAACGATTACTTTAATGTATTGTGCGTCCAATAAATGTAAGATTTTTAAATTTATTTACGATTCAGTATAGGTATCGTAAAACATTGTACAATGCTCGACCGTAACCCGAACTTTACTTGCTCGCACGGATAACAAGCTCGCCGGTAAAGTTCTGAGTCTTGAAATGTAAATTACAATTACCCCAAACCAATATCCTTATTTTATATTTATTATTTTCTCCTCTCTACTCGTACAAGGGAGGTATAGTAAGGGGCCAAAATATTGATAGGAAGTGAATTTTGGTTGATATTCATCAACCGGAAGTACTAGTTTTCTTCAATTTTCGCAGTAAATAATTGATTTATTAAAAAAGATGTGATATAATATTGGCTACAATTTTTATTCCATCTGTTGTTTAGGTTTAATACTCGTATATTTACTATTTAGAATTTAGACCAATTAAAAAACAAAATAGATTTCCAGCTCATTAGGATAGACTAAACAATTATCGAGATATTATAGAAACTTTTAAACAATAAAATAAAAATTGGAGTATTTTTCTGGTAACAATCTCGTTCCCAAGGCAAGCTAGATTGTATAAAAAGTAATTTTTGTCATTATATAACTTACAAACCACCAGGTTAGCCGTTGTGTATTGGTGGTCGCTGATGTAGTAGGCGTTAATACCATAAAAATTGTTTTACATTCACGCTCTGATACAAATTTATTTTTAACAAACAATTTTGTTACATGAACAAATCCATTTCGTAATTGAATGTTATTATATTCTCGCTACACTGCAAATATGACCTATATATTAAATCGTCTATTAATAGAATTTCAATTAAAACTCCGTGTTTAATTAACGCTATATTGAAACCATTTAATCAACTTGTACACAGGCAATAAATCAATACACAACAAAATTGTTCACAATTAGTCGCCGGTAATTACAAGATAAATTTATAACCTATTAATTTAAATGTCTCGAAAATTCTCAACGCGTGTACACAATACATTATTTCTAATAAAATCATACGTATCGTGGACCAGTGTCGTTTTCACTGTCTTGTTAAAATTCCCAAACAAAATTTTGCGTCCAAATATGGCGGGTGTCCGGCTTTCTACTTACCCGACTTACCGGTACCAAAGTTCTTTGACGCCATCTCTGGTATAGATAAAGCTTATTATAAAGAAAGCGTTCACTTGTTTTAACAAAGTAATTCACGGCTATCTTCGATCACGGTGTCGAATTTATTTTTTTATGTCAAGCTTTCTGGTGGTGACATTTTGTCCTAATATGGCTGTGCACGTATGCAACTTTACGCGTATCAGATGCATTTTACTGTCTGCGCGCTAGCGGCCTGAAGCTTGCTGCAGACAATACTTAACGGATAGAATGTCCGATATATTTTTAACGATTGTTTATATACTTCTTGCCACTTACTATTGTGGAGTTCCAATGAATTATATTTAAGGGATGAAGGCAATACTGAATAATAAATAAGAGTGTAATAATTACTCAATCGTAAACTCATTGCTTAACCTTAAAATTGTTATTTCCATACCAAGTGCAGGAAAACATTCTTTCTGCATGAGCACTTATTATTTCATTTGTTTGAATGCATACAATACTTTTTGTGACGAATAAAATTATTTTTAACGGAGTTTTAATCAAAATTTTGTAGAAGATCGTTTCCAAAATTGTTGTAATTCTTGGAGTTAGTCGGTATTTGGAAAGGAGTATCAAATAAATATTACTTCATTTATTGACGTTTCAAATTTAGTAAACCCATATTCAGAATCTCATAAAATATTTTTTGTGTTACAATTATTAATTATAGATAATTATTTTCTAAATATCGACTAAACTCCAAGAATTTAATCAAAATACTCATAAATTTACAAATTCACAGTAGCAAAGTCGTAAAAAATACCGATTGCTAAGGAATGGGCGAAATAATAATTTTCTATAACACTGTTTTCGAAACTACACATACTACAACTAAAAACTGTATTAGAACAGTCCCACCACAGTATGTGCCATTCCATTACTTGTTGTAGAATATACTATTACACACATTTTTCTTCAAATTATTTATGATTTTCGAGGTTTTTTGTGGGGTTTCTACACAAAAATCTGTGCAAGTAACAATTTGTTATTTTTAATATAGTTTTGCTGTAAAATGCCCGGAAATGTCAGTTTTCTATAAATATATTTTACCGCACGTGTGCGCGAATTGAAATTTTCTGGTTGTCCATAGCATTCGTCAAATTTTGTTTCCAAAGTTGTGTGTTATTTAAATTTATGAAATTTTTGTTATAACATATAAATATTGATTATTTCTTTCATTACATTATGTCATTCAGAATATTTCATTTGCACAAAAAGTACGCTTTTACAGCGATAAAATTTTGATAAAATGCTTGCACCATAATCCTATAGGCAACCATTTGCTGATATTGAACATTTTGGCTTTTAAACAATAAGTTTGACTATTTCCCTCATAAAATATAAGCCAATCAGAATCTTGACATTTCTGAGTGTCGTCCAATCAACTTTAGAATTACACGATAATTTTGCACTAGTGCAAATTATCGATGTGATTCTGACTTGCTGTCAATTGAAGTTTTTAAATTTTGCTTTATTTTTTATGAGAGAAACAGCGTTTGGCTAAATTTTAATCGGGAAATAGTACTTCAAATATCCCTCGTGCATGTAATTGTCGATAATTTGACATACATTTGGGATATTATATATGATTATCAACGCAAATAATTTGAGCCATGAATTTATTGGGTATAATTCGTCATAATTTCTGCGTGGAAACGGCAACTGGGCAAATTGTGTCAAAAATGACACCTAAATCTAATTAAGTCGTTTTTAAAACTTGGCTGTCCGTTTCTACGCAATAACTATTCGAAATTTAACCAATAAACTCTTGGCTCTCGGTATATTACCCATGAAAATATAACATGTTTATGCTGTTATTTTACATACAAATGATTATTAATCTTTATCTTTCAGTCCTTACCCTTGGAAACAGTAACGTTAGAAATTACTTGAGAAAAGTAAATGTAGGACGGTGTCCAGGAATTAACTGTAAATTAACACAAAATCGAGGTATTCAGTAAATAATTAATGTTTAAAATATATTTTTATCAAACTATAAATCTGAAAATAACCTGTAAAAGATGCACATAAACCCACCGAGCTCAGGTCCGTATCGGGCAGATTTATGGCTGTAAGTTGTTGTTTAATCATTAGTTAATTCGGAGAGATGTGTGGGAGAAAATGGAATTTTAAGCAACTGTTTTTGTCGTTTTACGGCCGTGAAAGTGCATTAGGTATAGCAGCGTCTACCCACGGCATTTTTAATCGCTTTTCCTAATTTGAAATGATCATTGAGTTAAGAATTTGTGTCAATATTAGTCGTTATAAATGGTTGTATTTTTACAGAGCCTTTGATACAAGGTTGAGATGTTTGATGGTTGATTTGAAACTTGTGTAGTGCATAAATTCGGATTGAATTCACGTCAAATTTGGTATGGCTGTTTGATAATTTTGTCATTTACAAATGATTGGTTTCGCTCGCGATCATTATGTGATACTTTAAAAGGGATTGGGCAATATTACTTCTTATTAATTGACGTATGCAAATCACACTTAATTTAGTGAATTTATAATACAGGGACTGATGCCACTACCTCTATTTATGGATATATTCATCAAAATTTAATTTTTACTTTCTGTACATACGAGTATGTAATGGAGATATTGTGACAGGTCAAAATTATCGGTAGTGAGATTTCAACATATAAGTTATTTATGTATCTAGGCACTGAAGTTTTACTTTTTATTACGAATATGGAATTAATTTGCCGAGGCCCGTAGGGCCGAGGAAAATAAACCATGTGAGTTTATTGGTCAATAAATTGCCCAAATTTTGTTATAAAGATATGATTTTTTGAAATGGGCTTCTCATTTCAAATTTTTCGCTCGTGACGTCAGCATGTTATACTACTACAAAACACGCTCTAGCGGAGAAAGAGGAACTACACCTACTGTCAAATTGACTGTTATCAGTCATTGTTATTTACTGAGAGGTTTTTACAAATGTAGTTTATTCACATTGCCTGGGCAAATTAATATAATAAATATACTAAACATAAGTTTAATTTGAAAATCGTTGTTAACTGCAACATATGACTTGAGATGACAGATGTGATAATGAGACTACCGACATTACCGACAAGCGACAAGATATAATACAACAAAGCATTTTGTTTTAACACGTCCTAAACTCTTTGACTAAAAATGTTATAATTAACGAATATCTAATTTAATTTATCGGAGTATTCATTTTAATAATAATAAGTAATTATTGCAACACTGAAAAGCAAGTTTTTATTTGTTATCAACACCTCTTTCGCCTTGTCATGCTTTACATTCTATTACAGAATGACGTCATGATTTTGCAACCGCGAAACTTCAGAAAGGAAATTATGAATGAAAAGTTGAAAAATTATAAGAAATATTGAATAATATGTGACTGAAATGATCTAAATTTTTATGATTTTTTTTTAAAGTGTATGACCCCATTGTTTTTTTTTTTGTATCGTTTAAAAGTTGCTTAAGCGAGAAGTATATGTACTTTTTTAAATTGCTTTCTTTATATTCACCTATTTGTCCTACAGTCGTACATTCTCATTGCCCCGTAAAAATGTCTAACTAGAAACAGCCATTAACCCTTTCTAATTTCTACCAATTTAACTTGCAAATGCCACGCAAGTTGTACTGACTTGAAGTCTACGACAAGCTATACAATCAGTGTTTGAGCAGTGTGCAGTAGTCTGGTATGTTTTACGTATTCAGTGAGTCATTCTCGCAGCCCCAGTCCACACTCCACGTCCACACTGACACATACAACGGTTTTGAACTCGCGTTAATTGTGAGTTAATCAGATCATGAGATAAACAGTCATGAGCACATGCCGAACTTCATTTGTGAATGTTACTTACGGTGTAAGAGCAGTAGCAGCAGCGTACACCAAGCAATTATGTATTTTCTCTTTATGGACTAACAACTATTTCATTCAATGTAGTTTAATCAGGTCTGATATATTCATCTTTTACCTCGACGCAAGCTTCAAGCTTGAAAGTTGCGTTCTTATTAGTAATCGAACGAGGAACTACTTATTTAATTTATTAGTAGGTTTGTTCCAAGTGGTCATTTCTGACATGTTTGAAACATGTTTGTGACAATTTCAGTGCGCCTGTGAAAAATGTAAACAAGTTAAGTTGAAACATAGACTGAAACGGCGAATGGAATGAATCGCATGTGCATACTCATTTTTTGTTTTGACAGCTAACCTTAAATATACATATAAATAAAGAAATTCATACCATTTTTCGCTACAAAAAAGAAATGAAGCTTATGTTTCAAAGTGAACTTGTTTACATTTTTCGCAGGCGCACTGAAATTGTCACAAACATGTCACAAACATGTCAGAAATGACCACTTGGAACAAACCTATTATTGATGGATGATACCTAGAGATGCCGCAAGCCAAGAGAGATGAAAACAAACATCAGCAAAATTAATTGCCAGGAAACCATACCGTTGTTCTACCGAAATAGTAAGGAAAATGTGTTTTTCCACCCTAGAGAGGAACATATAGAAAGAAGTGTTATCAGTAGGAATGTTTTTTACAAAAAATATAGTGTAAAAATTATAAATAAATTCCTAATTTTATTGAAAATCCTTATTTTAGTAATACACACTTTAAATTATTTTACAATTATTATTTTTTTTTTTTTCTAGATTAAATCACAATTTGACAACTTTAACTTAGATTTAAAATTGGTTCATTGGCAACATTTTGCGTCTGATAACCTTACTTTTGACGTTTCATAGGTCCGAGCAAATCTTTTTAAAAACACGGCGTAAAAAATTTTTTGTGTCTCACACGAGAAGAAAGCGCTTTTTCCACTTTCGTTCGAATTGCTTCATGATCGCAGTGGGAAAAAGAAGCGCTTTCCTCTCTAGTTTGACAAATAAATACACTTAAAAAAATGTTTTGGACAGAAACAAATGATTTTAAAATTTCTGTGAAACCGTGACGAAATTGACTAAATATCAACTTTTTTAAATATTACATTTCTATATAATATACACCCTAAGAAATTCATTGCAGCAGAGCGCATTGTCATATCCCTTATATTTTTTGAGATATGACGATTTTTGATATTTTTCAAAGTTCAATTTTGAGGGGCTGTAACTTAAAAACTATGCAAGATATCGTGAAATACTCCACCGTTATTTGTTTTTCGTGTGTTTTATGACATATTATCAAATTTAAAATTTTTTGAAAATTTTTGATTTTTTTTTCAAAATTTTGATCAGCGGTAACTCTACAAATATAAAAGATACAGACTTCTAGAGTAGACCAATCGATTCAGCTCGTCGAAATACATAAGTATGCAAAATTTCAGAATATTTGGGTAACGCGTTAATTAATTAGAGCAAAAAGTCTAAAAACGGCCAAATTCGACCCGAACGCCAAGGGGTACCCCTTAAGGTTTGGGCCGAAATTGGCCATTTTCAGACTTTTTCCTCTAACTCTTCAACCCGTTGTTCAAATATTCTGAAATTTTGCATACTTATGTATTTCGGCGAGCTGAATCGATTGGTGTATGTTTCCCTTCCATATCTTTTATATTTTTCGATATATCTAAAGTCAAAATTTAGAGTAAAAATTCAAAAATTTTCAAAATTTTCAAAATTTGCTAGTTTGTTATAAAATGCATGAAAAACACAAACCTGCGGAGTATTTGTTCATATTTTGCATAGTTTTTGAGTTACAGCTTGCCAAAGTTCCGTTTTGGAAAATATGAAAAATCACTGTAACTCGAGAATTATTCAAGATATGAAGATGCAGACAACAGCATTGTGATTCGTAGGGCTCAAATGATCCAGAAAAATAATAAACACAAGTTCGATAATTTAACTAGGTAAAATAGTGAAATATATTTAGATTAATTCAAGACCAAACGATTTTCTTATATATAACATAACTACTCTGATAAAAATGTTTTCTTAGAACAAACAGTTTCCTCTTAAATGAAGAGAAAAATTGATTTGAATAGTGCCAATCCGATTTCGTTTTCATTGAAAACTTTTGTCGGTTTAATAGATATTCTTGTATGAAAATTAATTTAGTTTTGAAGGAACATATCAAAGTATTCAACTGAGACTCATTATGGGGACGAAGTAGTTTAAATAGGAGTAGTTTTAATTCAAAATGATATCGTTTTCAATAAAAACGTTTTGTTTAAAATTAAAACTACTCTTTGTTCATTATTTTTAAAACAAAATTTAAAATATATGTTTTTTCTTTCAATGCAGAAAAAAGAATATAAATAAAATTAATATTTTTTTTTTAATGGGGTCATAAACCTTTTTTCGTTTTATTTTTTTTCTGTAAATTTGAGTAAAGTTATGAATGTAGATACTAATTTTAATAAAAGGCATGTAGTTATAAAGATATGATTTTTTGAAATGGGCATCTCATTTCAAATATTTTGCTCGTGACGTCAGCATGTTATACTACTACAAAACACGCTCTAGCGGAGAGCGAGGAACTACACCTACTGTCAAATTGACTGTTATCAGTCATTGTTATTTACTGAGAGGTTTTTACAAATGTAGTTTATTCACATTACCTGGGCAAATTAATATAATAAACATAAGTTTAATTTGAAAATCGTTGTTAACTGCAACATATGACTTGAGATGACAGATGTGATAATGAGACTACCGACATTACCGACAAGCGACAAGATATAATACAACAAAGCATTTTGTTTTAACACGTCCTAAACTCTTTGACTAAAAATGTTATAATTAACGAATATCTAATTTAATTTATCGGAGTCTTCATTTTAATAATAATAAGTAATTATTGCAACACTGAAAAGCAAGTTTTTATTTGTTATCAACACCTCTTTCGCCTTGTCATGCTTTACATTCTATTACAGAATGACGTCATGATTTTGCAACCGCGAAACCTCAGAAAGGAAATTATGAATGAAAAGTTGAAAAATTATAAGAAATATTGAATAATATGTGACTGAAATGATCTAAATTTTTATGATTTGTAAAAAAACAACTTTTTTTAAAAAGTGTATGACCCCATTGAACCTAATCGTTTTGTAAGAAATAAAATTTTCTTCAACAGATGCATACGAAAGGAAAATTGAAAATTTTCTTGAACCAAAAAGTTTTTTTTATGAGTGTAATAAAGGAAGGCGAAGTAAATAACAAAATGTGTAAAATATGCTGTCAATCACATTGACCATTATTAATTTTAGCCATTCTCTTGCTATTCTTAATTGTTTCAGTCATATCGGAATTTGATATGTGCGAAGGGCTTACAAAGGCAATTAATATAAGCTTCCCTATTAATTGGAACAAACGTATCCTTTCATCTCATATTTCAAAATATATATAACTCTTTCACCCTACCAATTAAATTCGCCCCTTCGAAAACAATTACTTCGCCATTCTACAATTTCATGTATGTAAACACTGAACACGCATACCGTGCAGTTAATAATACCCCTTTATGGCCAATTTCGCCCCATTTTCATCACGTTTAGTTTCTTATATATCATTCATTCTGCTTTGCGTATCCAGCCAGAATACATTACCATATTATCGCGCAATTTCTTTTAATACTAGTTCACTGGATGTTTCTTCGTATTATTATGGAAAATACATATTCTTATTGGTCGACTAGCGTCCCCGGCAGGTATGCGCGTTAACTCCGCCCAATCAAGTACATAACAAATGGCATTAACGTCTACTTTACCAGATTAAATTGTACACATACAAGAAAACTGTGGAAAATATATTTTTCTACGACCACCTAGAAATCTGCTCATTGTATGTTTGTTGTTGCTAGGGATATGAGGTACATTGTTAACATCGTGTGAAATGAATTTGTTTTGTGAGTATTTCAATACAGGTCACTTCATTTCAGTACAGGTGCCATTGCTAGGATACTTATTTAGAATTGTCAAATATTGGAATGGTGAAAGCGAGACAAATTTATTATTAATATATAAATGAATTAGTAAATAATATCGTGGTCGTAGAAAAAGTATAGTGTACAACTCGCATGGAATGTCCATTTCATACTCGTATGATTTGCGGCTCATGCTACAAACTTTCATACCCGTAGGAAATGAGTACTATTCCATGCTCGTTGTACAATATACTATTTACTACGACCACTTGGAAATCTGCTCATGGTATGTTTGTTGTTGCTAGGGATATGAGGTACATTGCAAACATCGTGTGAAATGAATTTGTTTTGTATTTCAATACAGGTCAGTTTATTTCAGTACAGGTGCATTACTAGGATACTTATATAGAATTGTCAAATATTGGAATGGTGAAAGCGAAATTAAATTAATTAGGAAAAAATATCGTTGTCGTAGAATAGTATATTGTACAACGAGCATGGAATGGTACTCATCTCCTACGAGTATGAAAGTTTGTAGCATGAGCCGAAGGCGAATACTGCAAATCATACGAGTATGAAATGGACATTCCATGCGAGTTGTACACTATACTTTTTCTACGACCACGTTATTATTTCAAAATTAATTTAATTTTAATAATAAATTTGTCCCACTTTCACCGTTCCAATATTTGACAATTCTAAATAAGTATCCTAGCAATGGCACCTGTACTTAAATGAACTGATCTGTATTGAAATACTAACAAAACAAATTCATTTCGCACGATGCTTGCAATGTACCTCATATCCCTAGCAACAAATGAGAACCATTCCATGCTTTTTGTAGCAATTTTATGTTAATTTAATATTTTTGTTTCCACCTGTGGGATGTTTCGTTGTCCGGGACAGGTGCGAGACGTGCGTACGAGTGCGTAGCGATGACGTGGCGATGTAGGCGTGCATTGTGCGTGTGCAGCCGGCCCTAACTCCGGTAATTGGGAAGCGGTTAATTAAAACATTCTTCATTGCAACGTGGCTTGATGCACTGCTCGATTATGCTATAAACTGCTTCCTTTTCCGCTGTTCTATCCGAATATTTCAGCTGGTTAGAACGAATTGTAATAGTTGGAAATGCTGTCTTCAAAACTGCAGATTAGCGCATAAAGTTAATTAAATTAAGAAAATTAAAAAAGGAGTTATGGTTTCCTGCACTTTCTCGAGCAATATTTCAAAATTGAAAGCCACACATGAACAGTAGTTTTCAGTAGGTAATACAAATCTAAAACTTGGTATAGCGTGTCTAAAGATATTTTAAATTGACGCTAACAGGGACAAAACATTTTGCCTGGTTACATAAAAAAATCTGGTACCACACAAATTTTTTGTACGTACTAATATACATTTATTTATTATTATATAAATAAAACTCTTGGATATCAGCCAGATTTTTTTTATTGAATACTACCTCGACCGGTTTCGACGCCCCATACGTCTTCTTCAGGAGGTGGTATTAATATAGACAATTGCAAAACATGTTAAAATATGAATAAATAAATAAATATGAACAACACATGGATGAATCTCTTCGTCAGAATTTAAAACAATAAATACATAATAATAAATAAAATATAGCCAGATGAAAATAAAAACGTAACGTATATTATTCTACATAATTCGTCATCAGTAAAACAAATGAGTAACATAAACAAGAAATAGACACAGTAACTATGTAAACAATAAATTATGACTTATAAAACATTCTTCTGCTTGTATTTTTGTTTGTTATTCATTTGTTTTCCTGATGAAGAATTATGTATAATAATACGAAACGTTGTTTTTAAATAAAATATTTTTTTGCAATACCTGTACTGTAAGTTACCCATTAATAACAAAATTTAAACACAGTAAGTGGAACTTTTATTGCACAATTGGTTTTCATGGTTACATCATTTACTTACCGTCCACGGTGGATGGTAAGTGAAACTTACCGTTCGTGGTGGATGGTAAGTGAATATATATCATCAAATTTTATTTTTAACCTCAATCTGACAGCTGTTAATTTTGATACCTATTTTTCCTTTTCTTATATTTACGCAGGTATTGCAAAAAATAACTTATTAACCTCGAACTGTAAGTGATTTTTTAGGTCTTGAATGTTTAGGAAATCTCGACCCTCCGGGTCTCGACATCCCAAACTACATTCTCGACCTAAAAACTATCACTTACAGTTCATGGTACGTAATATACTATTACAGAACATAATCCAAAAGTCTTTATAATTTTGAATTTTTTTTTTGTCAATTAAACTTGCATTTCTGATTTTACAATTACTCGTATGTATGTGCAAAATCTATTGAATTCTGCACACTTTCATGAAACTTATAAATATGAATTTTCTAAGCTCTATCTTTTTTTGTGTGTTATTGAACAAAGGAACCTATCCATTCATACTGTTGTCATTGAGATATTGGCCAAAACGAATTCGGGGACCTTAAAACGTAATTCTGCGATAACTACCTATATGGAAGTAAAAATGCTACTTTGTTTTATATTTCTGTAAATATATGTTTCATATAAATACGATTTACTAGAAATAAAAACAACATATATTAGATTAGACCTCATAGACTGGGAACATAAACATTTTAATATTCAGTATAACGGATTCGTATTAGTACTTCGGCAGCGCGATATTTTAGTATCTTATTGCACACGGATATTCCAAGTGTCTTTTGGGTCAGATGCTGTCCGTATTTTACATGTAGACGACAGTCATAAATTTCCAATATTGACTATTACGGATCTGGATTCGGTAGTGTAACGTTTCATTTCAACATGCATTGGAGATATGATAACATCGAGTCAGACCAATGTAGGTAAGTTACCTCTATCTATGTTACATACGCGTCTCGCACACATCTGCGAAAGAAATCCCGTTACTGCAGTGGTCCAGATCGGGTAGATACCCAGCCTGCCGCGTCTCCGCTACCCAAAAGCTGAGTCGACAGTGTTTTATTTCGGCGAGCAGCCGATTTCTTCCATTGTCTTTCGAACGGGACATTTTGTTTCCATTGCGATTGTTTTATTTGTTATTGTTTTGTTCGCGATGAAATCTTGGAGAGTGAACGTTTTCGAATTTTCATGTGTTGATTTGATTTTAATTGGATGGAACTACTGTTATGTAGGGCATTATTTTAAATTGATTTTCTATCGTGGCGTTTAACGCGAGTTTAATCTGATTAGTGAATATTATATTTGACAGATTAACGAGACGGTGTATCTGTGGAAGCGATACTCCGTCGTTTGATTATGGAGTTTCTCTTGCGCTGCGGTTGATTCTAGTCACATCAGTTTTATTTGATTGCGAAAACTTTCCGCTGCTATAATCGGAATATTGTTATTTATTATGGAAATAAACACTCCAGATTTCATAAAACATCATTTATAATTAGTCTGGATCCCAGTGTAGGTTGTTTATAGCGGTACGATTTCTACTAAATACAATTTAGATTTTAATTGGATAATAGAACACTGTGTTGCAATATTACTTTATATATAAATCATTATAATTATTAAAAATATTTACCAGGTAGGACATTTCTCTTTGTAGTAATCATATAAAATAAATACATACGAGTACATAAAATCATGCTATATCCCACACAGTGAGGTAGCACCAACCTTGAAACACAATCAATCTCCTCCAAACATTCCTATCCTGTTACATCACTTTCGTCTCGTCCATGTTTCATACAAATTCGTCTATTCCACAATCTCGGGATGTTCATTTTACGAGCTGATTAGATTTCGGTAACAATCCATCAGTTTAAATGAAATAATTAATCAGAATTAGTAAGAAGGTTGTAAAATAATATTTGCTACAATTTTTACTTGAAATTTTTTTCTCAAACCTATTCATTACATGATTACGTCTCGTATTCTCACACACTCCTCTCAAATATCTCATTTTCACAACTGTTATACGTCGTTCATGCATCTTCATACACATCCAACATTAATAGGCACTAATACACCATAATTCACACTCAGTTGAACATCTTTAGATACATACATGTTTGCGCATTGCAGACACTCGCTTTTCAATCTATCGGTCAATACGTCCATCCCTAAAAAAATATACTACTGAAAAAACACATTTACTTTTTTCAATCTTTCACTATTCATTGCAATATTGTAATCATTTTTCTCAAACACCAACACTTGACTAAGTTAAAAAAAACTTTCAGAACCCATAGTAAATGCACTTGTTTATGTTATTCATTTATTTTCCTGATGAAGAATTATGTAGAATAATTCGCAACGTTGTATTTAAATAATAGTTATTTATGTATCAAGGCACTGAAGTTCAATTTTTTATCACGAATATGGAATTTAGTTGCCGGGGACCGTAGGGCCGAGGAAAATAAACCATGTGAGTAATAAAAAGAAATTTCAGTGCCGAGGTACATATTATGTTTTATTTGAAATCTAAAATTCGAAAAAACTGTAAAAAATTTACAATATAGGTTAAGTTTATGCATCTGTCAATTGTCAATCGAAACTGACAGTCAGTGTTGCCAACCTCGAGAAGGGAATTTATCGTAAATAACACTCAAAATTATGTGTTTTGTCCTCAATTTCGTCATCGGAATTAATTAGTTAATTCTTCTTGCAAATTTTGTTTCATGTTACGTCAAATTTACTATAGTACGTCAATATATCTGCCAAAATTATCCTAATTGTACAATAATTATTTAACGGTTGCCAACACTGGGTTGCTCATAATCGTCGTATAATGGGTTACTTTAGTGATGATTTCTAAGGTTTTAATGACGATTTTTGAGCACTTTAGTGCTGATTTCAAATAAAATATTTTATAGAACTTAATCCATAAGTATTCATAATTTACCAACACTTTACATTCAATAACAAATTTAAATCTTGCTCTACTTCATGTATTACAATCATTCTCCTCAATTTTTCCTCAGTTTCGTTTGATACATCATCCACTAACGAAATGATTTTTTTTTTATGTTTTAAACTACCCATATCTAGGTGTGGTATTCTGCTATTAGCAGCAATTGTGTTATTTTCCTTTATTCTATTATTTTCACCATAAATTTTACCATTTTAAATGCATTTTATGATTAATACCGATGAAGTGAAATTAGTCACGCATCACGTGACTACTGATACCACTTTACCACGACCACAAACCCTCACGTGGATAGATTGTTTCGTAAAGAAAATTGAAGCCCTCGTGTGGTTTGGTTATCTGTTGCACTTATCTTCGTGAACGTGCGCTTGTAATGTTTTACTGTTTTGTTTCGGTTTTAGCTGTTATTAAAGTATCATAAAAATTAAATAGCAATTTTAGTTGTTTTAGAAAGTTTACAAACATTTTCTTTGATTCTGTGTTAATGTTTTTAGATAATTATTACTTAGGTGGCTTTACGTGTACTAGTTTCAAAGGTATATTTTACTTTTTACTGATTTTAAACGAGATATTAGTTTTATGACTTTTTTATCTACTTGGGTTAACTTACACCCACAGTCATAAAAATAATAATAATAATAATAATAATATTTATTTTATTTCCGTGGACAGTGCCAACATTGTTTGTAAACAAGTCATCAATTAAATTGTTAAAATATAAAATATATAGAAATACTCAATTTGAATTTATTGAAAATTATAATTACAAAATAGAAATGAAAATATACAAACAAAATTTGTTGTTTTATTTATTTCACTAAGTCAACTCGAAACAAGCAAATAAAGTATTGCCGCTACAGTATAATACATTTAAACATTTAAATGAATTGAAGCAGTTTAATTAAACTAGTTTCTTAGTAGTGTCGATAAAAATTTAGTTATTATTTTCCAACTATAAAATAGTCACTTGATGTTTTTAGCAAACAGAACTAAAATAAACGTTTTTCTTCATACAATCAAAATTTATAGTCGGACTAACGCAAATACAATATAAATCGACCATAAATTATTATTTTATTTTTATTACTATTTAATAGCTGCGCCACCTAGCGCGCCAGGTTAAGTGTTCTTCAGTAATGAGTTGAGAATTGCGGACCCAGCGGGCCGTGTTCGATTCGAGTCCATGGCAACTGTCATTTCAATCAATTTTTAATTTATAAACGGTACAAAATATAGAAAAATGGTTTAAATGGAATGAATGAAATTCTATAATTTCTGAATACATCGTATAAAATCTAGTGCTGAAAGTTGGATATTTCACACGAGTGTAAAGTTTGTGTCACTAGCCGCACCATACTTTTTTCGACGATTACAATTAAGTAAAAAAAAAACAATATAAAATTTACATAAAAATATTAAAACAAGTTGGCTGGTACCACGAGCTCTGTTTTGGGGGGTTTTAAGAGCAGTGTAAAATAATCAAAAATTATTTTATAAAAAAATGCTTCAAGTGGAAGTTACGGAAATAGTTATTTACTTTACAAGTGGGCAAAGTAAGGAATTACCCACGAGAGAAATTTTAGCACACGAAACCGAAAGCTGAGTGTGATAATTTTATCGAGTGAGTAATTCCACTTTGCCCACGTGTGAAGTATAATGTTTTATTCAACACCTCTTAATAAATGAAAAATTTATTAAAGAAATATTATTTGACAGTGACATATGCTTTAAATTTTTATATTAAAATGTCAATCGAAGTAGTTACCAAGGTGTTGTGTGTTATTATTATTGTTATAAATAAAAAATACTCACTAGTGACTTTCCTCAAAATTATACCCACTAGTGGGTAATCTTTTACTTTGTTTGTTTAAAATCGCCATAGTTATAGAGCATTTATTGAGAGGTGTTGGATAAAATATATTTTCATTTATTTAAATTTAGTAGGATTTAATATTTGAACGTCTGCGCGAAAGTTATAATTCATTTTAATTGAACACAATTTCGGTTTGATTTGAACGACGGTAGAAAATACATCTGTTACTGTCAGAAAGTAATTTCATCTGCTACTCGAGTTAAATTAATGAAACATTTAAAATATATATTTATACGTGTAATTATGAGAGAGAAAATTAATGTCAGTTTTAAGTTACGCTGCAAGATTCAATTTCATCCGACTAATTTAAATGGATAGCTCCTTCAAATTTATATCAAGTTTAAAACAGACTGACAGCTCGCATTTCTATGAAATCCTAACAATATAATTGAAGTGAGAGTCGACACTGAAAATCACAAGTCGGAGAATTGAAACCGCGATGAATACAAAATGAGAAATGTATCGAGTGACCAACAGGCGAATTTAAAAGATGTTATCCTTGTATGGTGTGCTACAGTTATAATTATGAAGCTATTCATTCCAAGAGTTTTCATTTATTTTTTTATTCTTGCTTGTTATTGTGCCAGTAATGTACAAAAAATACCACTTTGCAAAACAAAGGCGCAATTATTAAATTTTAAATGGAAAATTATGAACACGGCCTGCTTAAAAGGACGCATTATTCTTTTTATATTACGAAAGAGTTTTACATTAAAAATAAAATAAATATATCATCACGCCTTTCGCATGTCTCAGTAAGTGATATTACAGGATGATTCAAAACGAACGGAAAAGATCGAAAGTTTAGCTAGGGGGGTTCAAAATAATGTCTATTGTTTAATAAATTTTTGACAAAAACTCAATAATAAAAAAGTTACAGCAAATTAAATTTGAGTCAATTAATAAAACAGTCGTTAAACTACAGCGGTTAATTGTGTTTTAAATAGAAATTGGGAGTACTTTAATCTTAGTTGCTCAATGTTTAATTGAAAAATATAATAGTATTACCATAAAAGTTATGGCTATTTATATTTTTCTTTTCTTGCTCAAAAATTGCTGTCCACATGATTGAGAGCCACTTTAAAACAAAACACAACTAGATAATAAGTTGCCGTTGAAATTCATTTATATGACAATTCATTAAAAGTCAAAATAAGTCAAGTGCAAAATAATTAATACTTTCGGGAATATGTTAATGCAATAAGTTTCATTAATTAAAAGATTTTTACAATTCACCGCTTTAACCATTATTTTATCTCAGTAAATTATGGTTAAATGATAATTTTTGTTGTATTTGTTGCTTGTAAATTTGCTACAATTGAGAGTAAAGTGCATTACAGTTTAAAAGCAAATAAATTATTTCTGTTATATGCAATTATTGAATCAAAATATTTGTTTAAAATGTGGAATATTACATAAATAAATCCGGTAAAATCAGCAATCAGTGTGGCATATTTATTATTGCAGTAATCATAACGATAACTGCATCTTGTTCTTGTGTAAATTTTCTGCTCTTGGCAGAGAGGACAAGGCCAGACACCTAGCGGCGTGACCGTGAATTAATACGTGTTTATTAAGCGCGTGTGTGGTCGACAACTCAGTTTGGGAGCAGACTAGGTTTGAGTCTTCGCTAATTAGCTCTAAGCGCACTTTATAATTTTTTTATACAGTCCTGCTAATTAATAACATCCCATTACATATCACGCATAAATTTTTCGTAATTTTTACCTCCCACACATACAGGAGTTTTGGAGTTCTAGATTCCACTATTTTCACGATAATTCAAAATTTAATGAAATTTTCAATGGCAAATATCGAATTTAGATTTTAGATGTTCAATTGTTTATGAAGGATTAGATTTTGGAAGCAATCAATCAACCGGAAGTGGTAGTTTACTTGAAGGTAAAATAATAATTGATTTGTAAATTCAAATAAATGTAGAATGTTATTTAACAATTTTTATTTGAAACTTATTTACCTACCGCCACATCCTGTAAGGGAGGTATAGGAATCATGCTAAAAATTGGGTAGTGAGTTTTCAGTGGATGAACACGTTTTAGGGTCCCTAGAATACGATTTTAATAGTTTCGCCATGATGTCTGTGTGTGTCTGTCTGTCTGTCTCTCTGTCTGTCTGTCAGTCTGTCAGTCTGTGTGGATCTCTGGAGTTACGGTTTCTCGAAAACTACTAAACTGAAAATTTTGATATTTTGTATATATCATCTGTATACCCTTTGGAAGAGCTGATTAGTTTTTTGTGATAATCCAATAACCGGAAGTAGTAGTTTACTTGAAGCCCCATCAAGTTATTTTAAAACATCTCAGTAAATTATGGTTTAATAAAAATTTTGTTATTAGAATACTGTTTTAAATATTATTATCTACAATTATTAGTTGAAACATTTTCCTCTTACTGTTACCATTTATGAATTACAACACGTTAAAAAATTATATTTTTATATTTTTGTTTAAATCTGCTCACCTGTGTTTTTTGAAAAAACAAATCAACAGTTGAAAAATGTAATTTTTCACATGTGTTATAATTTTTTGAAGGGATGAGGGTTTCTTGATAGTTGTGGTCCGTGTTTCTGCATTGTTCGATAAGAAATCTATGTCGGGAAGTATTGTGGTGCCCACAACAGATTTTTTTATTTTGTATAGTTTATATGTTTCCTAATATGCGTATATTAAGCAATTATTTGTCTCAAATATTAATCATATTAAAAGGAATACTACGACAAATAAATACGGTTAAACTTCTAAAGTAATGGTCGTCATTTTTCACTGCAAAACAATAAACAAAAAATAGCGACAAATGTGGTAAATGCTTACCATACCCATAATGGCGTAATGAAAAGAAAACGTCTGACATTTATTACGTGTTTGCCTGTAGTGCTACAATGGGAACAGCCGTTTTATAGTATGTTTACATGTTTATAGACAGAACTATCCAATTACAAACATTAATTTAGCAAATGGCAGAATTCTTACAGCTTTGTTCATTTAAATTATGGGTGAAAGCAGACAGAAAACACAAATACACGAAAACATATTTTATCTGATGAATATTTAGATTTGATTTACGTAAATTATTTGTATTTTAAATGAGATATTTCCGCAAATAAATATACTTTGATTTATGTATTTCTCTGGATGTAAATACTCAAACACATACGCTTTCAAATGTGGGTAGCGAGTATTTAAAATAGGAATGGGCAAAATAACTAGGTATGCCAGGAATTAACGTCATTTCTCATATTATTTATATATGGGGACAGAAGATTATGTGATCCTCAGTTCGATTCCCGACGCCGGCATAAAAATTACCTCTACGGTATAACACTAACACCTTTGGGGCTATTACTTTACTCAAGACACATACACAATTAATTTTGACCAACAATAAAAATGATGTTGCTTCATAATTATTATTGTTTTAAAGTATGATGTTTCAACACATGACTACCCCACTAAACAACTTAATATTCTACATCTTTTTGTATTTACTCTAATTTAATTATTATTTATTCAGATATGTTCTAAAAATCTAATCGACCTTCAAGTAAACTAGACCTTTAGGTTGACGGATCTAATCAGCTTGTAACATGGACATCTGCGTTCTAAATATGTATTTTAAAAATAATCTCGTCATTAGAATTTAAATTTCTTGGAGTGCAAAATTGTCACACATAAACGTCATCGTGAAAATAGTAAAACCGTATTCTAGGGACCCTAAAACGTGCTTATCCTGTACAACGATATCAAAAATTTTGACGCCATAATACCTCTCGTACATACAGGCTGGGGCGTTTTAAGTTGCGTTCAGGAATATCTCGGAAACGAAGCATCGGATGAAAAATCCAAAAAACACGACTAAAATATTTTCGAGGGGGACATCCCACGACACCAAATGCAACCCCCCCACCCCAACCCTGGTGGGGTGGGGTGGGGGTAAGTTTGAAATCTTAAATGGGAACCCCAAATTTTTTTGCAGATTCGCATTCTACGTGAAAAACGGAATACAGTGACATTAAAATTAAATTAAAATTAAAATATTGGGGTTCCCATTTAAGATTTCAAACTTACTCCCGCCCCACGCCCCAGGGTTGGGGTGGGGGGGTTGAATTTGGTATCATGGGATGTCCCCCTCGAAAATATTTTAGTCGTGTTTTTTGGATTTTTCATCCGATGCTTCGTTTCCGATATATTCCTGAACGCAACTTAAAATGACCCACCGTGTATATTGCAGGAGGTAAAAATTGCACAGGTCCACACCATTTATTTACAATATTTAACTTTAAGAAATTGCAAGTAAATATGTGCTGCTCCTTTTCTAATATAATAAATTTATAAAAAACATTTTTTCTGTGATATTTAATGGTCCTTCAAGTGATCTATCATTTATGTTACTACATTACAACAGATGCATCCCAAACCTAACCAGATGAGAAAATTTAAAAATAGTATTTTTATTCAATTTTCAATTGTATCCATGTACAATTTGTCGCACTATAGATTCATACAATTGTGTATTTGTTATAAATATGTTTTGAATTTATTTTATACTTGAATCAACCAAGCACAAACTCGAAATTTCCTTGACTTGCTGGAACGAAGAGCGTTCTAAGAAACGTTGTGATAAACAGTAGTGTTTTGCCGTATCTGTTAAACAGTCGCTTATGTTTTGTGCTGATTATTTTTAATATATTTGGTGATAGAAGATTGTTTTGCAGTGAAACAATTATAGTACTTTGTTTATTAATGTGTTAAGATGCACTATAATATTATTTCGTGTTGAATTGTTCAAATTTCGTACGATAACATTGGACTACAGTGAGACCAGTGGTAACATAGTGAGTGGACGGTGTATCTGGTATTGCAAGGAACCAACAGCTGCAGTAAATATAAGGTAGCAATATTCTAATCTCATTTGGTTCTTTACTAAGTAGACCAAATATAATATTCAGTATTTGTTGATATTTACCTATATTCAATTATCCGAAATGGTCAAGTATAGTGTATTCAAATTTATAGTATGCTTAAATGAACAAATAAATTTGAATACCTCAATACCTATTTTGGGTTAGCAATATTCTTATTTTATTTGGATTTATTCTATTCAGACCGCAAATTATTATTATTATTATTCAGTATTTGTCAACATAGTATATAATTAATTAGAATTGTCAAGTATAGTGTGTCCAGAGATACGGTATATTGACTTTGAAATGCTTAGATGAACAAATAAATAAAATAATAATCTGGTGTTTCAATACATAACATCCTAAATTGATTTTAAACGGTACAAAATAGAGAAAAAGTTTTTCGAATTATCCCTTAGAAGTAGCACTCTCTACTGTGTATGATATCAATCAATCAATTTACCTAATAATTAAGTCACCCTGATTCACTATATGTACAAACGAGCTATACCTACTAAAAGTACAGCAAATAATAATTTTAAGGTCTATAAATTTAGTGACCATTAACACGGTATTGCTTTTGTTAGCATTAAGAGTGCAGTATATTATGATTTTAATTTGTCAGTAATTGTTGACGCCAGAGGCAAAAATCCCATAAATTTCTTTTATTTCTATGTTTTATCTTACATGTTTTCATGTCAAATCATTTAATGTGAATTAACCTTAATTTGCTGTACACACAAAACGATCAAGTCAGCAGTTAGACGCAATAACAAATGCGCAATACTTTTCAAAGAAATCGGAAAACATTAAATCCTTACGCAAGAATAATCAACAATAAAACAAACAAGTATCAGTGAAACGCGATCGGAAAATGCACTTTATTGCTTTCTAATGTCGACGAAAAAACGAATCAACACAGGAATCGCATTCATTCAGGAAAGTTGGACAAAAATGAAAGTCCCTAGAAGAGTACATCGAGAAAGAGCATCTAGTTTACTATCTCTCATCTCTGTCTACGTAATGACACATGTCATAGACGATATTTTACGGAGTGGTAATTAAGCGCGAGACAATGTCCGATGAACACGCTACTTACACCGCTTCGTGACGCGAGATAAAACCTGATGAACGGAGATGCCATCAATCATTCGCTAAACTGTGATTTCTAGGATTCTGTGAAATGTTGTGCAATTTTTTCTTGCTGCTCATTTTTTGTATGCTATGGTATCGATTATGTCGGACATTGCAATATAAATTATAATTTGCAAATTTTATGTTTATGCTCATATACATAAAATAGTAATATTTATTATTGACAGGTACAGGCAATTACTTAGCAATATTTTGAAATGTAATATCTCGGAATATTTATCTGTATCAGCGATTCTCAAACTTTGCACTTTCAAGCTGCATTTGCACGAAAGTTGGGATTCAGATATTTGACTAAAATTGATTATCTATTTATTTAGATCAAATCGATTTAGAAACTTTTATGGAACTAGTCAGATGAAGTTTAGCACAAGATTTTCTATTAAATTTCATTTCTGATCAGAGATATGTTCAGATAAGATCGAAGATGTGAATGATATTCTTCAAGGTTTAGAGTTAGACAGTCATAATTTAGCTAATCTAAAATCATATACAACTGCAGTGAGTATAACGGCTTGAGTATTATCGAGTCGAGCAGTTTTTTTTGTGAACAACTGTCAAAAGAATCTGTTATGGATAGCACACGACTTTCGTATACTGATTCAGTATTTAAATGTTTAATAGTTATATTTGACACATGTTTGGCATATACTCGTATGTAAAATAAATGTTTAAGTCATTTGTTTGTTCTCATAACAATTGATTTTTTTTTTATAAATAGAAGATTTTTTGTTAAAATTATGTAATATTTTTGTTAAAATTCAATGCTTCTTACTACTGTTTTCGTTAGGAAAACAAATGAACAACATAAACCAGTAACTGCCCGCCTCTGTGGCTCAGTGGTCTAGACTACTAGCCCAGAGGTCCCGGGTTCGATTCCCGGACTGGGCTGGCACCAAACAGTGTGAACTGAGTACAGCGCAGATACTTCCATCTTCATATCACTTATCACCAAAACGGTGTCTGCTGCTAAGTACAGCGCCGACACTTCCATCGTCATATCACCCATCACCCCGGCTAATAACCAAAGCAGTTGAAGCCGTATCATTAAAAAAAAAAAAACTAGTAACTAAGTAACAATAAATGATGTTTTATAAAACAGAGGAAGCTAATGTCTTATTCAATTCGTACATTCTGATTCACTGTATTGAGAGTATTCTTCTGCTTATATATTTCTGTAGCTTCTCTTATGAATCTACCATTTACACATTTAGATCTTTCTATAAATTTTGTTTCTTAAATAATTATTTAACTAGACAACAAAATACATTATTTACAGCAAAGGCTGCAAAACTATGTTTGCTTGAACACATTTTTTTTTTTTTCGTTTTGGAACTAACATTAATTTAGTGATTATTTTGATTGTTATCGCCATAAATTTATAAAATCTGCCTGATATGTCTGTAAAATACATAACCTACAAATGTAATGTTAGTTATCTCCTTATAAATATAATAATTTTACAAGTGAAGACGGTAAATATTATAAATATTATAATTGTTTTCTAATATATTAGACAAATTAATTTGTGTGATTATATTTATAGTGCAACTTTGACAATTATCAAAATAACTCCTTGAAGAACTTCATTTCTTTGTATGGACTGTTATTAGTTTTATACTATTCGTAAAAAAAAATTGTACAAACCTCTTGCGTGAACTCGGTTCCCGGATTCGTTCTATGACAGCGCTCGAAAGCTCTCGCCACCAAACACTCATCTGGGAACCAAGCGTTCCCGCATTTGGTATGTAAATAACTATTTGATTTGCGTTTGTTCGAACAGTTTAATTTAATTTTGATGCTTGGAGAATGATGAATATTGTTCAAGTCGTAAGATATACGATACACGTTTACATGTGAAGGATGCAAATTACGGTTTGTTGATGAAATATAGAAATGTCAAATTTGTTGTTTCCTTAGCAACAATAGGTCGTAAAAGTGACATTTTACAGGCTAATAGGTGTCAAAACAATCGCACTTTTAATATCAATAAAAAAAACTCCTTTTTGATGCTGTTTTCACATTCTATATTGAATATATTGTTTTGCATGTCAAGTAAATTTCCTCTTCCGGTTCTGCAGTTATGACCAAAACTCACTTCATGGTATTGTCATGTCGCCTATTGTGTTTTGGAATCGCCGATTTAGACATTAGAATGTCAAAGTCTTGGGCAGAGCCAACTTCTCAATTCCTTAATTCACATTTAATTATAATGGTTTTCCCATCCTCCGAAAATGGTCAGCACAGCAACTGATTTATGCATACGAACAAAAACAATTATCCACATCTTTTGTTCTCGATGTTCATCCTTCACTTTCCTGAGAACTGTTAAAGACCACGCCTTTTTCCATAGCTTGCTGGATGTTGGTCAACGTTACTAACAATTTGTTTTGTTTTTTCTAGGTATGTTGCCTTCCTAACTGAGATACAAAAATAAACATGCATATATTATCCGGTGAGTGAAACCATAAATGAATATTCATATTTTCATTTTTTAGTTCTGCGTCATTAGAATTAGTAATTAGGTGTTATTACCCTTTTTAACGACGGTCCGTGTATGTGTTTGTGTTTGTATTTATGTTTATTATAAACTTTCGCCGTTTTATTAATGATTCTTGATAGTGCAATATTTTTTGTCTCCGTAAAATCGTAAATAACCGGTGTTTGGTAATTTCTGAGATTTTTTCAAACAATATTTCCACGTTATTAAGAAATAATATTTATAGTAAATGACTTAATTTGTTTGCCCTGGTGGTATTACGAAAGACGAAGCCGTATATATGAAGTGATGAGCTTCAAAATTTAGAAATACATAGATTTGGAAACCATATTTGGGTTTAATTTATTTTATCACTTCATTAGACATTGTATAATAGTTTCACAATGTAGTGAGATCCACTATAAGTTTTTTGGTTTTACCGGATGTTTGTAAATAATCGTTAACTTAATCATCTTACCATTTTGGTGGTACTGACACATTCAATTATGTTTGAAATTGCTTTCGAATTTTATTTGGGAACTAGCTCTATGCTAACGCATCGGACTGTGGAACATGCAATTGTTAGTTCGATTTCAACAGCCAAGAGTTATTGTCAAAACATCTATGAGGGTGCCTTATTTTGACGGCTGATGTAAATAACATAAATGGTTCCGTGATAACGTATTCGATTGTATGGATTCATGAGATCTCATAACTGACAGATACCATTTTTAATTTTCCCCTCCACTAACTTTACGCGCAAAAATATGTCACTTGCCGAGATCTGCGAAAGCAGAGTGCCAGAGCTCATTAAATAGACAGATAATAGTTTTTTATGTACCAAGGCACTGAAGTTCAATTTTTTATCACGGATATGGAATTTAGTTGCCGAGGCCCGTGGGGCCGAGTAAAATAAACCATGTGAGTGATAAAAAGGAACTTCAGTGCCGAGGTACATATTAAGTTTTATTTGAAATATAAAATTCGAAAAAACTATTAAAAAAAATACAATATAGGTTAAGTATATACATCTGTCAGTTGTCAATTGAAACTGACAGTCAGTGTTGCCAACCTCTTGAAGTGAAGTTATCGTAAATAACACTCAAAATTATGTG
The DNA here is from genome assembly GCA_963942605.1 of Poecilus cupreus. NCBI lineage: Eukaryota > Metazoa > Arthropoda > Insecta > Coleoptera > Carabidae > Poecilus > Poecilus cupreus. Next base: position 36,240,152 of record OZ012714.1, read on the forward strand.
TTTTGTTCTCAATTTCTTCATAGGAATTAATTAGTTAATTCTTCTTGCAAATTTTGTTTCATGTTACGTCCAAATTTACTATAGTACGTCAATATATCTGTCAAAATTATCCTAATTATACAATAATTATTTAACGATTGCCAATACTGGGTTACTCAAAATCGTCGTATAATGTGGAAGAGGCAAAATTTGTGTGCCAGGATAGGAAAGTTTGAAAGAGATTGATTCTTGGTGGACTGTGCTAACCCACTGATAAATGGTTTGAATAATAATTTAATTTTTAGAGCCTAATTATATGTGAGTATTTTGAAGAAAAAAAAAGTGTCAATATAACAGATCAAATTAAGATTATTCAATGGATCATCTTAGCAATTAATTTGACGTAGTTTATATAAGAAATATGTTTTTTTTAAAGTTGCCTCTCAAAAAAAAAAAAATTTTTAACACTTCAATATTTAAGGTCATCAAATCAAACGGAGGAACAATAACTGACGTAAAGTTGAAATGTAACTACCTACTGAAACCTAGTATATTTTTAATTTTGAGATGACTGATTTTCTTAAAAGCAATTCGATTGACAGTTTGTGCCCATTGATATCATGCATACAAAATATAGATTGAAATGACAGCTCTGAACTCTGATGTTCTTTTCAAAACATTGTCATATCCTCTGGAACTAATATTAATTCAAGATTTTGTTTGTTGATAGTTTTCATTAATCTTGTATGAATTTGGTCCTAGAAAAATCTATCAAATTTGTAGGACAAGTACTGTTACATAAAATACTGTTGTACTCATACGTTGTATCCAGCAATTTCTCTCCAGAACGTTTCCACCCAATCACTCACAAAATTTTATCTCTCGTGCATTATTCCAATTCCGCATTCAGATGTGATTCAGCGGACATTTACGACAAGATAAATCCGCCGATTTGATTGTAACCGTTATTAATTTAACGCACACGTCCAAGTGTTATTATTAGCGGTAGTTTGTCATGCATTGTGTGGACGGCCGGTTGGTTTTGATCTCGCAGATTTATTCTATGGTTCGGCCACAAATTTCTAATTTTACACGGATATGAATTGCGGCCCACGCTCGCACAGCTACGTGGAGGGAATGCTCACTTTTACGCACAATCTGTGTTGTCAAATCTGCAGAGTTAACTCTAAATAGATCCTAATCCAAAATCCAATATTTAACTGTTAAGCCTGTTTGGAAAGATCAATTATTTGATCAATTTTTGGTACCAGTGTTTTATAATTTAAAATATTAAAAATATTATGTCCAATCTTAGATAAACTTATCAAAAGAGTAAATTTATCAAAGGAATAATAAAAATCGCATCAAAATTATGATTATTATTCTAGCTGTCATCTTTTGATGTATTTGATATTTTTTGTTTATTCCACTGATAAATTTAGTCTCTAGTTTATCTGAAGTTGGAAGCAAATACCGGTACATTAATTTATTGATCGATGTTTTAGTCAATAAATAGTTATTTACTTTACAAGAGAGTAATTCTATTTTGCCCACGGTACATATGAAAGTAATAATTATTTACTTTACAAGTGGGCAAAGTAAGGAATTACCCACGAGAGAAATTTTAGCACACGATGTCGAAGGCTGAGTGTGATAATTTTATTGAGTGGGTAAGTGAAGTATAACCTTTTATCCAACATCTCTAATTAATGCAAAATTTATTAAAGAAATATTATTTGACAGTGACATATGGTTTAAATTTTCTGAATTAAAATGTCAATCGTAGTAGTTACTAAGGTATCTTGTGTTATTATTATTGTTATAAATAGAAAATTACTCACTAGTGACTTTTCTCAAAATTATACCTACTTGTGGGTAATCAGTTACTTTCCTTTTTTTTAATCGCCATAGTTATTACTTATTGAGATTTGGATAAAATAATAAACCATGTTTTATTTTATTAATGTTTCTAAAAACAATTGACTAACGTTCAATATTAATTTTTGATATTTTAACTTTCCTTCTGATACCTTTAATTTGATATTAACTCGGTAAGATTCAAATAAATCATAAAAACAATTGACAATCGTCTAAAATTAATTTTCAAATATCCCTTTGCAGAAATACCTATTTTATTAAAATATATAATTTCACTGTTTTGTTGTGTTTAAAGTCTATTGAATAAAATTGTGTGTTGAGGTTAGGTTACATCACTACTAGCGCCACTGTTCTCAAACTTTCGTATGCTGTTTACTCGAATATAAAGTAAAATACTCTAAAGTTGCCAAAGGAATTTTATCTTTATTTATATTAAGTTTAATTGTTGTAAATTAGGACTTATAATATGTAAATATTATTTTTGCCTTAAAAAAATATATTATATCTACTAAATAGTTGTATTAGTGCCACTAGAGTAATACCAGTGACGTCACACAAACTTTGAAAAATCACATCTCGAGTAATATATGAAATTTTCACATCGGGTTTTCACTGATCGTCATATATTCTAATAAAGTTTCATAAAAAAATTGGTTTATGGGCCCATTGCGTGAAAACTGCGAATGTAAGTTTGGCAGCAGTGCAGATAGTCGACGAGATAGTCGCCGCCAACATGTCTGGCAGTTACAGTTGTATTCGTTTGTGGTTATGTGCACTTATGTGCCATTATGCCTACTCGGAGTGGAGAATGAGTCAGATAATTGCGAAGTTATGAGATGTGTTGTTTATTTGTATTTGGTTGTTTGATGCTACGTTTGGTGTTTGGTGGTTGTTTATTATTTATTAGCGATAGTTTCATGCGCTTTACGGCCTGGTGGAATCATTTGATAGAAGACAGAGGTTGTAATCTTTCAAGTTTATGGATGCAATTTATGAATTTATGGTAATTTTTTGCAATAATTCTAACGACAACAAATTAATGGGGGGATATATTAGGAGGTGCGTCGTAGAGATGTTATTGTTTTGCTCTTAAATGTTAATAGCAAGATTTACTAGACCGATATATAATTTCATTTTAAACTGATAATATTTTCAATGATCCATACACCAACGCAAATTTTTTAACATAATAGTTATAATAAACCTTTGGCGATTTTATGAAAAGTTTAATTGATCCAATATTACAAATTATTTCCAATAATATAATTTTTGTTGTTGAAAAACTTTTCTAATTAATGTTTATTAGCAGTATTATAAAATAATTTTACCCGTATAAAATTGTATAGCGCACTGTTCAAGATAAAAAGATACATAGGTTGTGGAAGGATTTGGTCTAGGACGTTCTGGATATCTCAAATATATTTAAAACTATAACCAAAATGTTGAAGTTTAAAAGCGGTAGATGGCTCTGGGAGTATTTATTTACTTCTCAGTTCCATTTACCAATTTGTTTGGATCTTAGATCGCGCTGAGCCTGTCAGTCGGTACCACTGCCTCACAGCAGCTGGTGGGTTCACTACACTGATGAGCTCCAATAAGAGCGAAACGCGTCTTTAGTTACCGATTGATTTGCTTGGCCGGTCTCTGTGAATGAATAAATTTATTATTATTCTGAGACTGTATTTTATGAAACGGTTCACAATTTTTATAGTCTTTATATTTTTAATATAACCATAATGGTATCAAGCAACCAATAAAATTGTTCCTTTATTAGTAAATATTTATAAAGTATAATGACAAGTTCATTTGACATGGACATCCTATTTTGTATTTTATCTGGAACAGTACTATGTATGACTTGCATTCATACATTAATAACAGTTTGGTAACTATTGTCTCTTAGCTGAAACTCACAGTACATATGATAGTAATAGTTTCTACTTTACAATTGCGCAAAGTAAGGAATTACCCACGAGAGAAATTTTTGCACACGAAGCCGAAGGCTGAGTGAGATAATTTTATTGAGTTTGCCCACGTGTGAAATAAAGTATAACATTATATCCAACATCTCTTAATAAAGGCAAAATTTATTAAAGAAATATTATTTGACAATGACATATGCTTCAAATTTTTTAAATTAAAATATCAATCGGAGTAGTTACCAAGGTGTTGTGTATTATTATTATTGTTAAAAATAGAAAATTACTCACTAGAGACTGTTTTCAAAATTATACCCACTAGTGGGTAATCTGTTACTTTCTTTATTTAAAATCGCCTTAGTTGTAGACCATTTATTGAGAGATGTTGGATAAACAAGTTTATCAATTTTTTACTAGCGTATTATAAAAATACATAAATTGTTTTTTGAAATAAATATATTATCACGCCATTAAACTATTTCTGGATATGGCACTCTGCACAAAGCAGATCTCAGTATTATGATATATGTTTTTGTTTTTGAACCTGAAGTGCGGTTACCAGCCGTCAAATCACAGCCACCAAGGATGGCAGCGGTAGAGGAGCCACAGGTCTAATTTTGTGTTGAAAATTTTGGAAAATTAATTTCGTAAATTTGTCGGCTGTGAGGCTCGAACCGAGGATCTTATGATCCACAGTCCAATGCGTTACTACGGAGCTATTTATTTTCTGAAATATTAAACTAATCATTATGTATGTTTATTGTTGACAATTAGAAATAGTAGCTTTTGGAACAACTTCGTTTCTTTGAATGTGACATTGAAAAATTTATTGCTTAGGTCATTAAATTTTGAGGGCGATACAATTTAAAAAATAAAATAATTATGGATGCTACTTTGTGAGCATCTAATTGCCATTTAAAGTTTAAAATTAGTTTAAATAGTTGGCAGCCATTTTGTTGTAATACAGCGAGTAAAATAATAAAAGATGTAACTCCCTTAGAATTTCCGTAATCATTGTGACGCAATTTCTGAAATAGTAGGTTGTTATTTTAAATGTTAAACACCCTTCCGATAACTCTTTCTTTATGTAGTCTGTTACCCAGTTTTCTCTGGAGGTGTGGAGCCGAAGCCTAAATGAATAATAATTTTCCGTAATAAATCTCCGCGTTTATATTTTAGTGCATAGTTAAGTAAATACATGAGCCATAAAAATTATATTAGTTTTCAAAGTAATAATTCACCAAGCCACCTAATAGCTAATAATCTTCCACAGTCCTTATAACGGAAAACATCATAAAATAAATCACATAATTTCCAAGTTTACGAGATTTCGGCGAGCGACCAAATAAATATTTACAAATACACGCACTCATCATAACTCTACAATGTGTTTATCTTACAACATGTCAGAAACGCAAACATCGAGTCATCTTATCTGCCGTGACTTTATTGGTTTTATTTTATTGGCGCTGGCGCCTCGGGAGAAGAGGAAGAGTAGATGCTGTTTCTGTGAAACTGGAATCAGATAACACTGGTATTAATTTACTCATTTGAAATTCTGATTTCTCTGACTCTTTAGAGCCACTTTATATTCTTTCACTGTATTTTTATTTGATATTCTTAGACTTAATGTATCCATTTGGCGGGTTTTGCATTGCTACCGCTATTCGTTTAATGCTGCTTTTATATAATTTATACAAATTATTATTATGGGATAAATAGTTCCGTGGTAACTTTAATCTTAACATTTTTACTGGGGCATGTTACTTTGTTAATAAATATAAAAAAATAACTGTATTATTAAGTTACATACCTAATTTCGTAGATTACCAGCCGTCACTAAAGTTAGAGCTCTAGAAGAATGTAGGTATTCTCGTCCGCCATTTTGGGCCCAGATGTCATAAATAAAACAAGTTATTGGAATCCAGTTACTTAAAAAAAAAACATTTAAAATTTCTATCTGTCAAATTTGAAAACATATTTCTTCAAATTCTGTAAAATCCAACTACACAAATCATACGGTAATATATTAGAAAGTATTCTGTACACTTACCTGTTAGATATGAAATATAATAATTAAGAGAATGATATATCACAATTATTAATCAATATCAACTTCAAAATTTGACAGAAAAGAATTAAAGTAACTGGATTCCAATAATTTGTTTTATTTATGACACTTGGACCCAAAATGGCGGATGAGAATACTCATATATTCTAGTGCCTTACTAAAGTAACCCATTATACGACGATTTTGAGCAACGCAGTGTTGGCAACCGTTAAATAATTATTGTACAATTAGGATAATTTTGGCAGATATATTGACATACTATAGTAAATTTGGACGTAACATGAAACAAAATTTGCAAGAGGAATTAACTAATTAATTCCGATGACGAAATTGAGGACAAAACACATAATTTTGAGTGTTATTTACGATAACTTCACTTTTCGAGGTTGGCAACACTGACTGTCAGTTTCAATTGACAACTGACAGATGTATAAACTTAACCTAAATTGTAATTTTCTTACAGTTTATTCTAATTTTAGATTTCAAATAAAACTTAATATGTACCTCGGCACTGAAGTTCCTTTTTATCAGTCACATGGTTTATTTTCCTCGGCCCTACAGGCTTTGGCAACTAAATACCATATTCGTGATAAAAAATTAAACTTCAGTGCTGTGATACATAAATAACTATTGGTATATCTAGTAAGAAATAAATGTCTAATTTTGCAGAACCTAATCAAATCTCTGCATACTCTCTTCCGGCTTAAAATGATCTGTAACCTTTTATGCGATTTACAATCTACTCATCTTTCTAAACTCATCACCCATTAAATCTTGCACAAGTCCACAAATTACACATTTATATGAATCATAATCAATCCGGCTCCATCCTAACATCTGCAAACACGTTACAATGTTTACGTTACGTGTAAATTTCGCGCTGTTCTGCGCGTATGTTTACGCTAATAACAGTAATTGTGCGTGTGATTGTAAACTAAGAACAAGGAACAGAAAGAAAATTATGGAGTGGTTAGCGTACGTGGCTTCCATATTGGGTTCTGTGGAGACGATGTCCGTGAGATATGTTAGGATAGGTGATGATTGGCGAGCTGTAAGAGGAATCATAAATTTTATTTTTTTAATGACTTGTTTTTCACATAGTATTTCCAATTATATTTTTATTTTCATGTCTCTAACGAAGTTGTTATCGTAGCAACTTACTAATATGATGACAAAATAACATCGAAACTTCATGTTCAATGGAGAATATTTCATTAGCTGTCAAAACACGATTCATTTTTGTTACAAAATTATAAGTTTACTGTAGCAACTTTTTAGAGAATTGGCCCTATTGTTTTATTAAAAATTTAACGATTTGAATTAATTTTTCGTCAAGAATACAAGTGAACAACATAAACAAATAAATAGAAACACGAAACAGTAACTAAGTAAAAACAAATTATGATTTATAAAATGGAGGAAGCATGTCTTGTTCAACTCGTAGCCTTTATTCTGATTCACTGTAAAGATTCTTACCTATAGCAGATTTCTCTGGTTTGTTAAGACGAATAGCTCGTTTTGTTTTGTAATTTTGTAAATTCTAGTAGTCGAAAGCAGGAAAATATCCATCGCACTCTTCAACATAACGTGTACCTAATTTGAGAGGTATGTGTTATCTCTTGACAGTATTCTTCAAATTTTGTCTGTAACATTTTGGACATAGAGCAGAGAAGAGAACAAATGTTTATTATTTTTTCTGATGCATGGTTGTTCTTTATTCTTTTTGGAAGAAAAACTTTCAAGTATTTTCTTTTTTATTTTGTTGAATTTTAATAATAAAAATTACAGAACGTTAACTAAATATCTTTTAATTTGTTACTAATAGGCCTGAAAACTTTTTCAACTTATAATTTATTTTATTATGTCATATTTTTTCGGAAATTACATGTTACCTATGAGGTCCTTATTTCATTTTCACCATTTTTCAATGATAACAGTAATTTAGATGAATGGATGTAATAACACATGAATGATATAAGATACAGTAACATAACTTCATAATTACTTTTTTTTATAGTGCATACAACACACAAAATAATAAATTCATTTTATTTTAAATATGAAATCAGTTGGAGAAATAGTTAAAAGAAAGATTATTGCCCAGTTGCACCAACGTTAGTTAAATTTTAAACTTGGTTTAAATTATTTATTTAAACCAAGTTTAAAATTTAACTAACGTTGGTACAACCGAGCATAAAATATTATTTGCAATTTTCTGCTTGTCATTTTGATAAAACTACAATATTTCAATAATTATAGTTGTGATAAGAAGAAAGAAATAACTTCAACATCAATTCTGTGATATTTCAAATATGTTTCAAATTTATTAAATATTATCAGTAATAATATAACAAGAGGGTGAGAATAAATTGAAAATAATTTGACAAATCTTTCGAAAACTTGTTGCCAGGCAATAGCCACAAAAGCCCGTAGGGCTTGAGTGGCTATTGCCAAATGGCGACAAGTTTAAGAAAGATACTGGAGAATTATTTTCTAATTTATCGAACTCTCGAGTTATATTTAATTAGATTATTTTTTGATGTCATCATCAGGCACGTCACTAAATCCATCTTTTTTGCTCATTTTTACTTGTGTTGATGATACCTATCTGACATCTGACATCTGTCAACAAAAACAAAAAAGCTACAGAGAAAATTGCCGGGAATAATCACAAGAGCATTATTCTCAGTATAATAATGACAGGATTGGTTAAAACGCAGACACGTGACATACAATAAAACATTTGATTGGTTTAAATAAACGTCAATAAATAATCAATAAAAAATTTTAGATGTAAAAATATGAACATAAATTGAAAAATGAGTACAAAAATGAGAATATTAAAGCAAATTAATGTATAGCTGTAGAATGTGATAATATGGGATAATTCTGCGATGCATTCTCTTTAAATTTCGCCTGCTCATTATCAGCAGTTTAGACGTTTGGACATTCCATAAATTTCGCAGCTTGTAGGTGCTTTCTTGAAGAGTTGTAGCAAGATAAATTCTAACATCGCGCATTACAGTTTGTCTTTGGTAAAAGGGGGTTATAGTTTACGAGCCGGAGCCATAGGAAATAGGTATGCGTGCGTCAAGTAATAAAGTTTAATAAAACCGTAAAATCATAAAATCAATCAATATTTAATATGGGTTCATAGTGTCGATATTTTCTACTAGTATAAGGATATGATTTTTTTTGGAATTTTACTTCCCGGACTTTCTAGGGCAGAGGGCGGCTTAATAAAATAAATCAGTGACCCTAAAACAATCCCATATACACGACACACTGCCATTCAACTGTTTCAAAAATACCCTCAGTAATTAAAAGTTTGTTTTATTGCTACGTTGTGTTACCTATTTTGAGTGTGACGTTCTGCTTCTAAAGATTTCGGCGCTGTTACCAGCCGTCAAGTCATGGTCCCGTTAGTGGAGTAGGCACCACAATAATCCATAGTTACTGTAGTGGGTAAATAGCTGCATGCTAATGCATCGGACTGTGGATCATGAGTGCCCACTTTACAGCAATACTGTAATAGTTATTTACATTACAAGCAAGGTAAAACAATTTTTACTGCTGAATGAAGGAAATGACCGGCGAGCCGAATAGGCGAGCCTGTCATCTCCTTGAAGCAGTAAAACAGTTAGCTTGCGTGTATTGTACAACATATTACTTGTTAATTATTTGTAAATCAAATTAAAATTTTAACCAAGTCCTGTCACACAACTGTTCTGTCAAAAATTATTTTAAATGATTTCGCATAAGCCTTGTAAGCATTACTGTGAGAACGTGCATTGTTTACCTTGTTTACCAACTTGTAAAATTTTTACAATGCAGCTGTTAATTAGTAACTTATAAAGATTCATTTTCAAAGCCAATAGAGGGCTTGGGTAAATGGTGTTTACAAGTGAGTAAGAAGTAAATATGTAAGTTGTACTGAATTGAAAAATGTATCCAATAAAGCCTATTTGGTTACCTAAATTTTAGTATTTCATAATATATATTAATCCCTGTAAACACATTTTAATTCTACATTCGGCATATTTATAATATACTCATTGAATAGTGTTTCGAGATATTTGGATTCTATTCCAAACCAGAGTCATTCTATTATTCATTTCCCATGTAGCAGATAAACTAAATTTCACTTTGAAATAATCCAGAACATAATGAACACCATTGCGAACAATAAAATGTCAAACAAACTGTTGTTAAAATATGTCCACTGTTGGTAAGGAAGCTAAGAGCGATCAACTTTACTTTTCGATAATGAAATCCGGCCCTATGCTCCACGAAAAGAGAAACAAAAACAGTCAAAATACGTAGTTTATTACTGTAACATATTCCGGAACCAAACCACCAAAGAAAATAATATTTCGAGGAGTTATGATGTTGTCGGGGTTGTTTGAGGAGCACTGGTGGTCAGGAAGCGCCCACGCGTCAGCAGCGGTGACTGTATATCACCCGGTCGTGGCGGCGGCGGTGGCCGCACTCACACTGTCCCACTAAATAAATAATAGCGCGATTCGCTACAGCCACACGCCACTTAACAGTCACCTGGTGACTCGATGTAGGTAACCTGGCTGGTAACGATCCTATAAACCACGTATATGCCGCCCTCATTGTGATTTTCAACCTTTTTAGTTTATACTGATGAAATATTCAAAATTATCTATAACGGAATGAGTGACAAAATTTTGTTTTTTTATATAATTATGATACTAGACAAAAATAAATACCCGTATTTGTTTCAGTCGATAAAATATTAGTAGTTTACGACAAATTAATTATTAAAAATTAGATGGTTTACGTGACGTAGTTTTGGCGAAAGAGAGATAGATATATTTTGACAGAATCTGAAAAATCATATCACGATCTCCAAGGATGGAGGAGTCATAAAGCTAATTTTTTGTGTTGTAAATTATCGAAAATTTATCGGTCATGAGGCTCGAACCGAGGATCTTTTGATCCAAAGTCCGATGTTTTACCATGGAGCTATTTACCAAAATATTTACTTCATTAAACAGATAGATACAAATGCCATTTTGCCCTGCTCTACTTATGTCAGCTTCCCAGCGTGTACCTACCTCAATATTATACATGATTTGTTCCACCAAAACTACGTCACACCAAGACGCGACTTGCAATATTTGAGTTTTAAATTGAAAGTACCATAAAACTGTGTTATTTTTATTATTATGACCATTCGGGTTAATTTACTTTTTTTCTAATTTGTGTCTTTAATTTTGTCTACACTCACCCCGTTTTGATAGCAAATTTTATGGCGTAAATCGTTCCGTGGTATTTTATCGGACAGTGGGGCTGTAACTTAGCTGATAATTTTTAACGGCCAGCTAAAAATTTTAAGCAATAATAATAGACTGAATAAAAAATTAAAATTTTATTTGATACATATATTTTTATTGGTTAATGTTTTTAACAGGTCGTTAAAAATTAACAGGTATACTTTTAACTTTACCACTGATGTTCCTGCTTCATTTACAACTTTCGGGTCGTGTTTTGACGGCTAGTAATAGCATGTCAGTAAATGGCATTAAGATATATTTATTTATTATTATATTCTTGAAACGTTTTTCGGTTTGTGTAAAACGTGAAGAAATTTAAATTAAATTATAAATTCATATTATCAAAAAATGTCTCATCATAAATGTCGCTATAAATTACAAGAAATAATATCTGTTTCATTCTGTACTCATCATTGTTCTACAAACAGCAGAGTTAACAAGAACAAAACACAGTTTTTATCCTGAAAGAAAGCTACACAAGGCCAAAAAGAAACTATTTTTTATGTGTCGAAAAGCGAACAGGAAACCGTCAACAACTCAACTTTAAGTTTTAAATCCTGACCCGCATCGTTCATTATAATCTGTCAGCGGTCCGGGGCGGCTGCGGCTATTGTCTCTGTCGATCGATGAATTAATTACGCATAAAGAGAAACAATTTGGCTCCCGCAGGGGCCCTGCCCTGACCCCGCCAAAGACAAAAGACATCAATGTGATTTTTTGTTTTATTTGAGGATTAAGAATATTTTAAGGGCATGGGTCTTGAAATGCCAGGACCGAAGTTGATCAGAGGTGATTAAATGGAAAAAAGGAATCATTAATGTGTTTGGAATCTTGACTTTGAATCAGTAGCTTTTATTTATTACCTTTTTCTTGTTTTGTATTGAATAAATGTAAGAGTAGATTGTTCTTGTATGCATGATGAAGCATATCATATATTGAGATCTACTCGCGAAATTGAAATAGAAATGGCATTTACGTTTTCAATTCTCTAAGGAGGTTTTATCTTTAAATGTCACTTTAAAAGAACTCAAGCAGATACAGGGGAGAACTATTATTTCCTGCTTAACATTTAGGAGCATGGGAGCAGTACAGTTTTTCGTATGGTGATCTGTGAAAGCAGAGTGCTTTGCACAAAATGGGTGAATTTCTTATATATAATATAAGTAAGAATAGAAATAATGATAAAAAATAAAAAATTTGAGTGGTATTGGGATCTGACATGGGGGCGTGGCCTATCCAAGATGGCGTCAATTAGGGTGAAGATTCGAATGTGACATTAGTACTGTTCGCGTATAAAATATAACAAATGAGTCTCGCGATTAATAATATTTACAACAGATCCTGCAAACTAAATTTTAAAGAAGCTGAACGCATTTTATATACTTATCAATTGATTAAATGTGGGAAAAAATTCAATGAAAGTGACAGTGGCTGTGGGTGTAGTGGCTTTCTGTATGTCAACGTCGAATTTGCGAGGTGATCTCCATCAAATTAATAGGAATATTGCAGAAGATGAACAAGTGATGAGTGTTGTTTGTTCCTGCATGGCTGGTTTTGGGTGAAAAATGCAAAAACTGCATTGCTACGTTGTTGTACAGTTATAGGTTAGTTGTACGTTTCTAAATAAACAAATAACTAAAAATGAACCAATATAAGGAATATTAACTTTGAATACAGATTTAATTTAATTTATGAACTTAGTTAAATACAAAATGAAAAGATTTCGGAGAAAATTCGTATTGTAAACTAATATTTTACTTACTTAGATGTACATAACCGTCTGGTACAAAATATTCAGAGCATATTATTTATTGTAAACGTATTCATGTTGTTTACTTTTGTTAGTTTTTTTCAAGGTTATTTCGTACTCCAAATTGGTATACTTTATAAATAAAAGGTTTGTCCAGCTTCGGAAAATAATGGAATGAAACATCAGGATTTTTACGGGACTTATTTACTGCACAATACACTTTATTTTTCGATTTTTCTAGGTGTTTAACTACAATTTTGGTCATTATTTATCTCAAAAATCGTTATTCCCATTTGATGTAATGTATTTCTAACGGAAACTTCACCCTATTTTGTGTTCGAAAATAATCCGCTAGATGGCATATCGCTACATGTCAGATTCCAATAGCTGATTTTTTCTTTATTTTCGAATCCCACAGCTGACAGTTTCCAATTTAAATTTGTGGTTCCCCCTCCACTAACATCTTTGGGAGCTTTGACTTGACGGCTGGTAATCGCAATTTCATACCGAAAAATATATCACCTACGAGATCTGCGAAAGCAGAGTGCCACACCCATAATGGGTAAAAGGCGTTATGATATATTTATTTATTTATTTTATTAATTAATTTAATCAATACGCGAGTCTTATAAACAAGTAGATTGTATACTAAATAATATGCATACTACATTTTGTCGTATCGTTTCGCAATGTTCAGCTGTCGAAATCCACTTATGTCGTACTTCAATATTTACTGTTGTCCAATTTGCAAATTAAAATAGCAACTTTCTGATAGGGCTGGAGATAATAACTGTATTAGTGTATAGAATATATGTTGTAACAAAGGTATTGCTATTCATTCCTAACAATAGTAATGTATGCAAAACTACAATTTTTAATTAAAGGATAAAAATCAATGGGCGAGTCCCTCCCTGAACATTCAGCATAATCCTCTTTTCAAAATCGACTTTCTACGATCTGTACAAGTCCACGTCTGAGTCACAAGCCCTCACATTGTTCCCATTACCATCAACCAAATTTAAAATGCAAATTAAAGAGCCTCCATGGAACAAACCCATCCGAGGAAACGCATCACTTCCATGCATTTCATTCCATTTCGCGGGCATTCGGAACGTTTTGGCGTTTACCGTTCCGCGTGCGGTTTTTTTGCGAATCCGGTCATTTCGAATTACGTCGGTTATAAATCTCTGCAGAGGTGAACGTACGACAAAAAGGTTAGCGTTGAATCGTAGAGGGTCGCGTTTCGACTGTCACTGATTCAGATGTTTAGGATGTTTATTTCTTTTTAATGTTGACAGATGGTACTGATAGTTGTTTTAGCGGGTTAGGTTTTATTGATATGGAAATTTATTGGGTGAAATTTCGGTTTTATTTTTTCCGTGATAGATAGTTGGAAAGGTTAGGTTAGCGATCTCTCGACAAATGTGCAAATTTATAGTTGTGAAAACCAAAAAATATCACTCAAGGAGGGTTTATTTCTATGTGATTATATTTACTGTTGAGGGTGGGAAACAAACTGCGAGAAATTCCACAGTCCGATGCGTTTTTACCTCCCGCTTACCTATTGGTAAGGGCGGTATTGTTGTTGGTCAACAAATTGGGTAGTGAGTTTTCAATGAATAAGCACGTTTTAGGGTCCCTACAATACGATTTTACTATTTTCGCGCAGATGTCTGTATGTATGTATGCGTGTGTGTAGTCTGTGGCAATTTTTCGTCTCGCATAACTCAAATACTATATACCAAAAAATACAATTTAGAGTATTTTTGCTTCTTATATTTATATGAAGAGCTGATTTTGGATTTTGGATAAAGTTGGTTAATCGGAAGTAGCAGTTTACTTGAAGCCCTTAACAGTTTTTCGTGAAAAAACACGGTTAAATTTTATTTTTCAACAATTTATGTTATTTTGAAAGTTGTAGAATATTTAATTTTACATGTACATTTTATTAATTTTCATTAATTTTGGAGATAAAGAAATTAAATTTTTATAAATCTTGCATTCCATGTACACCATGGAAACACTTAAAAAATTTCTATTTTTTTACGAAATGTGACACATGTCATTGTGATTGAGAAGATGTTTTATAAGTGAAATATATGTCAAAAAATTAAATAAATATACGAAAGAAAATTAAATTTCTCAAATGCACAAATCGTCAATATGAAATCGCTTGTTACTGTTATGATTTTGATATCATAGAAACTGAGTTTTTCTCCCGGTCGTGAAAAATAGTATATTGTACAACGAGCATGAAATGGTACTGATTTCCTACGAGTATGAAAGTTTGCAAATCATACGAGTACGAAATGGGCATTCCATGCGAGTTGTACACTATACTTTCTACGACCACGATATTAATTCCTAATTAATTTAATATTAATAAAAAAATTGTCTCGCTTTCACCATTCCAATATTTGACAATTCTAAATAAGTATCCTAGCAATGGCACCTGTACTTAAATGAGTTGACCAGTATTGAAATACTCTCAAAACAAATTTATTTCGCACGATGCTGTGATCGTAGAAAAAACATATTATGTCACTACACCATTTTTTATGGATATGGGATACTTGATACAGATCTCGGTACGTGGTATATTTGTGCAGAGCTTTCATGGATTAATTATTGTGCGCTGAAAATTTGTCATCTGGGAATATAAAACCGTCAAAAAGTATTTAATATTGCAATTTATAATAAATGTAATAATTCGCGTGAAACAGTCATACAGTTTTTAATTAAAATCTTATCAGCGCGATTTTTACGATCCACAAAAAATAGAACTTTTCGAAACTAACTAAAATTCCTGTGAAATGAGTTCGCCGGATGACTCATCTGTCACAATCTTATTTTTCTCGTCCAGGCAAACTTTCACTTATCGCTTATAGCGGTCGAATCGTGCAGAATATCAATTGCGCTGCTATCTTCGCACAATCGATTAGGCGTTATTCATCTTTCAGCGAACAATCGCATGCTTTGCGCCCACTTGGATCCTATAACCTCTTCATATCGTCGTCGCCTGTCAGCTGTCGGGCATCACTGGCGTTTGCGAAATGCAGGATAACTGTATTTGTTTTCGATTTTCGTTTGCTTCGCCGCGGGTTACTTATTTGAAAGTTTTGATTGGGGAACGCCGGCATGCAGGCAAATAGCAAAGCGCGCTTACTAAGTGGGCGGTGGAATATGGGTTATTTTTTGTTTTTGATATTTAAATTAATTTCAAGAGAGATTAAAGCTCATGAAGACTTCATTAATTAATTTTTTTGCGGCACTGGTTAAATAAATAATTAATGATGATATTTAATACAAAAATATTAAACGACGGTCAATTGGTGCAGTGAAAGTTTTGTTTTTATTTATGTAAATTATTAATTTTCGTTTTGTTTTTATTACAGATTCAATTACAGGAAATTGATAGTTTTTAGTAGTTTATTTAAAATTCCACATCCTGATTTGTACATCCGTTGGGTTAATTGATGATTAGACTCGAATATTTTATCTACTTATTAATTTACTCCTATTATTTTTTTTACAATAGATCCCGAATTAATTTGAATTGAAACACTTAACCAAATATGAACTTAACAATAATAAAGGTACTAACAAATATGTCATTTAAATACGTAATTAAACCATACCCGCAAAATTCTCATACATATTTTCAGTAATAATATAACAAAAGAGTGAGAATAAATTGTAAATAATTTGCCAAATGGCAACAAGTTTGAGAAAGATACTGGAGAATTATTTTGTAATTTATCTAACTCTCGAGTTATATTTAATTAGATTATTTTTTGATTTCATGAACACGTGCTCCTAAATTTATCTTTTTTGCTCATTTTTTACTTGTATTGATGATAACTAACTGACATCGGACATTTGTCAACATCAACAAAAATATGAAAGCTACAGAGATTATTCCCAGGAATAATCACTAGAGCTTTATTCTCAGTGTAATAATAACAGGATTGGTTGAAACGCAAACACGTGACATTTTATTATATTACAAATATTTATTAAATCAAGTAATGAGTAACAATCAATTCTATTCTGTAAGAATTTAGAAAGAAACATTATTGAATTATAAATTCTTCTTCTTTCCAGCGAATCAATTTTAAAGTTGTGTTTACCAAATAATTGTTGTTTAATCTCACAATAGGTTTGTTCCAACTGGTCATTTCTGACAAGTTTGTGACATGTTTGTGACAATTTCACTGCGTCTGTAAAAAATGTAAACAAATTGAGTTTACAATATAGACTGGAACGCGAATGGAAATATAAATATAAATAAAGAAATTTATACATTTTTCGCTACAAAAAAAGAAATGAAGCTTATGTTTCGAAGTTAACTTGTTTACATTTTTCTCAGGCGCAGTGAAATTGTCACAAACATGTCACAAACTTGTCAGAAATGACCAGTTGGAACAAACCTAGTAAGTATATTTACGTACAATTGATATCATTTTCATTTCAAATAAAACTATAGTTGACAGAATTACAAATTATTTATATCTTATTTTAAAAGTATAGAAACTTATCTACTTATTAACTATACAAGATATAAATTTACAACAGATGAAATTTGTATTTCTATCGTTTCAAACAAGTTCAAGTCTCCTACCAAAACTATGTCACGTATTTCTCCTAATTTTTAATAATTCGTTCTCGTAAAATATAAATAATTAATCTATTGAAAAAGAATCTAGCATTTAATTGTTTATATAAAAATATAGCCCGTTACAGAACGTGAGAAATGAAATTAATATTTTCAATCGACTGTTATGAAGTAATATTTTGAAATCCAAGCCACATGTTTCATATTTATGAATGAAAACTTATCAATAATCTTTGTAGATCATAACCTATATTTAGAACGTATTTATGAGAAACAACGTAAATAAAATACAAACAAACAGCTGTAATTGAAATCAATAACACATAAGCATAACGAGTCCTATTCATCGGTTTGCAAACTATTTGAAACATATTTATCTTCATTTATATATTTGTTTTGTCTTGCTAATTGCGTAGGTATATTTTTAAGAATTCGTATCAGTTTACTTTTTATCACAAAAACTGAGCAAACATCCTGGAAATAAAAAACTACTAACGTGGTTATGTACATTTTTTTATCTGATTTCATATTGAAAAAATATTTTCTAAGAAAATTACTAGAAAGTATTCGCATTATTAGTGTTTGCATTTGATTGTGATTGTTTTTATAAACATTGCAACTTCATGCAACATAATTTTTTAGATGATGATTGCAGAGAAATTTTTAAATTCGCTGCACGTGTTAATCATTTCAAATTACAGAAAATTATGTGGCTATTTCTATATTTCCTGTTTATATTTATGACATATTTTCATTCATGATAATTGTTAATCTTTATGGCTTTCGCTGTAATTTGTAATGATGCGCAACGGCTAATTTTTATTGACTGAAATTATGAAATAGTTAATACGTCTAATTATAGCTCAGAATAAAGGGAATTTTAATACTAGACTTTATCACAAACCATCATAGTTATTTTTTTAATTCTCGAGTTTTTTAACTCACATGTCTATACTGTTCAAAATTTCTGTTATTGTCAATATATTTTACGCTATTGTCAAAATATTTTACGAAAATACATTTCTCGAATATTCAAATATCGAATATTAAATTTAAAGTTTGTACATTTATCGATGTTACAAATTTCGAAAATTCATTTATCGAATCGCTTGGATATTACAAACCTTGAAGATATATTTCTCGAATATTACAAATGTCGAATGTTAATCTCGAAAATACATTTGTTGAAAGCGGACAAATGTTTACCAAATGTATTGTAATCATTGCCCAATAGATGGAACTACGATATTTGGTATTGTTTGCTTTCGACAAATGTATTTGTAACATTCGACATTTGTATATTCGAGAAATGTATTTTCGTGATTTATAACTACGTTGAAAAGGTTTAGAGCTACCTAATTATTAATTACGATTAGCAATTAGAATTAATAATTGCACTTAGACTTACGGGAACCAACGCTAGCGTTCACACCTACAAAATTAAAGCGTTAATTACAAGTACTGATTGAGAAGCTTGTAAACTTTAAACTTTCCACTTACAATAAGTGAGATAGAGATATCATGACCTACGGGTCTCGACATCCCAAACTACATTCTCGAACTAAAAACTATCACTTACAGTTCACGGTACGTAATATACTTATGATGACGAATGCTTGCATTATTATTGGTAGTTTGCTTTTATTGGCAGCAGAACTGTTGCCATACACACTGCAAATTTTCCTGTTTTTATAGGTTTTTTTGAAGAAAATTCAATCTTAACCTATAATCTACAAATACAATGAACCTTTCATTTTTACATCTTATTTAAATAATATGGCTTAAACAAATGTTATACTTACATTAGAATACTCTTAAAATAACTACTATTGTTATTAATTTTTTAAAAATAACAATTAATTTCGAAATACAATGAAAATGTACCTTCTGGTTAGTTTAGCTTTCTACCACTAGTTAGCGTATTTTTAATTTGGAAGCCCAATAAGTAAATTGAATCAAAACATCGAGAGATAATTATTTGTATAGATTTTACGTTACTTTTAGGTTGCAGATCCCAATGGATACTGATAACTTGAAAGTTCAAAAGTGTTTTGTATTTTACAATTAATACCTAGATGATCAAATTACAACAGCAATCTTAAAATTTGATCTCACTTTTAATCGATTATTTCCGTTTGTTTCCCAACAAAAACTGTGCTTCTTCTGTGTTAAAAACTATGAGAGAAAGTAAAAATAGATTACTTTTCTAGAATTTTAAATGGTTGTATTTTTTGTTCATTTCTGTGTCAGCAGATCTAAAAATAATCTGGCGCCAAAACACAATGCATTTTTACGATTTGCTTTCTCAAAACAATTCAGGTAAAATACCGTTTTCCTTTTTTCTTTTTAGCACACATTCAGCAAAAACAAAATCTTGTTTATCCATTCTCAGATAAAATCTTATTGCTAGATCGCTCTGAAAACCATTTGCAGACAGAAAAGATAAACTAAATTATTTAAAAATTTAGAAAACTCGTCTAGACTAACAGTATTTGCGATTCGTTTTTGTGGTGTTTAATTTTCTTCCCTGATGAATTGCAGCTGTGATTAATGGCTTTTCTCGTCGCTTCCCAAGGACGAATCTTCTTGACTCTCGAGCTAAAATTTAGAAAGATGTACGCAAATAGCAATCATGACGCAAAATTTGTTTGCCGGCTTTTTTGTTACATGTTAATTGCACAGGAATTTTGACTGACACATCATGTACATCGTGAGTAAATCATGTATTTTTGCTAGGTTTTTTTTAGTTTAGATAATTTCGTTGTGGTTTATAGGCCAGGCGTTTTGTTTTTTAATAGCTGCAAAATAGGTTAAGTACTTAGAAATTAAATACGCATTTGTTTTTGTTCATTTGTTATCAGATATTTTAATGTTTGTGCTTAATGCTCTTTGAATTTCTCTTTCAAATGGAAAATATGAATGAGGCAGGCATGGAAATAAATAGTCCTTATTTTTTAAATATCATAGTTTCTTTCTAAAGCGAATATAATGGCTGGTATTCGACTAACAAAATTGAAAGTTTCCGTAAGCCAAATTCAAATGATATAGAAGTAGAGCTACTTTTTATTTACTAAATTTAATTTTAAAATAATAAGAATTGCATGTAGTTAGTGTATAGAACAAGTATTTTTAAATAACCAGATGTTCGCTTTCATATATCAGAACCTTTAATTACTTTTTGATTATTTTGTAAATTATCCAGTAAATTTTTGAAATAAATAGTTCAATTTATATTTGCATTTTCTATAAGAATCGAGTTTAATGTCTTGCGGTGGTATGAGGAATTTAAGAATAATAGTTGTAGTAAGGGAGAAACTTGCCATTAAATAAGTGTTCATAAGAAATATTATTAAATATAAAGTGTCAATAATTACTGAGTTTCAAAAATTAAATAACTATTTCCCGATAGGCAATTCGAGCAAGAGTGGAAGAAGCGCTTTCTTCTCGTGTTAAAAACATTTTTTTCAGGACATGTTTCTAAAAATGATTTGCTCGAACCTTAAATACACTTTGGAAACACAACTGACACGTCAAAAGTTAGGTTATCAGACGCAAGGCGCTGTAATAGTGTTACCAATGAACCAATCTTATATGTAAAATAAAGTTGTCAAATTGTGATCTCATCTAGAAAAAGAAAAATATAAAACGTAATTAATAATTTAAAGTACGTATATCACTAAAATAAGGATTTTCAATAAAATCAATTTTACCATATATTTTTTGTGAATAACATTCATGTTGGTAACACTTCTATACCTTCCTCTCAAGAGAGGAAAAACACATTTTCCTCACTATTTCAGAAGAAGAAAGGTGGGTTTTCCTGGCATGCCGTAAAAAATAAAATTTCAATATGCGAATTAGGTCATTTTTTCTAGTTTACTTTTTATGCGGTTGTCGTAATTTTTGTTGTTTTATTGAAGAACATTTATTTTACAGTTAAAACACTGAAATATAATAATACTGGAACGCTCACTGACGTTGAAAATGCGAGCCGAGATAGACAGCTAGTTGAGGGCCACCTATCTTTGTTGTACAATGTTTTTACTTAAAAACCGCTCAACAAAATAATAGCAACCATATTGTTTTTACATAGCACCCACTCAATAAACGCATAACCACCGTTCTACAAACAAGTGTTAGACAAACAAGAGTGGCCCACGACATCTGTCTGTCTCAGGCTCGCTTTTCTCTTTCGTAAAAGACAACAAGTTCGCGTTCCAGGATTACTGTATTTCAGTAGTTAAAAATAACAATTGTAATCGGCTTTTAATAATAAATTACAGTCTGTATTATATATCTTACTTGAAATGCGTTTAGTGCATTTTTTGTGACATCGACATTTTGCGCATGTGATTCCAAAATAAATATTAGCATATTGTTACTTTTTATTTATATAAGATAAAGAAAGGCATGTTTCACAATTTTTGTGACAATTTATGGAACATATACTGTCAATATTTTTATGTTTAGTATATTGTCAAAGATGCTTATTGCTCAAATTTCACATATTTAATAATAAATAATCAGAAATTATAATTCAATTTATATTTATTTCAGCTGGAAATGAACATATGTCTTAGATACTCAAATATCCGTTTCAGCTGTAGACATGAATATTTATTAGGTACGGATGGAATGAAAGCATTTTTACTTTCTTAAAAGTTAATGAACTAAGAAGTCTTAAAAATATATTGGTTTGATGCATTTTTATAATCAGGAAATGATTCTTGCTAATGGAGGATATCTTTTGCAGATTTTAATTACTTTTGCATTTCTCCACTGGGTTAATCTAAATATTTTTCCCAACAAGTATGAAGGATGTAATTATTGAAATGAAGCAAAATTATAAATTTTAATGAATACATCGTAAATAACTTTTGATGAAATTAGTAGGAGGCAATCACAATAAAATATAAAACGCAGTAAAAAAGTAACGAGTTTATAAAAGATAATCGAATTATTTGAGTTAAATTTCAATTTGCACGCACACGTGTCCACTTCAGCCATAATCTTTTATTTCTTTTTAACAACCTCACAACCTTCTTCAGTGACACAATATAGCTGGAATCATCGTGAAATTCTCTGGAAAATCGCGAAAACAATGAACCTCTTCGCAGTTCTAAAATAGCTCCGACTATAAACCAGTTCGAAATACCACCTCGACCTTTCCATGCCGTCACACGTGATTCGTGACGTCAAAGTGACGTCATTCCCAACGGAAATATCCACCTGAGAGGGATGAAGGGTGAGGGGGGACGAAGGCGCGCCTGTTTTAAGGAAGGGTGTTTCTTATGACGTTGTTATTGATTCGGTGGAAGAAAAGGGTTGGTTTCTCCTCTGAGGAGGTATTTTTAGATTTTGTTTGTCTGGAGGATTATGAAATTTTTGTGATATTAAATTTTTATGCGAGGAAAGCTATTTTAGGAAGCGGGTTCGCTGAATTCGGAAATGTTTGTTTTTGTCCTTACATCATTAGTTTTCTACTGAAATTTGTGTTATACGTTTTACTGTTATTTCAACTTTTTAGCACAGACAGAAAACACTATGCGAAAACATTTTTTTTTATATTTTGCTTCTATGGCAAAGCTGTTATGATACCCAAAGGAGTTTCGTAACAGACTATCGAGTGTTATAATAAAGCAGTACAATTTATATTTTCAAGGTTGCTAACTCTACTGAAATGTCATATGTCAAATAATGTCATATGTCACACTAAATAAATAAATACAAATTGTAAGAATGTTATTTTTGTATAATTTTGAATTTAAAAGCAAAAGTTAGGAATATTAAGAAGAAAAAGATATAGGAAAGATAAGGTTAGTTGTTGAATTTTCAAATGTCACATCAGTATCACCAATTAAGGCAAAATTCCCTGTACTTTGAAACTTGGATTTTTTAATTAAAATAGTATATTTTGATACAAGTGTATAAGTAAGCTTTTAAAGCACGTACGACGAGTTTAAGAGCACGATGCAAAGCAGAGTACTTTTAACGTCACTAGTGGTTTAGAAGCAACATTTTGATTTTGATTCATTTCATAATTTTGCGCGTGTGACGTTTGATGTATTTCGTTTACATGGAGACTGGTTAGCATTTGTTGTGTACGTTTACAGTTTTGACAGATATTAATAGTAATTATTTTTGTTGTTGCTTAACAACCTTTAAAGCATGGCGTATTTTAATCTTGTGTTTACGAACGCTGTAGCGTGTTTTAAACACGGATTATGATGCAGGTATAATAAAAAAGAGCATTAAATGCGCAAAATATAAAAAATAGTATAAAGCACTTGTTTCATAATTGTTGTTTATTTTGTTCGAAGGGCTGGATCACTCCGCTACGCGTCGTGACCTAAACTTCTTCTCACAAAATAAAATGGCAATTGTGAAACGCGATCTTTAATATACTAATTTAAGGAAAGCTCTCTGGAGTGGAAATTTTACTCATACAAGTATAATTACATAAAGGCTTGTATAGCAGTTTTTCTACTAAATTCCAGGCATGGCTTCAAGAGTTGTCACTTGGGCTCCCTTTAGTAATATTCTAACCTCTACGATTTTACTGTTGTGTCAAAATACAATAAATTTGTGATTGAATCACAAACTTTCATTTACATATATACTATATTCCAAATGCTACAATTTATAGTACAATACAGGAGAAATCACCAATATTACTCATGATTAAATACAATTCTTGACACCTAACAATTTCTCCGATTGACGTATATCTACATCAGTACATCCAGGTGTTAGCTTTAACATTCTACAGACATAACATGGTCTGTACGATCTCGTGGTATTTTTAACATAACGGGCTACTCCACTCTTGTCATAATTTAATAAAGTGGTATTGGACAACATGTAGAAACATAACTGTTAATAATAATAATGCGGGGGGGGGGGGGTTAATACAATTTTTTTTTACTTTTTGAGGTACCTAGGCTTTTCTGAGGTATGGAGTGCTCCATATCATCCAGACAATGTTCGCCGGCCATGTGTGGAATGCCTAGTTTCCAAAACAGTGTTATAGAAATGACATTTTTCATTTGTTGTTTAGTTTCTTGCCAAAAAGAATAGGCCAGCAGAATTAAACGAATATGTCAAAATTCAATAGTGTTTATTCAACGTATTGTAATTCGTAAATGGCGTTGATGAACCAAAAGTTTTCAGTTTGTGTTTGTGAAACTCTAACTCCAGAGATCCGCACATCCATCCATCCACACGCAGAGATCGTCACACAATATTAATATCGTATTCCAGGGACCCAAAAACATGCTTATCCATTGGAAACTCGAACCGATTTTTTAGCATGATTCCTATAACTCCCTTACAATGTGTAACGGGAGGTAAAAGTAAAATTTATTAGATTATAAGCTTTTTTACCGAATAATAAAATCAATATGATTTCAATAAACCCTAGTTCCTTCTAACTTGATCAATATTTGCTTGAGACGCTTGTAAACCTACGTACAATCACATACTTACACCATTTAGGTTAAAAAGTGCCAACAATAGATCCTTATATCCTTCCACCTCAATGCGCACCAACAGCAACTCTCAGGCCCTTCACACTACGCTTTCTACAATCGATCATCCATCAATCACTAATCTCCGATCACACGTAGTTCCCTTTACGAGTACATTGCATGTAGCTCGCACCACCGGTGATCAGATCACTTCGCATCGCTCCAGCACAATGCGAACAGGAAGTTTAACACGTCCAGCGTCCAAGAACCACGAGACCACGTCACTCTACTGAACAATTAATGTCGCTGTGTGTGTGTGTGTTACCGCCAAGGAGTGCACCGTTAACTTAGCGTTACGTTACGCCTGTTCTGGTTGTGAAGACGGTTATGGTGGTAGTGTTGATGTGAATAATGAAATATTAAACGCAAGAAGATGGCAAGAAGATTCTACCGAATTATCACAGATGCAGACATATTTGCAGTCCAAATTCTGTATACATCATTTATTTTCATGTTCTCTATGGTCCAACAACCTCCATCCGTCAAAATTTCATGGATTTTCTACAGTGACTTGTACATTGCAATGTCAGATGAAGTACATATTTTCGTTGGGTTCGTTCAATCCCATGAATTTTGTTTTGCAAATTCAAATTAAAAAAAATTATTTCTTACTTTTATTCTTATCGAAAAACAAAACAATTATTACAGTAAGAACATTCTAGTATTTATATATGTGGATGAAAAGGATAACTGAAACATTCAACTATAAAAAAATATTCGTTGAAGTCTAGTTGGTCAAAAATTCAGAACTTTGACACTGTGTCTCTCAATCTCATGAACGACTACAGTAATGAAAATAATTCGTATATTCGTATATATTATGTTCATGTATAATTTGTAAACAAAATTAGCTTTTTAAAATTTATTACAAAACTTAAAATATGCTTACATACATTCCAATTTATTCAAATAACTACAATACGAAAATCCAATAAATACTCGTATATTTCTACGTCATAAAATTAATAGATAATGGTACAAAATATTTGAAAAGTTAATAAATATTTATTGTGTTTTGATTTATGAAATTTTGGCTCTGAATGTACTTGTAGTAATAGAAACACACATTTCAGCCTGTATTTGTTTCGCTAACCTATGCTTAAGAAAATACAATTGCCGATCGTAGGTCATAGGTTTCAGTCGCTGAAAATATGTTGCACAGTCTTAACCAAATGTGTTAATAGTATATTGTACAACGAGCATGGAATGGTACTCATTTCCTATAAATCATACGAGTATGAAATGGACATTCCATGCGAGTTGTACACTATACTTTTTCTACGACCACGATATTATTTCCTAATTCATTTAATATTAATTAAAAAGTTGTCTCGCTTTCATCATTCCAATATTTGACAATTCTAAATAAGTATCCTAGCATTGGCACCTGTACTTAAATGAGCTGATCTGTATTGATACTCATAAAACAAATTCATTTCGCACGATGCTTGCAATGTACCTCATATTCCTAGCAACAACAAACATACAATGAGCAGATTTCTAAGTGGTCGTAGAAAAATAATATTCCACAATGTTTTGTATTATTTGACAATTTCTTTAAATTAACATACATAATTGTTTAATTGAACTCATTTATATTAAGGTATTAGTTATTTATTAATTTATGATGTTTTGTCACCATTAGCAAGTTGCTATGTAATAACTTCTGTAATTGTCATTGTTAAATGAACTATTATTTTATTTTATATCCAATATAATTTATTAAGACAAGTAATATTTAAAAAAAACTATGTATAAGCAGTTACATTGTAGTATAAGTGAATTACAATCAAAGTTTTAAATATCTCATACGTTTTGTTTCGTATGTTTTGTATTCAATTATCATTAAATTTACCTTTCCAATATGCTGGGTAAGTCACACCGTAACAGTCAACAAGAGCGTAAAATATCGCGCACCTACCAGATATAATTATTTTCTAGCCCCGCCTTAAACTGATCATCAAAATTTTTACACGAACTGAAACATGAACCAGTACAGCCATAAATATCTTATTGATATTAAACAACACTGCTGGTTTATTTCATATAATACAGTATGTATAAGTATTACTTAAGCCTTAAGCGTTTCTAATACTGGTATTCGTTAGTTAATACACACATTGAAACGAAGAAAAATCAAGTTAAATTACAGGTGCGGGCTTTTCCTCATTCTCTTGTATCTACATCATAAAGATATACCGTGAGTTTCAGCAGAGATGCAACATTTACTGTCAATAATGTATTACTATCGATACAAGTTTATATATTGCCGTACTGTTCCAGATAAAATGCAACATTGATTCTCAATGTTAAATATACTTGTCATCATAATTTAGAGATATTTAGTAATGAAGATGGTTGGTTAGCTGCTGCTACACTTGTAGTTATAGTTTAAGAAATTTTCAACATATGTTAATAAATCAGCGAATTATTTTGACAAGTTCATTTAACATTAATAACCTATGTTATCTGGAACAGTACGGTAACATACATAACTGGTATCCATACATTTGGGATAGAAAAGTAAATGTTGCATTTTAGCTGAAACTGAAGGTATATAATTTTCTATAACACTGTTTTGGAAACTAGGCATTCCACAATTAAAAATTGCTATGGAATCACTAACATTCCATACGCTGCGTATGGAATATTTTCGACGAATCAGAGCCGCATATTAGCGCGATATATGAAGTATCTTGATTCAGTTACTATGGTTACGTCTGTTTGTTTAATTTGATTTATTTGAGTTTAATGTTTTCAACAATTTTATATTTGTATTTTTTTAATATTTTCAAAATCTTGTTATAGAAAGTATAGTCTACAACATGTAACGGAATGGCATATCCCACACTCGCAAACCGTAGCCCTCGCCTTCGGCTCGGACTACAAACTTTTTGCTCGCGTGGAATATGTGCCATTCCATTGCTTGTTGTAGAATATACTATTTCATCATTCAAACAAATGAACAACATAACCAAGTAAATAAAAAAACGAAACATGTTTCTGCTTATAGACTTCTATAACTTTTCTTATGAGTATATAAGTCTGCTATTGGCACATTTGGATCTTACTATAATTTTTGTTTCTTCAAATTTTATTTGGTGCAAAAATTCAATAGTCACCGCCGATTTCTCTGGTAGGTTAAGATAGATGTCCATTGTGTTCTATGAATCTTGTAGTTATTGTTCTGCTAGTCATTAAAAAAAATAATTATCGTACATTCGGAGCACTATAGTACAGCTTTCTTGTGGTGCGGTTCACGTCATAATTCACATTCGTATGAATAAAATCAGCAATAGTGGGAGAAAGTAAGAAAGAAGATAGTGATGTGAACCGCACCACAGGAAATCTGTACTGTACATGGATATAAATCTATCTCTACCAACAATTTAAATACAAGTGAAAAAACTTTCAGAACACATAATATAGAAACAATAAAACTTTTATCTGTTCTGTAAATATAAGTTTATTTAAATAAAGATGTGTCACCATTTTATCATGATTCATAGAACATTCAATGCATTTAGGTTAATTTTTCATATTTTCTGGTGCAGTTTCAGTTTCTAAATATCAAACTTAATTCACTTGCTTGATCTATATGTCAGTGATCCATATCTTAAATAACAAATTAAACCAAATGACGTTGTCTCCATTTCCTTTGGTATGAACAGTATGTTTTAAAACTAATTAATTACTTCTTCCTTACAGTAAAAAATAGATAAATTGTGAAGCATTTCATTCTTGTTTTAAACGTGTAATAAATGTCTGTCAGCTACTTTAAAAATTGCTTTGTACCTTAAACATTTTATCGGCCATCATAATCTTTAATATCCGGTAAAGTGCAGTAAAGTATTTGTTCATTTTACTAGCAGTCCCGGGCGCGCAATTTACGAGAAAGCATTTTAACAGCTCCTGTGAGAAGACACCAATAAATGTTCGATGTTGAAGGGCGCCTGCCACCACTCGGCCCTAATTATTAAGTATATTGTTCGCCCAATAGGGCAGATATGAGCCCTGACCCTTCAACGACCTACATTCTAATTAGGTCACTGAATATTTTTTATGACGGCACTTATGATGGAGAAGGTTAGGTCAGATTTTTTTAGACGTTAATTAATTTTTGTTGGGTAGTGCTTCTGACGTTTAAAAATTGAGGTTGCTGTTTTAGGTAATTTTTATTTGAATAATACAAGTTTTTTTTCTCTAAAATCTTTCGTATACTAGCAGAAAATAACCTGAGTTTATGAAATTGTATTCAATTACTTTAGGTACATTAAATTTATGCTAGATATAAATATATTATTGACACACTCAAATTTTTTAGAAAATTAGTACTTTACAACAAAGCAATTATTACAGCATAGCAAAGAATTTCGACTGCTTGTACCAATTTTATTGCTCTCGATTCTCAAAATAAATTGTGACATTTATATTACTTTTGTTAATTTATAATGTGTTGTTTTTGTTGCTAGGACAAGCCATCTAGTATTTATTTATTAAAAAATATTTATAATTTTAACAATAAATTAATAGTTAAATACTCTCCAAGTGGGTAAAGTGAGGAATTACCCACGAAGCCGAAGGCTGAGTGTGATAATTTTCTCCAGTAGGTATAGGTACCTATGTCCACTTTGCCCACGTGTGAAGTATAACGTTTTATCCAACATCTCTTAATAAATGCAAAATTTAGTAAAGAAATATTGAGAGCTACATATGCTTTAAATTTTCTAAATTAAAATGTCAATCGAAGAAGTAATCAAGGTGTTATTGTTATAAATAGAAAATTACTCATTAGTGACTTTTCTTAAAATTATACCCACTAATGGGTAATCTGTTACTTTACTTGTTTAAAATCGCCATAGTTATATAGCATTTATTGAGAGGTGTTGGATAAAGTTTATTTTTCTCACAATTCTTGGGAAACCACCTGAAGTACGTTTATAAAATAGGTATTACCTCTGTTCTAAATTTATTGTGTAATATATTATTTTTTATATTTACTAATAATAAATATTTTTTGTTACAGGTATGTTAATATTTTTAACGCCCTTTGACCTGATTCCGTTAAGCAGAATCTGTAAGTAGTTTTCATTTATATATTTTGCTAAACAATATAGAATCCAGTGTTCTGATATCTAAATTAATAATTTAATCGTCAACTTTATTTTTTCACATTTTTGTGATATATTTTAAAATTTGGAGTATGAAATGCGGTTACCAGCCGTCAAGTCATATCCTTCAAAGGTGTTAGTGGCCGTGAACCACAGGGGTAAAGTTAGAATGGGAACTTTTGGCTATGAGAAATCTAATCATATCATATATTGTATAATTTAATTGCTATAAGCAAAGTGCCACTTCAAATTATTGGTAATGAGAAATCAAATTTTTAAATGGTTGGCACGTTTGCTACTTGAACATGGGAGTAAAATTAAAAATAATATTCGCAAATGTCATTGAAGCGAATACTTGAAAATTTATGGCCATATTTCAGCATATTATTCAGTATTTATTATTTAAAATTATAATTCACCATTCAGCAAAATACGAATTTAAATAATTGAGAATTATAGCTCTCATGGCGAATAAATTTACGTCAAATGATTTACCATTACTTTCGATTGCGAAAAAGAGCAGGACGCATCATTTAAATAAGAATAAATTCCCTGATTGTATTGCAGAGCTAAAAACAAAGAAATAAACAAACAATCGGCATAAAACAGTGCAGACACTCTCACGTCTTGTGGGTGGGGGCCGCGCCGCGATAAGTTGCGTAGTGGGGAGGCGAACCTTCTGCAGGAAGGCAGGAACGCACGAGCGCGAGAAACTTGAACGTGCAGTGTGTTTGTGTAGCGCTGCGAAGAAGCATTTGCGCGCTTTTTCATAAGTTGCAACCGTACTTTATTTACACATTAACAGACTTTCAAAGGCATCCTCCAGTTTGCATTAGTGCCCGTTTAGTTCTTTTGTCGAACTGTTACAGAACATTTATGCCGATTTCTTTTCGATCCAGTGACTTTTGTTATTCGGGATTTTTCTGATTGTGGTTTGGACTTTTTTATTTGTGCGGATTTTTTATCAGTGCTGTGTTTTTGTTTGTGTGTGACCCCCTTATTGGTTGATTTGCATTGCATCGGATCACAAAAAGGTGCGATTAACTTTTACCTATTATTTTTTTTTTACTTCCCGCCAAAAGGGAGGCTTAGAGATCTTGATAAAATTCAAGCATGTTTTAGTACCCTTTGAACTCATTTTTATTGTTTTCAAGAGGATATCTGTGTGTGTGCATACGACTAGATGGATGCATGTATGTGCAGAATTTTGTTCAGACGCATTTTCTCAAATACTACTGAACAGAACAATTTTAAATTTTACATTTGTACTCCCTAAAGAAGGACCCAATTAATTTTGGTAGCAAGCCCATACTGGATATAAGATTTTACTTCAAAAACGATAAGATATATGTATACCGGGTCTCTTCTTTTTTTTTAAGCTATAAAAAATACAATGTTAATATTTTAATTTCGCTGTAAGTTTAGAGCAAAATTGTAAATAGGTAAAATGTTCAGATGCGATATATTTGTCATGAGATAGATTTCCAGAGAGCCATGGTAAACAAAACATACAAACAGTCGTATTGTTTGAGTTTGACAGATGTCATTTGACAGAGTCTTAATAATTATTGACTTATTTAAATTATTCCTAATGCCCAGTTGCACCAAGAAAGCTTAAATTTTAAACTTGGTTTAAATAAATAAAAGCAAATCGAAGTTACCTGTCATATGGAATAATTGACATTGCTGTAAAACATTCGATTTGCTTTTGTCCAATTAATCCAAGTTTAAAATATAATTGTAATTGGTGCAACTGGCCATAAATGGTAAATTAAAACTATGTCAAATGTCATCTGTCATACTCAAACAATACGACTGTTTGTATGTTTTGTTTACCATGGCACTCTGGAAACAGCTAAAATTATACTCCTATATTTTATTTTACGTATATCTCATAACAGAAATGTATCACTTCAATAAATTTAGGCTCATTTGGTGCAGTTTTTAATTCTGAACATTTTTTCTATTTACACTTTTGCTCTAAAATTAATAGGTAAGAACTAGAGCGAAATTATAATATTAACATTGTATTTTCTATAGCTAAAAAAAAAAAAAAAATCGTAGATAACTTATATGTCGATACATCAAGTATTTGGGACAATTTTTGTGAATATAAATAAAAGAAATTGTAATTATCTGCAAACGTTTCTTAACACATTTTTCTGTATCTAGTACCTTTTAAGAATTATAATATAATTTATAATTTGACAGTGAGAGTAAGTTGTCACCATTCATTGATGTTAATTTGATTTAGATATGGTGTACATAAAGCTATTAAATTTATTTGTGAGTATTGGCAGAGTGCCACACCCATACTGGGTAAAAGGCGTGATGATATATTTATTTTTATATTATTAGTAAAATGAGATGAATGGGAGGTCAAGTGTTGGCCACATCAGATTATTTAAAGTTCAGTTTTGCCGGCTTTATATGCGGCAACTTTTTCTGTTTCACATTTTAGAACATCTTCCATGTCATTTGTAACAGATTTCACTGTTTTTGAAAAAAAATCTCCTTTAATAAACTTGACTGTATTGACTTTCTCAGTTCGCGCAGCTGTCATTATTTTTGCTTCTAATTATGTGCTGAGAAATAGAAATGATCTGAAATGTACGTTATTAAATTGGGATATTTGCTGAATTCAGTATTGACCTTGAATTTGAAAAAAGTATGACGTCCTGTCTTCGTATAAATATAAATATGAAATAGTTTTTTGTAAACATTTTTATCTGAATACGTGATAAGATGTTAAGCAAAATTCAATTAATAAATTATGTTAATTAGTTTTTAGCACCCATTCAGTTCATGCATCCAGTCTAAATGTCTTCATTGAAGATTGGCGATAAGTCAGTTATGTAAATTGTAAATATCATTTTTATTTGTATGAATGAAAAATAAAACTATAATTATTATATTTTGCAGTTTCAAACGAAAACAATATAATAAATTTCAATACACTAGGTACTTATCAACTTGAACTGACATTTATAAAAATACTTGTTTATCTAGGATTACATTCATAAAAATAAATAAACTTCTAATTTTTATTTCATTTTGTAATTAATAATCTGATGTGTCCAACACAAAACCATTCCCCTAAATAACTATTATAGTAATTTTATGTGGTAGCATACCTTTCTAAGTGATCTACAAAACTATTTACCCCATATATTAAAAATAATAAATAATACAAATTATAACTGTTCAAAACGCGAAAGAATTTTGGTATTTTACGAAGGGAGCAATTTCAGAATATATATACATAATTTTACAATATACCACACACATTGTAATTTTTACTTCTCTGGAATAGACCTATATTTCAGAAGCAACTCATGTTTTTTAATTTACATATAAATCACGCAACTCTAGCCAGACTTCATAGCAGATAAGCATCACACACATGTATACGACGTCTGTTGAAAGTCTATTCTTTGTAAATGGTCGCCAGCTACCTACTCATCCACTGAAAAGGCGGTTGAATTGTACAGGATAAGGGATGATGGGAACAGGTTACCTTTCGACAAGGGAGGCTCGCCCTGACCTTATTGTCTAAGGGAAAGAAAAAATTGGGGTGTTCTTATTAGGGCGCGGAATTTCTTTGCTTGGGAATAGCGAACATCCCAGTATTTGATTTGAAAACCATATTACATTTTTGATGCATGTTCTTCTGAAGAAATATTATGGAATTTACTTAATTAATCTGATTACTGTATGTACTTTTGGTATTCGTATTTTGTAGAACACAAATTTAAATGTATGTCTTTGTTTTTTACCTTATTTATTATTATTCTTGTCCTTCTAGGACTTAGAATCTATAGAAAAAAAATACATGTTTCACTCAATTTTCTTTGATGCCCTAGTTATCCAAAACTTTATTTTCTTTCCTTAGTTTTTGTCTATAACTTCTTTACTCTCTCTACTTCTAATGTTCTTAAATATCGTATTATTTCATCATTTATTTCTCACCTTATTATTTCGTGCATAATTTTTAGTAGCGCTCTTCTATTGTACAATAATATGTAGCTTAATAAGATAATATCTAATACGTATTTCGATAACTAAGTTATAAACAAACTTGTCAACCAAGTCAGTAGTCAAGAATGAATCAAACTTAAAAACTTTTTAACTGTCAAATTATTGAATTACAACCTCATTATTTTTCATATTTTACTTTGTCCGCCGCCGGAGTAGAAGAGTTGCCAAGAAGACTCTTTTACGCCGGCGGCGACAATATTGAAATTCTGCTTGTTGAATACAAATACATAACAACGTGCTTTTATGACGTTTGAAGAAAAAGAAAATAACTAAAACCTTACCGCTAATAACACAGTTAAATAGAAATGCGTATTAGATATGTTATTAATTTAAGACTTAGCAATTAGATTATTTTTTTTTTAGTTTGTTTATTTTGAAAATAGCTCTACTTGAAATCTCGAATAGGAATGATAGTTTTTTTTATTAAAAAATATTTTTGAATTAAATGAAACAATTCGAACCCAGGACATGTTGGAGACATGCCAAGGGCTTATCGAAGATTATATATTTTGCTCGGCAAACTTGACACTACCATTAGTAATTAATAGTCAAAGTTAACCTTTCTAGCTAAAATTTTACAGGTTTCTTGGAAACCTTACAGGTATTAAATTTGAATTGCATTTCAACGATTTTTATACATAGACAACAAAGAGGTTCTTTTACAAAAATACTCTTTATAGTAATAAGGAAAATGGGTTAAATAGCTCCGTTGTAACGCTTTGGACTGTTTATCATAAGTTCCTTGGTTTGAAATTAAAGTTCGAAAATTTTCACCTTTTGAAATTACCCCTG
This sequence comes from Poecilus cupreus, assembly GCA_963942605.1. NCBI lineage: Eukaryota > Metazoa > Arthropoda > Insecta > Coleoptera > Carabidae > Poecilus > Poecilus cupreus. The sequence continues at coordinate 36,275,134 of OZ012714.1, forward strand.
TAGATCCTCCACCACTGACATGCTTGGAACCCATGATTTGACGGCTGGTAACCGCACTTCACGCGTAAAAATATATCATATAGTACCGCGATCTGTTTCGAGCAGAGTACCACACCCAGAAATGGGTAAATATATCAATTATATTTTATTTATGAAACTTCTTGCACTGAGTAGAGAAATAAAGAAACAATGATGTAGGGAACATCTAATTTTCTTTTTATAGTAAATTGAAAATTGTATACATATTTATGTAATAAATGATTTATTGGTTTCTTCAACTTAAAACGTAGTGAACGAATTAATTTTAAATGTCGTAAATTATATTTAGTCATTTCTCCATATTTATGAAGCTTTACTAGTGTTGTATCCGAGGTTGTACCTTAATAAATAGAAAAGGAATAGTTAAAAATAAGTTATTGATAACATAAGAACAGTCAACAAAATACCAATAATGACATTTTCCAAACCCGAAAACCTTCGTTTACAAACTGTCATGTCTATGAGTTTACTAAACAATCATTTGGGTATCAACTGTTTTATCTAGAACAAACTATCTTACATTCCCTAAATATTCCCTTATCAGTGCGAGTTCACTTTACAATGAAATGTTTGCTCACCAAATTCTGAATTCTATGGAGATAACAGGGCTGACTTTGCATTTGTCATATTTGCAGTGCTTGTTAATGTGACAGGGAAAGGTTCATTGGCTTTCACCATTTGCTCCCTTTTGATATTTTCCCACAATCTTGTTGGAAAACACGATGCGATGCGAACAATTGAATATTTTACGTAGGCTTGGATTTTAAAGGGCGACGATGTTGTAAAGATTTAATGGACTTATTTGATGTTGTGGTATAACGGAAGCAAAAAGGACGTAAAGTTAAGGTGGTCGGGGCATTTTAGACGTTTACAAAATAACAGGACTGTTATGCCTAGTTTACCAGGGGAAAACTTTTGAAGAGACTTTGTAGAGAAAAGTTGGAAATCGTTTAGTGTATTTTAAAATATCTGTCAATAAGTTTTGATACTTTTCACAAAATCTATCTTGGGGAAGCGGTGCTGCGTATTATGACGTCTTCTTCATCTTTATTGGGCTTCCAAAAATAAAATACGCTAACTAGTGGTAGAAAGCTGAACTAACCATAAGGAACATAAATTTCATTGTATTTTGAAAGTAATTGTTATTTTTTAAAATTAATAACAATCATAGTTATTTTAAGAGTATTCCAATGTAAGTATTACATTTGCTTAAGCCGTATTATTTAAATAAAATGTAACTAGAGGAAAGTAACCAAATATGGAATAGGATCTTAATATGGAATACCTTCATTTAACATTGCACAAAGTAAAGACGTTTATTAGTAATCATAATCAGTCATATATTTTCACTTAACTTAATAACACTTTTATGTTTTAAAACAATAAGAGAAAGGGCGGTATTCCATATAAGGATCCTATTCCATATTTAGTTACTTTCCTCTACGTACTCGTATAAGAAATGATGTGATGATACATACATACATAACACAACACTACGATATATCCCACAGAGTGGGGTAGCACGAACCCTGATACACAATCAATCATTCCGATCCTGGCTCATCCACAATCATAGTGCGTTAAACATGTGTACATTATGATATTCTGTTTCTATTTGCTTTTATTTCCATTTTGCTCGACCATATCGAAAAGTAATTATTATTTCATTTATATCCACAATGAACTGTTCGAACTAGCTGTTGCAAAACTTTAAATTAAACTGAAAACCAATTCCAAACAAAATTGCGATTTGAAATCCAATTGAACAAATTTAAACACTTCAATTTTATTAACGGCACAAAAAAAAACAGAACGATTTTTGCGCTCCCTTTTACGTTTCTGGCGCCCTATTTTCTATCACTATCTAATGACCATCGTTTCGCAGTTTGGTGCAATTTTCTCCACCACTTGTACCGTACAGGATTCATACTCCGTGGAATTTGGTTCACGGCACAATAATTGTCCCGGCAAAGTGGGAAATGCACCAGTTGCGTGCAGAGGATTATGGGCCGTCAAACGGAAAAATGAAAAAGAGAACATCTGGTTCATTGTTGTTGGCAATTGTTTCGAACATCGTTTGTTCTATTTTGATTATAGGTTGTTGAGGCTAGTGTTGTGAAATTGATAATTGCGGTTGATATGAAGATGATTTCATTTGTTTTGAGATCATTGCTGTGTTAATATGTTTGTAATTAGTACGCGGACTGAATGTGTGTACAATATGTTTCGATGTTTTTGTACATTTGCTAATGCGTGTTAGTTGAATTACGAGTAATGTTCTAATGTGATGCTACAGTGGTTCTCAAAGATTTTTATCGTATCATGCAAACGCGTATTTAGGAACCGTTCAGCAATAATTGTTATCAATAAATTATATCTTTTTGTCAAAAAATTGGGTCGTAAGTTTTCAATGAATGAGCACTTTTTAGGGTCCCTACAATACGATTTTGCTATTTTCGCCATGATGTCTGTATATATGTATGTAAGTATGTGTGTGTGTAGTCTGTGGCAATTTTTTCGTCTCGCATAACCCAAATACTATAATACCAAAAAATTCAATTTTGTGTGTTTTGCTTCTTATATTTATATGAAAAGCTGATTAGATTTTGGATAAAATTGATGAACCAGAAGTAGCAGTTCACTAGAAGCCCTTAACAATTTTCCGTGAAAAACACTGTTAAATTTAATTTTTCAACAATTTGTTATTTTGATAATTGTAGAATATTTCGTTTTTTACATCTGTTTGATTACACAAATTTTATTAATTTTCATTAAATTAAGAGATAATAAAATATAAAGAAAATAAATTTCATAAATCTTGCATAGCGTGTACACCATGGAAACACTTAAAAATTTTAAATTTTTTACAAAATGTGACACATGTCATTGTGATTGAGAAGCTCTTAGTGAAATATATGTCAAAAATTTAAATAAATGTACGAATAAAAATTAAATTTCTCAAATATAAATATAAAATTAACAAATAAGAAGGTATTTTTCTGTAACATCAAATGCTATTTTGTAGATACCGTTTAAGGGCGGAAGGTTATGTGCTGGGCACATCAGAATTTTAATTTTGCTGTAAATTTTTACCTATTCAACAAAAATGTAATTACAAAAGTTACTTACAGCAATATAAAAAATAGCATTCAAATCTCTACACATTACAATAATTCTTTATCCTGTATGTGTTGAAACATCGCTATTTAAAATTGTTGTCTGTTTTAGTAATACTAAAAATATTTTATTTCGAGGAAAATAAATGAATAACATAAACAATTATATAGTTTCTATTCACTTGTTTATGTTATTCATTTGTTTTCCTGATGAAGAATTATGGAGAATATTACAAAACGTTGTTGTATTTAAATAAAATATTTTTGCAGAACTGAATCCAAGTACTTTTATAATTTCTAAAAGTATTTTCATCGTATTGAAGGCTAATTAGGATAGGTATGGAATGATAATCGGTCAGAAATGAGACAAGTCCTTTTGGCATCGAATTTGTTGACCTCTTAGTGCCCTTGAACTTATTAAGTTTCAATTGTGTAGGTGTTACTAATTAAATCTATGACAGTAAGGTCTCTCATTGGTGAATTATAAAGTAATTGGTCTTTTAACATATTTCTGACCTGTAATTAAATTGGTAAAATTTAATTAGGCTCTCTGCATGTACGAATTGTAATTTGCGCAATTTTTAAAGTTATAATTACGTATTTTTGTTTGTGTGTTTAGTTAGGATATGGATAATTATTAATTAATGTCAAGTATATTAAGTTTTCACTTACATCCATAAATGACATCCTGTATTTATAATGAATACAAATAATTAGCAATTTAATAAGTGTTTATATAAAAATACAATCGTGACACACAATATTGTAGTTATGTCAATGTGACTAATACTAACTTGCCCGTATATTTAGCTGGTTCCTAATTTTAACTCTAACTTTCATGGATGTCTCACGATGAATAAGTATTATTTATGTATGTGTTAGCAAAAAAAATAATTGGTAATTTCATTGTTACATAAGAATTTTTTTGACGAAGGTGTGTCTAAAACTTATCATTAGGCTGTATTGTATTTAAGAACAATGAATCAAAAAAAGAATATTATTTCCCTGATAAACTGTTACGTTTTTTCTCGTAAACCGTTAAAAGTTATAAAACAGTTGAGTTATTATCCTTTCTTATTTGAAACAATGACAAATTTGATTGTTTTTTAATTGCTTAATCCGTAAACAATAGAAATAGGGTAACTGAATCATGGAGTTATTGGACCATAGTTGAATGATAAATCTAGTTAAGCGTGTAACAAATGACACGTCTTTTCCGACTGGAAAAAAGTCGGAGTATTTTGGACAGTCACTTTCTTTCTATCCCAAAAATTAATTTACATTCGGTGTGGTTTTAATGGCACTTTTACTGGACGAATATCGGTGTAGCCGATTTCTTATAATACGGCCACTAAAATTATTTATAAACCAGATCGTTAAAATTCTTTCTTAAATTAAATTTGGACGTTAATGATATGAAATGTCTGAGACATTGCTGTAAGGATTTTAATAGACATAATTAACTTTTTTATGATGTATGACAATAAAATGTTTTGATTTACGAATTATTTCATTAAAGTTTCCATGCCTAAATAAAATTTGAATTTATATGTTGCTCCACATTGAAGATACTAATTGACTTTTTAATATTTTTCTATTGTAATTAGAATGTAATTATCCTGGAATAGTTTTCTGCTAGAGGTTGATTAAGCTATTAAAGAAAGCATTAAATTAAGCAAATTATGTAGACAAGCCTTTGTAAAGAAATTGGTCGTTCGGTATATCTGTAGCTGTTTCTACTATTCAAGTAATCTAGTTTTATAGGTTAACTAATTTTATTGCTCACTATAAAGTACACTATACATTTAAATGAGTAAATTGATTAAGCCTAATTCAAACCTCAGTTTTCCTTAAACGGCAATTTAAATAAATTACCTGCAATGTTCAACAATCCAAAAAAATTTGAATGAATGGGAAACCCAAGTGTGATTTTATCAATTGTTGGAAAATGAAGGGAAAGAACTTCAAGTTTAATCACACTGTTTTCAATAAAAAAAATATATATATATATATATTTAGTTACCTGTTTCAACCACTTAGTGGTCATCAGACTAATCGGGTTTATATTGTTTTTCCCGGTTAATCTGATCATCTCTTCATTTTCCAACAATGCAAAAAAATTTACCAAATACTAATTTTAAAATTGTGAACTTCAGCGGTCGATAGTCTAATGACCTAACTAACGATCAATGAGGTCGTTCACCATTTTTATTTTATTTATTTTTTATAATTTTGTTACATTATAAAAATATTCCATATTGTAATGGGGTGTATCACCATTTTTTTTTATTTTATTTTATGAAACTTTATCTAAAATGAAGAGTATCTACACTTTTAAAAAGTCTTAATTGTTATTCATTAAGCCAGAATGATTTATTAAAAATGTTGTGACGTCATTGTAGAGGTGTTGGTGGATCTCAAACTTTAAAGTTTTAAATAATTTTTGTCACATAAATGTTCAATTTTATTGTAATAATAATAATAAAATAAGTAAAAAAAAAAATATATATATAGCTTTGTTTTTGGGTGTTTTAGTCTCGATTTCAGCGCTGTACAATATTAAGAAATTATTTTGTAAAAAGATTACATTAAATGAAAGTAGTACACAATATATTTTCCTGTAACTTCTATTCGAAGCAGTTTTTTATAAAATAACTGTAGGACATAGTAAAGCGCTAAAACCGAGGCTAGAACATTTCTCTTGAAACACCCAAAAACAGAGCTCGTGGTACCAGCCACAGTATTTTTTTCTAAATAGTTATTTATTTTCTAGAACATTACAAAATGTAAAATGCGACATTCTCCTTTCGAACAGTTCTATGTTTGATTATATGCTTATTGGTGTATAATTTAATTTAAAAATCTTCTTTGTGGAATATTTTAATATTATTGTATACGCCCAGCAATATACCTATAGAGGGATCGGTGTATTAACGGGGCAGTAAAAAATAATTCTCTAACACATGCGAAAGGGAATCCACTAGAAATAAAAACAAACTGAGTTAATTCTCGGCACCAAAGAGTCTGCCCCATCCATGTACTTGCCATTGTATCGCACAAGCACCGCATCAAGATCAGCACATGTCATCATCTCCTCATTCTAAAACCAAAGCCTCTTGACACGTCCTTGTCGCTAAGATGTTCTACCTGCGTCTTGGCACTTGAGCCCAATGACCTAAATTATTGTTTTCTATCAAAATAAACACTTGCGCGCATGTTTCTGTGCGATATTCAAGGATCTCAGACGTTCATTAGTTGTGTTTTATTTTGTTGCAAGTTTTTTTAGATTTGAGATTTTTTGTGTTGGTTTTTTCGCCTTGGCATCATTTTTACTTTTACTGGGATTTATGGGTACAAATTGTTTTTCTTGTGCGGATTTATTGAGCCGAATGGAAGAAAAATTGATGTTGATTTGATTTTGTGATCAGTAAATTTAAGTTAATACTTGAAAGTTAACGAAGTGTGACATTGATTTATGCAAAGAATTTTATGCGTATTTTTTATTGTGAGATAAATTTTGCTAGCTCTGATGAAGGTAAATTATGCCGCACTCTTACATGTGACATATAATAAACATGTTGAAATACACTTTCTTCTCAATATTCATTTTCTATTTTTAATGCACGCCAGTTACTCTAGCTATTGGACTCGATACAATGATAAAGATAAATACATTTTTCCATACCCAAGCCGGATTTTAAATTCTGGACCTTCGCTATGCGAAAGCAGGAACATTTTGCCACCGAGGGTAATTCTGAAAAGATTTAAATTCTATTTTATATTTTGTATTAACCCTTAACTTAACCTTTTTTATAACGTAACTGATATAGTGGGGGTCTTTATTGACAACACTGCAAAATGCAGGTAAAAAATGGAAATTTAGGAGAAAACTTGATGTATATCTTTATTTACTTTTATGCAAACAGAACTAACTTAAAGAAAATATAATTAACATTCAGCAAATAAACAATATAGAAAAAATATTGATCCTCTGTTGCAGCCTCTTGGTCATTGGGGCGTAAAACTGCCAAAAATAATTTTCAGGGGCCAAACGGGATAAATTGCAAATTAGTATACCTGAATACATCATCTATGATATATAATTTATATTTTAGGACAAGAGCAAGGAAGTTTTTTACTTACATTTGCACCTCATTCTGAATATGTTTCGTTTGAAATGTATGTTTGCTTTCTGCGTAAGAATTGTTACTTCTGTTCATTGATTCAGTGATTCTTCCTAGATAGAATAGGTTTAGGTTTTATCAGACGAACTTACAAAAACGTAATTGCTTTTATCTACTACAGACAAATCTGGGTGAAAGAAATAAAAGTTTTGACCTGATGAAAACCAAACCTTCAGTGTCATTAGGTTAAATAATTTACTCAATGTAACGATTATTAATTACCTAAATAATGAAGGTAATTATAACAAAAGTGATGTTTCAATAGGAAAGGATAAGTGAATTATCACAAAAAAAAAATTAATTATTTAAGCAAATTGAAAGAATTTACATATTTAGGCTTTATGTTAGCAAGCAAAGGAGAAAGAGAAGCAGAAATCAAAGAAAAGGTAATGGCAACAAATAAGGTTTTATTAGCAAATAAGAAAAATTACTAAGTAACAAGATTTTAACTAAAGTTTAAAAAATTAGAATTTAACGAATGATTATACTACCAGTAAGAATGTATCATACAGAGATTAGGACAATGGCAAAAAAATATGAAGAAGATTTAAGAATAATAAGAAAAATATTAGGACCAATAAAGATACCAGAAAACGAATTCAGAATGAGAATAAGCTATAAAATTGAACAAGAGTTGTAAGGAGAAGACATAGTTAAAAAGGTCAAACAACAGAGAGTTAGATGGCTTGAACATATATGGAGAATATAAGAAAAGGATACAATTAAATCAGTAGCAGTATAGAAACCAGGAGGTCAGGAGGAAAAAGAAGAAAGGGCCCAGATCAATATGTCTACAGGAAGTAGAAGAAGATTTAAAAGCAGCAGGAATTAAAACCTGGCAAAATAAAACAATATGTAAGAAGATGTAGAGAAACCTAACTACTCTAGGATTTAAAGGAGAAGATACTCTATCAAAAGGATCTAGATCTAGAAGGTTCATAAGAAGCGGCATTACCCCATAGTGGTGTAAAGCTACTATACAGAATGATATGGTTCATATCACAATTTTATGCGGAGGAGTTATTGGCCTGAAGTACCGAAGAGGAATGACATTTTAATCTATCGTTTGCTAATTTTAAAAGTCGTGTTCTATTCGCGTCAGTTTTACGACAGGCTCCAATATCGTAATTGGTTCTTTCTAGTGTCGCTCGCGAATTTATTTGAAATATTTGCGCAGTAAGCAGAGTTGTATCAAAAGTTTTTTGCGTATTTACTTCCAACTGCTGCCACCCACAGGTCTGTAATCGAGTTTTTGAAATACCGCCCGCTATCAACCGGATATTTTGATAAAAGCTTTTCAATAACTTTTTGTGAATGAAAATATTTGTGTGCGCAGCGGTTTTATCATGGTGTTTAAATCTCTGAACAGTGAGTTCGAAAGTATATCAACGAAATGAAATTATGTTTATTTTGCGGTGAATTGTTGCAAAATATTGTTAGTCCACACGTTCACGATAACATTATAAAATTTCATATTCAAAATTCTAAGCTGTGAATTCTACTGTGACCTAAATTATAAACCTGTAATAGGTAGCTAAGTACAATTCGTACATTTTGGGTGATGAAGAGGTTTACTTTATTCTTGAACAATAACAATAATCTGATGTGGCCATCACATAACCTCCTACAAATTTACTTTTTAACGGTACAAAATACAGAAAAGAGATGTAAACAAAAATTGTAGCTAATTATATTTTAAATATTTTGAGTGTAACAACTTGCTAATTGTAACAAAAATTAAATGATTTTTGACAGCTAATTAAATATTCCCCATTAAACATGAAGTTTTGATCATTAGCAAGTTGCTACGTAACGACTTCGTTAAAGAATTGGGCCGCATGTATATTTAAAAATTACTAAATTTTGAAGTCGGGAATCATTTTCGTCAAACGTCAAAAAACGTCAAAAAATAATAATCAAAATAATTTGTTAACGATTGTAAAGCTCTTAATATGAATATATAAATATATGGGTGTGGCACTCTGCTTACGCAGATCTTGGTAAGTGCTATATTTTTTAACATGAAGTGCGTTTACCAGCCGTCAAATCATGTCATCCAAAAGTGTGGTTAACAATAGCAGTAAAATTATAATGGCTACTGTCGGCAGTGGGATTCGAACTGAAGATCTCACGATTCGTAGTGCGATATTCCTTAGAATTTACTAAACTTTTTTGTAAATGCTTCTAATTGCTTTGTAAATAATCGTGTTTAGTTTCTTAATTATTATATTTTCAGAAAATGCAATTGACCGAATAGTTCGTCAAATTCTAGGTTAATTTTTTTTTTTCGTGTACTTTTAAATGCGAATTATTTGGTGGTAGTTTATGTAGTGGCCATATCAGATTTTTCTGTATTTCTACTTTAGAAAATAATAAGAATTGTGTAATAAAATATGGAAGTATTTCTCTGTTTCTAGATAAGGCAGTTTGCAATAAACGAGGTTTTTGTGTCATAAAATAAATTATTGCTTCTTTAATATGTAATACAAGTATAAATAGAAACACTGGGTAATAATACAAATTTAATTTTATTTATCTAATAAATGATCTCATTTCTAAGAATACACTCGTATGTTTAAACCAAAGCAAATAAATAATACGATAACTTTTTCAAATCATCATTTATTACATTACTCGCGCACATACACAATTTTCCGCTTCCATTCTCCAACTGTTCATTTTCATATTATGTGTTTTTAATGTCAAACTAAGTAACAAAAACTTGCAGTGTAGTTCAAGCCTTTATACATTGCACAATGGTAGAGCAACGCTAACTCTTCAACACGTTCACGTGTACGGTTGACTCGGTGGAATAGTGCACGGGTATATAACTTCACGCTTCTTGGCTACCAGAATCCGTGGAGCATATTTCCTGGTTTTGTACCGATTTACGCTGCTAGATCAACGCCTTTAACCTGCGTGCTGGTGCCAACCTGACAGGTAGAGCTTACCATGGACGAGGGTGAAACTTAAATAAATATATCATTATGCCATTTGCCCATTTTGTAGATATCGGTAATGATATATTTTACGCGTAGTGCCGAAGATGTTATAGTGAATGGCAACTGAACTGTCGGAAGTGGGATTTCAACTGAGGATCTTATGATCCGCAGTCTGATGCGTTACCATGATGCTTGTTGTTATTGTTAATTAAAACTTGATAATGAGTACTAAAGACTACAGGAACTGTTGTTAAAATAATATATCTTCAATTATGAGACATAAGCGTTTGAATATTATGTTTATGAAACAGAAGAAAAAATCTGATATCTCCAGCACATAACCTCCCGCCCAATACAAAATTGTAATTGATGATACAGAAACATACCTTCTTATTTGTATATTTTCTATTTATATTTGAGAAATTTAATTTAATTTTGTATATTTATTTAATTTTTTAACATATGTTTTACTAAGAAAACAGCTTCACAATCAAAATGACATGTGTCACATTTCTCAAAAAAAATTAAAATTTTTAAGTGTTTCCCTGGTGTACTAGGAATGCAAGATTTGTGAAATCTAATTTCTTTATATTTTATTATCTCTATATAAAATTAGTGTAATAAAAACACATGTAAAATTAAATATTCTACAACTTTCAAAATAACATAAATTATTGAAAAAACAAATGTATATTTCCGCACTAAAGTATTTTTTATTACTTCTACGGTATATTCCATATTCGTAATAAAAAAATACTTTTTTCTTCAAACGTCATAAAAGTACGTTGTTACGTATTTGTATTCAACAAGCAGAAGTTTAATATTGTCGCCGCCGGCGTAAAAGTGTTTCCTTGGCAACACATTTACTCCGGCGGCGGACAAAGTAAAATATCATGCAAAATAGTAAGGTTGTAATTCAATAATTTGACAGTTAAGAATAAAACAAATAAACAAAAATAACAAAATAACATATTCTGTGGCAACTAGAAATACTGGATACAGTAGAATATTTGTTGAAGTTTTGAGCATTTTTTAATGTTTTAATGTCTATTTTCTATGTTTGAAGAAAAAATAGCATGTGTTATTCGGAATAAATGTAACTTTGTATGCTTCGCATGTAATTGTCCGACTCGCTTCGCTCGTCGTTTAAACTTACATGCTCCGCACACAAAGTATCACATTTACTCCTAATAACACAATATACTATTTTAATACCTTTAATACCTAATATACAAATAGCTATTAAGATCATCTAACATAAGTAATTGGCATGATGATATATTTTATATAATTGATAATATTTAAAATACTCGTGTTGGAATTTGAAATTATTAGCTATCTATGGAGTTCACGATCATCACTTAGATCCTGCGTGTTTATCCTTCCAGAATAAAAAATACTTGGTTAGCATATTTTAATTTACACATTTCAATGCAAAACAACTCAGTTCGTACTAAACAGCTCGACAGACAGGAAAAAATCTTCGTACATTGATTGATCGATGATCGTGATCGATCCCAACAGAAATTACAAGCGTAATTCTAACGCTGCAACTGTTCTATTGCGGTCATGACTACTGAAAAGTGCGAAACAGCAACGGTCTGTTAGGTTAGGTTAGATTAGGTTAACTTCAACGCAGCCGCGCTCTTATTATCACGTTCGGAATTACGACAAGCTCATATTATGATATTTTTGTTTGCTGTTTGAAATGTGAGAGTATAATACAAATTTTAATTGAATATTGTTTAAGTGAAAGTAAAACTGATTGAAGATATACAGATACAGCTTGTATTTTGCAAATTTTATTTGAGGTTATGTGTTGCTTATGTAGCGTAGTAAATATCAGGTGTTAATGTTGGCTAATGGCTAATGTTTTGTGGTTAGGTAATAGAGCATGAATCTTCTTTTGTTTGTTTAAACATTTAAATATCACTTGTGAGAGAGCGGACGAAAAATGTTTATTTAAAGATAAATAGGATTCTGCTCCTTTGTTTCTTAGAACTGAGAATAAGTTATAAATATTAAAATACCTGCCTTGTTGACGTCAGATTACAAGAAACTAAATTAGTTTTTTAAGTGTTTCCTCTCTGTTATCACTTCTATTTATTCTTTTCTACAACAACTTTGTAGGACCAAATCATATGCTGGCTTAAAAATTCCAATATTTATTTTCCTCGGATGCCCACGCAATCGTAATTATTTTCTTGTACACTGTATAAGGAAGATTTCAAATTGTTTTAAGGTACCCTGAATCCGATTTGACCTCATTGACCTCTATACGTACAAATGCAGTTGTGGCCATATGTTCAATAACCCATGAGAACCAAGTTGATATTAGTTGAAAGCAAAACCGAAAGGGTAAGATTACTAGACGTACAAGAATATATTGTTTGCCGTTTGATATTAAAGATGCTACTTCACGAACAGCTAATAGTCTGTAAAGTGTCACTTTTATGTCTAGGCTGTAAAAATATTTTACATAACAAATGCTCAATAAACGCATAGCAACCGTCAATAAATACATAGCAACAGTTCACCACATGCATGGCAACGTAATTTGACAGCAATAACCTTCAAAATATCTATATAATATAATCATTAAATTAACATTAATTCCAAATTGGCAAAAAAAAATTATGTGTTCAACTCGGCATCAAACACAGACTTATAGCTTCGGCAGCCTCTGCTGTAAATCTGGTATTTTGATGCTTAGTTAAACAAATAACTATTAATTTATTTATAACACAAAATCGGCTGCGAAAAACGTATCAAATCTAAAATGTTAGAAATAATATTTATTTGCATTTTTAATTGTATAAAATGAGATTGTATTTTGACCAGTTTATTTGTTCAGGTTGTAAAATTTATCTCCAATGTTTTTCTTCAAAAAATTTGATAATAGTTCAGCCTGATTGGTTTTATAGTAGCATTGACCTATTGCAAAATATTATTTGTCAATGAACATTTATCAAACACCCAAATATTTTCTATATTTTGTAATATTTAAAATGTGAACCAACGAAAATAAATGACGTCCTCGAGATGATATACTCGCACGTAGTAAAGTTTAGACACCACTGACTGAGTCCTCCAGGACATTAATAACTGACTAAACTGGCTTTTGTACAGCTATCAAATTTTATATGCGTACCTCCTGTAATAAGCCAGTGCGGGTGATATTCGAGATGGGCTTAGAAATTGGTTTTAATCATCAGTCAATGGCTGAAGTCGTAAAAAATTATATACAACACTAGCAGCCAGTCGGATGGCTTTCTTATTCTATTTAGATTTAGATAGATGCTCGGAGTTTCATGAAGACAGTTCGTATTTCATGTTGAGAAACGTCTGAAATTATTATTGACCTTTGTGGCCTCGGAGTAATTTTGGTCGTGAACATCTGTATGATTCATTGCTTTCAGTAGTCAACTTGGTAGTAAACTGAAAGCTTGTGACCACCGAGAAATATTTTGTGATTTATGAATATTTTAATGAGTCCTTAAAGTTAAGCAATTTGTCTCAGTAAGCTGCTTTAACCAGTATAATTATTATTTTCTTATTTACAATTAAATACATCATCACACTTTTTCCCAATTTGAGTGTGGCCCTCCGCATTCGTTGATTGTACGTAGACTGCTAATAGTTTGTAAAATATCACTTTTATTGCCTAGGCTGTAAAATAATTTTACATAGCAACCGCTGGACAAATGCTTAGTAACCGTCAACAAATGTATAGCAACCGTTCAACAAACGCATGACAACGTAATTTAATTGCGATAGCCTTCGAAACACACAGTAAAAATATTATAGTCAAATTGAAAAAAAATTTAACAAAATTTTTAATCCCAGACGATTCAAATTTGTTAGCGACTAACAAATTATTTTTGTGTACTTCGTAACTAAATATATTTGTGAATATAGTAATTATTAACATTTATTTTTATGTGCTTTTGACTAAATGTTTAGTAATTATATTGAAGCAGAACAATAAATCATAGTTATTATAACAAATTAAGCTGTTACAAAAGATACAAAATTTCTTTAGCAATTTCAAATTGATAAATTAGCTAAATTTACTTGTTATTATTGACGATTCTATTTGTTACATTTTATAAATCTAACAAATAAATAAAAATTCAGAATTGACAAAATTGTAATTAAAAAAATTGTCATATTTGTTCAAATTAACAAATCGCAAATCAATTTTTTACTGTGTATATATTACAAATAATCACTAAAATATTACTAATTTCAAAACGGCAAAAAACAAATTGTTCAACACGGCACTGTATTAAATAAATCTAAATCTGTTTTAGAAATGTCAAATATTTTTCGTTTTTGTTTAATTGTCCATGGCCGTATTACAATTTTTCTAATAAATGTTAATTTTAATTTGATTAAAATATCGTGAAAAACTAATATTAAGTAACCAAATGGGCCTTATTGTATGCATTTTAAAATTATGAACAACTTTTGTATTTCCACTTTTGCTGTAAAGTGAATAGGTAAAAAATTACAGTAATATAAAAAAAAATTACAATGAAATTTTTATATTCCACATTTCAATTCTACAGCCCTATATATTTAGCAGTGTATCATTATTTAAGAGTCACGATTCAATATCTGAAAAGTGATGTGATAATTATCAGAAGATCTAGACGCACTTTGATGTGCTTATATGGAGAAAAGAAATCGATTTATATGTACTTGTAAGTGTGCTACATGTACCTACCTAAACTAGATTATTATGAACCTGTCAATTAATAATTAAAAATAACCGACAATGAGTTTAGTCAAATTACCTATGCACTATTTTAGACTTCCATCATCCAAAATTAATTTAGTTATTAAATTAATCAGAAAACAATTATGTCGTGAAAAGAATTGCTAATAATCGCTAATTAACATTCTGCTGTATCAGAATCTTACAAGTAAAAATTAATGTTCAGTGCCAACAACTTTAGATTCCGTTTCGATTTCTTTGGTTGGTTGCGACTGCGAGTGACAGTACGCCAAGACAACAGACTGTCGACTTGGTGAAGAACCATCACCTGGACATCTGTTTCCGGTTGAAGTAAACATTCGAACATCGAGCACGGAAATACCGCGATCTGTAACTGTACTCTTTCAATTCGTGATCCATCGACTTCGGGACGATTCTTGGCTTTCGTGTTTGCGTTTGCAGGAGTGGACTCATGGGAAATTACTTAGAAGTTTATTTTTTTGTTGTCTTTTAATCAATTTGTAGAATATATTCTGAAACATTGTTGCAGTTTGTTAGGTAATAATAACAGGGATCGCAACTATATTGGCGTGCAAAAATATCGGGACACTACTACTTTTTTTTGAAATTTCTGATAATAACATTATTTTTCTTGTACTTGCAATGAAATTTTTGGTGGTTTACGATTCAAATTAGCTAGCTGTACTTATTAGTGTATTTAATGAACAATAATAATCCGAAATTAATTTTAAAGATTTGCAATATAGAAGAAGCAACACAAATATTGAAACATATTCGATGCTATTTTAGTACTTTTTAATCTTTATTATTATTAGTATTATTATTATTATTATTTTGAAGAATTTATTTTAACTATATTTCAATTTGTGATATTTGCATCTAAAATATATAAAATACCAAATAAAATATTTGCCGAATAGATAAAAAATGTAGCATCGAATTCATAATTCAAATGATAGTAATTGTTCTATCTGTCAGTTTTTGATGCGTAATTTTTTAATTATTCGACGAATAATTTCTTCTGAAGTTTATTCGTAGATGGAAAGACCGGCGCTCAATATTGTTCATTAAATAGACAGATATTATTTATGTATTAAGGCACTGAAGTACAATTTTTTTATCACGAATATGGAATTTAGTAGCCAAGGCCCGTAGGGCCGAGGAAAATAAACCATGTGAGTGATAAAAAGGAACTTCAGTGTTGAGGTACATATTAAGTGTTATTTGAAATCTAAAATTCGAAAAAAACTGTAAAAAAAATACAATATAGGTTAAGTACATACATCTGTCAGTTGTCAATTGAAACTGACAGTCAGTGTTGTCAACCTCGAGAAGTGAAGTTATCGTAATTAACACTCAAAATTATGTGTTTTGTCCTCAATTTCGTCATCGGAATTAATTAGTTAATTCTTTCAAATTTTGTTTCATATTACGTCCAAATTTACTATTGTACGTCAATATATCTGCCAAAATTATCCGAATTGTATAATAATTATATAACGGTTGCCAACACTGCGTTGCTCAAAATCGTCGTATAATGGGTTACTTTAGTGACGATTTTTGAACACTTTAGTGCCGATTTCAAATAAATAACATTATTCTATTTTGTTGCACAGTAATAGTAACTTGCTTCATAAAACACCAAACATTTTATTTAAGTACTATAAGAAACTATTACATTAACAAAATTAAAAAAAGAAAATTGTGTCCCGGTTATTTGGCTTGCCAGTATTGTTAATATGTAGTAGACTTTGCACTTATTTTATAGTATGATGCTCTCTGTAATAGACAAATTTACTTTAAATGTTTAATATCTATTTATCTTGTTTCAATTTGTTAATAAACTTTTTTTTATTTCAGGTATGTAACGTTTTATTTCTTTTTGAAACGTCGCATCTTATCCATATAAGCGGAAACAGTAAGTACCAATTTAAAACAATATGTAAAAAAGGTGATGTGTCACCACATAACTTCACTGTTCTTTCACTAAAAGCAAAAACAGTCTATAAATATTGACCAGTTGGTTAAGTAATTTCCACTTTTAGCGTAATACTAAATTGCAATTTCATATAAATTTTTCAGAAAAGAATTAGCTTAGCTGTAAAGGAAGGAAGTAGCTAACAACTTAAAATGAGTTAATTAATTTTGAAATTTCTATCTTGTTTGTAAAAGGAAACTCGTAAACCTAGTCTGTAGGTAATAAAGAAATTTAATTTTCAGTTGGAAATAATGAATTGAGTTTATGAATATTTCAAACGCGGCACTATATAAGTGTTATGTTATTGAAAGTGCTAAAATATTTGCTTTTTTGATTTATTTTAAATTGGTTTAATTTTAGTTTATTTTACAAACTATTCAATTTTAATTACAAACTTAAATACTGCTAAATTATTTCCTAAAATCATAAAGTTGTGTAATAAATATTAAACTTTAGATTCGCACGCTATTATGAGCGTTAATGAATATCTTTAAATTGGCGTAAAAGTGTTACATAACGAGTTCAACATACTCACACTATTAATACTTCTTTACTTTTATAATATACGCAACAGCTGAAATAAATTGTTGTATGCACCACAATACCTCCCGACATAGATTTTCTTATCAAACAATGCAGGAACACGAACCACCACTATCGAGAAACGCTCATCACTTTAAAAAATTTAGGTTTTAATTATGAAATATTTCATCCGTTGATGTGTGCTTTTTTTTTTCAAAAAGCACAGGTTAGCAGACTTAAGCGGGAATATCAAAATATAATTTATTTATATATTTATAATCATTAACGTGTTGAAATTCGTATATGCTGACAGTAAGAAAAATTATTTCAAACAACAATTATTGATAATAATTAACATTTGAAATATTATTCTAATAACAGATATTTAAAAATAATTTGATAAGCTTTCAAGTGCACTATCTCTTTTGGTTATTGGATTATCACCAAAAACAAATCAGCTCTTCTCTAAGGGAATACAATTGATATATACAAAATATCAGACCGACAGACAGACACACACAGACATAATTGCGATTCGCGAAACTATTAAAATTGTATTCCGTAGACTCTAAAACTTGCTCATCAACTGAAAACTCACTACAGAATTTTTAGCATGAATTCTATACTTCCCTCTCAGGGTGTGGCGGGAGGTAAAGACAAAATCATTAACATCAGGATTATTACACCTTAATGATGATTGTACAGAATGATCAGAAGTTAGCTGCATTTATAAGGTTCTTCTTATTTCAAAGTTTCTATATATTTTTTTATTTCTAACCGAATTACTTTGTTCTGATCAGCTCGTAAAATAAAATTTGCTGAACATGTACGAGCGAACTTCTGCACATTGTAAATCGTATATTTGCCATCATAGTTTCCCTGGCAATTTTAAAGAATAGACTCAAAAATATTTGGTTAATCGACAAAATATTTTATAGTTGAAGTTTCGTTCTATATATTTTCGATTGAAATTTGCAGGTATTTATTAAAATATGGGATATAAAACTACCACTACCTGGATTGATAATTTATTTTAAGCATAAGTTGCTCAATTTCCTTATACACCTATATTTTGTTTCTCCTATAGATTTTACTGGTCGTCACACATCATAAATTCGCTGCAATCTGCATAACTATATTACATCCTCACATTTCTAGTGGCGGTTATTAAAGAAAATATATAATGTAACCTTTTTCTCTTTGACGAACATCGCCAGTTTACGACCAAGCCTAAATGTTAATGCTGTTCCCTGACTAGCTGTTTTATCTATAAATAGCACACATTTGCATTAAACTTTTTCTAGTGCAATGTTTACATGTTAAATGTACATAGCTTATTTATTATTGTCACTAAAAAAAAGTTGTGCTTCGTACTAATTAGCATACACATTCAATCATTTTATTTTTACTTTCTGAAATTTAGTGTTGGCCGTGTAATTGTTTCAAATTAATAGGATGATTTGCACGCATCAAAATTTCATCTTAACGGGCCAAACTTTCAAATTCAAATTTGCAATTTACTATCTTCTCAAAACCTTGTATTAAAATGTTACTCAATTAATCTACATGACAAGAGACAAGACAGATGTTGAAAGTGTCAAAAAAATATAGGTACCACAAAAATTAAATTAAAATGATTCGCAAATTTCTTTCGGCAAAAAACCTTTTATAATTTATTTCTACACACATGATTAACATTTTTTAATGTACTATTAAATTTTACGCTATTTTTTGTTCTATTTAGAGGCACATTAGTGATTTCCAGTCCTATACACGGATGATTTGGCTTTGCATTCACCATTGGCGTAGAATTCTTACCGTTTTTAATTTTAGTTTGATTTTTGACAAAATAGTTCCGTGGTAACTATGAGATACTGAGTTCGAATCCAACGGCCGACAGTTATTAAATTTACCCCTGAGGTTCCTTCTCCACTACATTTATTAATTGTTTTTTGTTTGAATGTGGCACTCTACTTTTGCAGATCTCAGTAAGTGATATTTTTTTAAGCGTAAAGTGTAGTTACCATCCGTCAAGCCACAGCTTGAAACAATTTTAGTATTGGGAAGAAGCACAGGGATAAAGATAAAATGGCAACTCTCGTCGGTGGGATTCGAACTGAGGATCTAATAGTCCACGGTCCGATTCATTACCACGAAGCTATTTGCACTGTATAATTTTTATAAATGTAAAATAATATTGTTTTTAATTTTTTTTTACGAAACTTTATATAAATTGAAGAACAGTTTTAAAAAGTCTTAATTGTTATTCATTAAATAGCAATGATTTTTTCAAATTGTTGTGACGTCATAGAGTTGTGTGTTGTTGATCTCAAACAGTAGAGATTGTAAATAATTGTAGTCACATAAATGTTCTATTTTATTGTTTAGAATATTTTTTGACGTTTCTTAAAACCAATGAAGTGCTTCATTGTAGGTATGTCACCTGTCTGGGTTTTAACCAATCTTGTCATTATTATACTGAGAATAAAGCTCTTGTGATTATTCCCGGGAACAATCTCTGTAGCTTTTTTCTTTTTGTTGACAAATGTCAGTTGACGGATAGTTATGAACAACACAATTAAAAATGAGCAAAAACAAAATAGATTTAGTGTCGTGCCTGATGATAAAATAAAAAAAAATCAAATTAAATATAATTTAAGAGTTCGATAAATTAGAAAATAATTTTGCAGTATCTTTCTCAAACTTGTTGCTCTTTGGCAATGCCACGAAAGCCCGTAGATCTGTCAAATTATTTTCAGTTCATTCTCATTCTCTTGTTATAACTGAAATTTTTAAAAATGAAATAGAATTAACTTTTTCTGGTAAATATGTAAAATATATCTTTTATTCCAAAAAGAATCATAAAGAAATTGTAAGATTATTTTAGTCAAATGTTTGATTACCACTGATAAATTTTGCTAACCTTTGTCATTCAACATGTCTTTAATTTCGTTGTGTTGACCTAACCACGTGGTTTTATTATCACGCGAATTCCCAAACAAGTGTGGTAAGTGTTACTTGGTTACGAATTCAAAACAAAACAAAAATCTTCAAATTAGGTGCCAACAGACAGTTCAATAATAAGAGAAATACTAGAAATTTAGAATAGAATAGATGTGTGAGATAGAAACTTAAATAGAGAAACGTAATATTCTGACGCCGAAATTGCTATCTTTAAACTCAAAAATCTTAATAATTAATAATATTTTTTAAACTTCTATTATATCTAGTACGATATTTTCGGGTTTAGTTATAATATAAATGACTTATTTGTCTTTTTGATTGAAAGAGACCATTAAAATATTATTTAAATAAGCTATTTTCTATTACTTTATGTTCTTATTATTATTTAATGTTAATTCATCCTGCCCCCTAGGAATTTTCGCGGTCGACGTGCGTGGTCTGCGCTGTAGCTTAACTAGGGCAAGAATATTAATTGACACATCTAAGGGGCCGTTTGTAAACGCTACTGAAACCAGCGCTATTAATTACCTTCGCGTGACAACTTCGCTTATTAGTAAAGCAAAATAGCGAAATTAGGTCTAAGGCGGCAGTGCTGGACTCGTCTATTGTTTTTTGTTTTTGTTTTGTTTGTCTGTTTCATGTGTCGTCAATTGTTTCGTCATTTAGCGAGCAGCGCTAGCGGTTCCGATTCAAACCTACGCAAAGTGTGCTCGATTTTTGAATGTGAGCGTTGATTTTCAATTTGTCAAGATCGTGTTCGATGAAAAATGAGTTTGGAATGGTTTAAATGTTAGTGTCACTGGCCGGGAGATTGTTATCGAAATAGATTTTATTTGGGTTATGGTAAAGCCATTAGACTTCTTTTAAATTATAACAGATATATTAATTATCCTTCGTTTGCTTTTGTATATTTTCTAACATTATAATTAATTATTATAATACACGCCACATCTTCACAAGAGGTATAGCTTTTATTTACGAAAATGTGATGCTTGGAAAGAACTGACGAAAGAAATAGACAAAATCGCCCCATCGCGATGTCAAATTGAGTGAAAAAAACAAAAGTTTGTCTTGATGAAAAACATTGAGTGGTATTTGGTAAGATAATTTGCTAAATGTAAACGATTTGTCGCTGTCAAGGTACTAAAGTTAAATAAAACTTAAATCTTAAACGGGAACCATGACAATAAATTATTTTATCCAACACCTCTCAATAAATGCTCTATAACTATGGCGATTTTAAACAAGCAAAGTAACAGATTATCCACTAGTGGGTATAATTTTGAGGAAAGCCACTTGTGAGTATTTTTTTATTTATAACAATAATAATAACACACAACACCTTGGTAACTACTTCGATTGACATTTTAATTTAAAAATTTAAAGCATATGTCAGTGTCAAATAATATTTCTTTAATAAATTTTTCATATATTAAGAAGTGTTGGATAAAATGTTATACTTCACACGTGGGCAAAGTGGAATTACCCACTCGATAAAATTATCACACTCAGCTTTCGGCTTCGTGAGCTAAAATTTCTCTCGTGGGTAATTCCTTACTTTGCCTACTTGTAAAGTAAATAACTATTTTGATTACAGCGTCATTTATTACGAATCGGAAAAAAGTTTCATAAAAAACCTAAGGGGTGACGGTAGGGGATCGTGCTTGGTGCATATGATGTTCTTGAAAAATATTAAACACGTGTTTTTTTTTTTTGTTTTTTCATTCGATGTGTATTTTTCGAGATATTTCTCCGTCCCGAAATTTTTTGAACACATTGTATTATTATGTAAATAGGTATTAATATTTCACGATATATCAATCAACTTACAATCAATATTTATCAGAAAAATTGAAACACGGCCATGGGAAATTAAATAAAAACGAAAAATATTTGACATTTCAGAAAATAAATTTAGGCTTATTTATTACAGTGTTGTATTATTTTCTATAGAAATTTCGTAGAAGATTGTAAAATGATATAATGGCGAATTTGAGAGCACAATTCTTCTCATTTTATACTGTTAAATAAATAAATAGATCTAAACAGTTTTTCGTATGGGGTAAATAGCTCCGTGATAACGCATCGGACTGTGGATCATGAGATCCTTAGTTCGAACCCCACTACCGACAGTTGCCAATTTAAATTTACTCCTGTGGTTCCCCCTCCACTAACAACTTTGGGGGCTATGACTTGACGGCTGGTAACCGCATTTCATACGTAAAAATATCACCAGCGAGAGCTGCGTAAGCAGAGTGCCACACCCATAATGGGTAAAAGGCGTGATGAAATATTTATTTTAATTTTTTATTTAAAACAGTTTTATGAGATGTCAAATATTTGTCATTTTTGTTTAATTTTGCATGGCAGTGTTACAATTTTCCTAATAATTATTGATTTTAATTTGCTTGATATATCGTGAAATACTAATATTTAACAGGCAGATTCATAAAAGGGATTAGCGTTAACTTAATTTTTTCAATCATCTTTAACTTCGTTTCTAAATTAATTATATCATCAAAATGTGTCAAGCTTTATGCTAACCAATTTTTATTACAATCTTAGTTAAAATAATTATGTTCTTAGAATGGAAAATGAAGTTACGACTAATAATAAAAATGGAGTTAGTGCTAATCCCTTTTATGAATCTGCCTGTAAGTTATTAAATGGATTTTATTGCATGCATTTTTAAATTTTGAACAACTTTATACACTGCAGAAATTCAAAAATAATAGCATTAAAATTCCTATAAGCCCGTTTCAATTCTACATCCGGTATATTGGGATTCATATTTAAATCTAGAAGCCAAAATACTGCATGAACTAATTTGTAAATACCGCTTCAACATTTTATGCAAATAGCGAATCGTGCGCTATTGAGCTATTGTTTTAAAATATTTTCTATAATAAGCTTTATAAAATGTGTCTGTTAAATTGAGTGTAACAAAGTCGGTTTAAATAACAACAAAAACTTTATATTTTTTACGCTCATGGCTCCGTACTTAACTTCAAACTTCATTCATTTCCTTTCAAACTTGTTGGAGTAACGTCTAAGGAAATAATAGAGCCGGAAATAAGCTCTTGAATGCCTCGCTATGCACTCGTTCACGATTCGTGGCATTACAACATAATTTCAGATGAAGTTGTCAGAGCATCAGACGTCCTGATTGCTGCAAGCTTTTGTTAGACGAATAAATAAGCTTTGTTCTCAACCACGTTAGCTTGCTAGCTAGGAAGATTACTGTTCCGTGTTAAAGAGGAATAACATATGTGTACAAGCTTCTCAACGAGATTTCAAAGAGGTTTATTCGACGTGTTTTTAAAGAATCTGAATAAATTTTTTGGTGTTTAGGTTGGAAATGTGTATGCGACATATTTGGAATGTGCTGGATAAATATACAATTTACATATTTGGGAGTTTCCTGTTTGAGAATGACATAATCCATATTTTATTTTCATTTTCCTTGTGCTCCTACACGTGATGATATTTATTTTCCAAGAAAAATTGATCTTTAATGAATGAAACTTAATAAAATGTTTCTCAGTCTGTGAATATCAATCGTCTATAAATACTGTTTATGTATATTTGTAACGATTATATAGATTATTAATTTTATAATAATAAATAATTACCATAGCATCTTGGCTTGCTCTGCATCTTCTCTCTAAGTCTAAAATTTTCTGTATTTCCCTTCTCTTTTCAGTTTTTAGTCGTTTTAAACTAAGTCTAACCATATATCTTTCGGTCGTCCTCTTTTATTTTAGCTAATCGCACTATATGTCGTAACCATCGCAATCTATGCTATCTTAACATTCCTACTATTTTCGTTCATTCAGTTCCATAATGTTTGTTAAAATTAAAAATTCAATTTAGTACAACATAATTATTAGTATGTTTCTAGTTTTATAATTTTCCCTGTTGTATACTCATTATCATCTAATTTGATTCATCAATGAAACTTACATTGAAAAGTGTTTGAAGTAGCTTAAAATTAGTTAAACATCTCAACTGTTATAGGCTGTACCTAAGAATATTAACGATATTTTAAAAATTACATACCTTAATGCAAACCAGGAAATTTCCGGGATCGATATTTCAGGAAAAAAAAAATACAAACTTGGAAACTTCACAATTAGATTTAGTTGTTCGGAAAAGTGGTGAGAATCTTCTGGTAGAACGATCCTTGATTAATTAATTAAGTCGAAAATCCTAATGCAAAAAATTTTCACTGCCCTTAGTAAAGCCACACAGGCTACTTAAAAGAAATGTAAATTTGGTAACACCGAGTTAAACAGTTGATATAGCAGTTATCAGATAACTAGGCAAATCTGGACGAATGTTAAAATGTCAAAATTTCACAAATTATTTTTCATTTCTTTTTCAAACAAAAACGTTTTTGTGAAAGGTTGCCATATGGAATAAAACAAAAAAATACGTCTGAAAAGGAGCTAGAAACTTAAAATATTGATATTAAAGGATTAGTTGCATTAATGCAATTGTACATAATCCTTATTGAAAGTAAACAGCAGTGATATTTACTAGAAAAATTCAAAAATTTCGTTGAATTCTAACCGCACATATCAAGTTTGATGGCTTCGTGTGGCTTTATAAAGAGCCGTACAAATATTTTGCATTAGAATTGTCCACTCAGAATTAATCAAAACTCGTTCTATCTTAAGCTTATTACTACTTTTACAAACACCTTGTATATGTATGGACATTTTCATTAAAAAATAATTTTGAGAGCAATATGAACGAAATTGCATGTTTACAAAAAATATTTTCTTAGTTACTCTAATTCTAACTTTTAAACTAATTATCAGAGATTCTAAATGGGCAGGGGATATAATTCATAATTTTTGTTTAATACTTAAAACTGTATGCTTGAAAAGTTTTGGAAGCGCAGTTCCAGGAAATTCAATTTACTTTATCATGTTTAAGAATGATTTGTTTGCGAATTTATCGTTAAGCTGTCAAATAAAATTATCAAATTTGGCATAAATAGCGCCAGAGAAATTTCGCTTAGTGTTCTGCGTGCGAAAAAACTATCGATTCGTATGTGTTCGCTTGTTTAGAACCGGTTTGTATATTTTTAGTTGTGCAAAGAATTTCAGATATTTGTTTTGCTGTTGCTTTTTATATGAATTTTAAATAATCCATGCAAAATAGTCGCTCTAAGCGATTGAAATTTGCATGGAATGTGAGAACTTTCTTTATGGATATCGATGCAAAATTGTTCCAACGTGTTATCTGCTTTAATAAGTAATTAAAATTCATTATAATTAAATGAAAATGAAATAGGGAAACATAATAGAGGGGAAATTAATTGATTTTAATTGCTTCGTAATAAATACTTTACCTGTGATTTAGACTTTAAACGCTTCCATTTACATAAGCTGACATAAATATAAGAACCTTTATTCAATATCCGTTTAATTTATAATAATTACATAATAGTGATAATGGGAATTTTTTACACGTGGAATCTTCAAATCATAACAAGCAAGCAAAAGCAATTATAATGATTTTTTAAAGCACAAGCTCAGAATTATATTATTTGGCCCAATTAAGACTTTTAAAATACCTTAAAAAAATTGTTCTGATCTTACAAAGGGAAAATTGTTGTACTCAATTTATTTGTATCGTAAATTCTGTTATTTTAAAGAATATTCGAAGGAAAAATAATACAAAATTAACAAAAATCATTAACAAAAAGATTTCATTTGTTCTAAAGGTATTGGCTGGTACCACACTACTGTTTTTGAATCTGATGACAGCAATTTTTGTAAAATTGTAGGTAATGCTATTCTACATCTATTTGATGCCAATGAATTATACTCTATCTCATATATTTTCTAAGATATACTCAAAAACCTTGATAGGCCTTCAAGTAATCTACCACTTACTGTTGATGAATTGTTCGGTCCCCGAAAAACAGTTTTTTTTTTCTATTTCTGAGGATTTTCAAGGTCAGACTTGAAAAATAAATTAAAGGCGTGTTAACCTTTTGAAAATTGTAAATTTAGGGTTAATCCTATTGATGCCTCCCCCCTCTACCATTAAACGGAGGTGAAAGAAATAATCAATTTCGGATTTACCAAAATAATGTAGATAATTAATCAATTTGTGGTGATTAAGTTTAATAATTGTAGCGCCATCTTTTGCGGACCGAAAATATTGTTGGATAAAAGCTTGATTTTTTACATCACTGAATCCGAATCTGCAATAAAAACAGGGGCTTCCCATTTAAAATTTCGAAGTAGTATTGTTGTTGCCAATGCAAAGAAGGTAAATTACAATTTATCCACTTGCAAATAAATCCTTTGTCAAACAATCATTCAAATTTGGAGAGGAAAATTCAACCATCTATCATTCGAATTCAATCATGTAGTTTTTATGCTGCTCCAGTCTTTTGACTCTTTAAACATGAAGAAGATTTGTGTGCTATTTTCGAAAGTTAATTTTTATAAACTTTAATGTGGATCGTAATTTACCTTCTAATTTATTGTACGGGAGCATTTAGTTAGAGAGTCACGTGCCGATGTATTTTAGTCCGGAAGAGGCGCCAACTCGCAGTTGTTGTACACCGAAAAGACAGCTTCGTCTAACACCAGTTGTACAAACTGTTAAACGAGATTAACAGTGCTCTTCGTTTATTTATTCTGCGTTGTTATTTTTATCTCAGACTCGGTTGAATACGTCACTAGTGATTGCAGAATTGACGGAACTCTAAGTTGTAAACACAGCCTTATCAGTGAATGTACCTTATCATAGAAATGGCAACCGTAGAAATTTGATCAACTGGTGGAAATTACTGTTTCTTTAAATAACGTATTAATAGATTTTGAAAGTCGGATTCTGCTGGTTTGAAGTGTGAAAGTTTTTAATTATTTGCAAGATTGTATTTGGTTTTTTATGCTGATTAATATCCAAATGTCAAGAGCATGTCATGGAGCATTGTAATCTAATTAAGTTTTGCATATATTATACATAACAAAGTAATGACTTTTTAATATATACATTTTTATCTTTTCAATTTAATTTTTAGTAGAGCACTATTACATACTGCTCATCTGTTATATATTATACGAGCCAGAATCGTACCATTTGGCCCAATTAAGACTTTTAGAATAACTTATTTTAAAAATTGTTCTAATCTTAAAAATGGAAAATTGTAATACTTTATTTTTATCTTAAATTCTGTTATTTTTAAGAATATTTTAGGAAAAATAGCAACTGTTCATAAAGATTTCGTTTGGCCCAAAAATACTGGCTAGTACCACGAATACTGTTTTTGAATCTGACTACAAAATATACAAAAATGTTTGAAATAAAAATTGTAGGTAATATTATTTCTACACAGCAAAAAATATATAGTCAAAATTGACAAATTTTTAACAAAATTTTTAGTCCCAGACGATACATCATTAGTTTTTGTTAATTTAACAAGTTTCCAATTAGTTAGTAAGTAACAAATTATTTTCGTGTATTTCGTAACTAAATGTATTTGTGAATATAGTAATTATTAACATTTATTTTTATGTGCTTTTGACTAAATATTTTAGTAATTATATAGAAGCAGAACAATAAAACATAGTTATTATAACAAATTAAGTTGTTTCAAAAGATACAAACTCTCTTTAACAATTTCAAATTCATGAGTTAGCTAAATTTACTTGTTATTATTGACGAGTCTATTTGTAAAATTTTATAAATCCAACAAATAAATAAAAACAATCATTTTTCTTGTTAAACATTCAGAATTGACAAAATTTTTATTTAATAAATTGTCATATTTGTTCAAATTGTTAATTTAACGCAATATATTTGTCAATATTAACTAAAAATACTTAACAACCGCAAAATTAACAAATCGCAAATCGAATTTGTTACTGTGTACATCTTTTTGATTCCAATGAAATTTACTCTATTTCATTTATTTACTAAGATATGCCCAAAAGCTCTGGTAGGCCTTCAAATAATCTACCACTTTATACTGTTGAGGAATTGTTCTCGTAATCTAATCAATTCGTAAGGTAAACAAAATACATCCCTTACATATATTTAGGTGCGGAAAATAAAAATTATAGCAGTTAAAATGTAAATATGGTGAATTTTGTGCAACTGTTTTTGGGGAATGTATTATTTGCAAAATTAACAGTCTGTCAAACTTGGGGCTGTCATTGCTCACGTAAAATTATTGAATCGGAGCCCCTGCGTCAGGGTTGCGGCCAGGGACCCGATAGGCCCCGCGGGCAAAGCCCCATGATAACCAGTGGTATATTAAACATACCGTACAATTTTATTTTATTTTTATTTTTATTGAATTTATGAACGTGAAATAGGAAAAGTAGTATGAACAACTCGTGTTACAATGCCTAATTGTAATACTCGTATTTTGCGTAACTCGCCTGCGGCTCGTTTACGCTAACTATACTCGTATTACAAAAAAGGTCATTGTAACACTAGTTGTTCAATATTCTATTTCCTTTGCATGATTTTAACTGAGCCAAATGATATGATTCTGACCTGGCTACTTATTTCTAGAAGCCCAGAGCATATTCTCTGACTAATAAGCTACGGTCTTCATTCACCTCGGTGTTATACATTAGATGTTAAAGAATGGTCGATTCTTCGTTTCGCTCCTCTCTTTCAAGGATTTCTTATCATAGTATAACCAATAGGTTTAGAAATTTTACTGTTCTAGCCAGCTATTTAAATCGTTCCAACATTTCACCCCAAAAAGTGGCAACGAAAGATGCTGTCGACATCCAGCAATCTGCATCCATCTACGCCTTCTGAAACACAGTATTAATTAACAACGACCGCGAGTCATACAGAGCCCACTCTGTCAACTATGCTCCGTCGTCTTGTGTATCTGCATCTGTCTGTGTGACTGTACTTGCTCACTTGCTGTCCCACATGCAACTAGAGATATATTATTCACTGTTTTCAAGGATACCACAGCGTACGCATTACATAAATGGACATTTGGTTCATCTGGTTACTGTCAATATTTATATACATGCTACGAAGTCGTTTTTTACAAGAGATTAGATACTGTTAACTGGTTTCAATCTAACGTAGTCTTAATGCCAGGAAGATGCAGTGGCGTAGGCAAGGACATTACATCAAAAATACGATTGAGTTTCCTAAATCACCATTTTTAAATTTTTTTTTATGAAACTTTATCTAAATTGTAGACTATCTACACTTTTAAAAAGTCTTAAATGTTATTCATTAAGCCACAATGTTTTTTTTTTATGTTGTGACGTCATTGTAGAGGTGTTGCTGGATCTTAAACAGTACAGATTGTATACTCAAAATGATTTTGGAGAAGACGCACGTCATCAACCTGAAAAAAAACTTTATAAAATGAAAAATAACTTATAACATTTATTGAGGTATGCTAATCTTTAAAATAAAACAACGTAAAAATACTAGCATTAAGAAAAGTATATATTAATACAATGTACAGTGATTTTATAGTCAATTTTATTCATTTAATAGAATTTTAAATTACTAAAAAGAATTCTAGTTCATTTTTTGTTCGCTATGTTGTTGCTATTGGTAAATGATCACGTTTACATACAAAATTCATATCGAACTGTCACTTTACTGTCAGACTTTACTGTGTTGTTAAAATTTGTTCTCCTCGTGATCCAGTGTTTTATAATATGTATGTAGAAATATATTGCTTATTGCAACAAATCACGTCTAAAAATGGCGGCACGTGTGATGCAACACGCACTGCATTTTCATTTCAACAAAAATTAGTATCCCATATAAACGTTGTTGTATAGTGACGTCATTATCTAGTAATATTTTTGATGACGTGCGTCTTCTCCAAAATCATTTTGAGTATAAATAATTGTAGTTATAAGTTTTTACTTATTTTATTATTATTATCACAATTAAATAGAACATTTATGTGACAAAAATTATTTAAATCTCTTAAACTTGAGGCGCCGAATTCTGAACTTGTATTACTCTTCGCACCTGAACAATTAATTATGGTAATTTTTGTTTGTAAAAACTTTATTTAGCGATATTAAAATCATCGTGAAAAAAGGAAATCAGTACGAAAAAGAAAGTAACAATTTATACAGATCTATATTGACATATTGTTGTGAGTCATGGGTACTGCATCAAAGAATGAAAAGCAAAATTCTGATGCTGGAAATGAAATATCTAAGAAAAGTTCAAGAAGTAACAATGTTGAACAGTAAGAATCAAAATAGGTAATAATTGAACAATTGCAATAGACTTCATGGAAACAAGACAACTAGCATGGCTGGGCCATATGATAAGAATGAATACATCGAGACCGGTGCGATAAATTTGGATGACAAACGTGAAGGAAAAGAGGAATCGTGGAAGACCAAAAGACATCTGGGTTACAATCATCAACAAAACTCTAAAGAAGAGTACCATTACACTGCAAAATACACGAAGGATGGTGATGAATAAGAAACATTGGGCAAAATGTGTGCACAATTAATAAACTTTTTATACGCTGCACTACATTGATTAACTCCCCCAAAGGAAAATTCAGGGCTACGCCGCTGCTTAAACGTCAGTAAAGAAAATACGCGATGATGGATAGCATCTTAGAATGGTTTTAGAAGTGTAATATGTGACTTTGTGGAATGCGAAGTATTTGCTAAGGTGACGAGAAACTCGCCAAAAGGCCTCGAATTCATGAATTAATATTTATATTTGTGTTGTTCACTGATTGAATGCGACTTATATGGCAGTTATTAAAGTGAAATTTTCTTGCTGGTACAGAATAATTATAATTTTTTCTCATTTCACGGAGATATTTATCTCTTTATAACACAATTTACTAGTCACGTATGATCTGCAGCCTACAGTGTACAGTTTGTTCTACTCGTAATTTTAAAAAAACTATTGCACGGACGTAGTTTTAAGGCGTAGCCCTGTCGTAACTAATAAACGTGAATCGTGATATCGTCAGCACGTGAACATATAAAGTGTAAAGTGAACCGATTTACTGTTAGAATTGTATTGTTACTTGCGACCGACTTACGCATAAAAATTCACTAAGTTTATCAACTTATAATTGGGTAACGAGTGCAATGCATACTGAAAGTTTCATTATTACCTAACACCTAGTCCGTATGGGGACAGTTTTGGAGAAATTTTTTAAATAGTATAAAAGTCAGAAAGTTTATTTCTTTGCGATCCTCACAGCCAACAATTTTTCAACTGTAATTACAGAAGAGCTTTTTATTTATTTCTAAAATTCCGTTTGCTACGAAACCTTGTTACCTAGCAATTTGACAAGAAAACTGATTTTAGGCGATTTCGACTGGCACTGGTTACTTGCTGGTTACGTGTTAGGTTGGTTTCAAACAATGACATCACACTAATCGAACGGTTACTGAAAACGTGCGGTAGATTTTGACATTAATCAAATTTGACAGAAAACATGAAAAATAAGACCGCGTTCTAGTTTGAAATCATAACAAGTAAAATTCAACCAATCAGAACACTAACCGTTGGACGAACCGAGCTCTCGAGCATGTTACTGATTTGACATACCAAAACTGTCACAGGTTACATATGACGTCATAAAAGTGCCAGTCGAAATCAATTGGTTACTCTATTTACTAACCAATTTTGTGACCAAATACTAACCGGTGCCAGTCGAAATCGCCTATTATTATTTAAACAGTTTTCGTGTCAAATTGCTGTCAGGTGACAAGGTTGAGTTGTCACACTGAAATTTATCCGAAGAAAATAAAATGCACGAGTGTAATTCGGCGAGATAATTAACAAAATTATTTATGAAAATTATTATATATCATATTTTTTGAAGTATTTTCTTCACGAATGACGTTAATGTAGTGTCGCCTCGGTTCCTTGTTATCGGTGGTGTGCGTTTTCGCAAAGTGGTCACCCACTCAAACTGACCGTTTGCAGTACTGCTTAACTTGCGTTATCGGGGGAATCGGCTCCAACGCGCCATGGCCGTTGCCAATTTTATTTTTAATGAAAAAAATGTATAAAAAATATAAATAAACATATTGTCACGTCTTGCAACCATATTTGGGTGTGGCACTCTGCTTTAACAGATCTCGATAGGTGTTTAAGTTCAAACGGCAACTCTCGGCAATGTAGCCTACAGGCAGTAGGATACGAAATGAGGATCCCACGATCCACAGTCTGATGCGTTACCATGAAGCTATAAAAGTAAAATGTGTGTGTTTTCATTAAAGTAAGTAGGTAATTGTGTAGCAGTTGTGACGTCACAAGTGAAACATGTTACAAATTTATAATTCGGTAACCTAAGATGACAGCAGAATAGGATAATATAAATTATTTGCGTCCACCATCTTG
Organism: Poecilus cupreus; assembly: GCA_963942605.1. NCBI lineage: Eukaryota > Metazoa > Arthropoda > Insecta > Coleoptera > Carabidae > Poecilus > Poecilus cupreus. Next base: position 36,307,983 of record OZ012714.1, read on the forward strand.
AAACAAAATGGGTAATATAAAATAATGCTAATAACAATACTTCAAATTCCAAGTAACAGCAATCGTTCTACATTAGCATGGTAATCCTCAATCGATCAATTTCATACTTGGCAAACACAAATCATAATCATTCATGTTCTTAGAGTCTTACAAAGGCAGTGAACTACCAAGCACCTAACGTGTATTCAATTATTCATTATTTTTCAGCTCTAAATAATGGCGAGGCACAATAAACAACAGTGAAACTGTCAGTTCGCAGTATTTATACCGCCTATTTATCACATTCTTTCCTACTATACGCAGATATGAGAAAACATTGCATCGTGTATCGATTCCCGTAGATCAACGCTGCTTGGAGCTGGAACCGGAGAACCAGCTGCCTTGCTCCTGCAAGACGAAGGACCGTGAATTATGTTGGAATACGATAAGATGCTGGGGTGTATTTTTTATCAGGGGCAGTTTTTATTTATTGCGACGTATTTTAGAAATCCCTGACTCCTTTTCTTCCTCGCAAATGTAAACTCGGAGGAACGTCTTTAGAAGTCGTAATGTTGGTATTTATCTGTCAAGGAGGCAACAAAAACATATTCATATTTCATATCATTAAAATAAATACCTCTATGAAATACATATCATTTTGTTATTTGACCTAAATGTTATTACATAGAACATAACAAACTTCATAAAATAACCTGAAACATTTTTATGTTTTTGCCTTCACCAAGAGGTAGAAGGGTTGAGCGATTACAATAGTTTTTCACTTCGTCTCTCTCTGAGTAATTCTCTTCATTCCTCCCTTGTTTGTTTTAAACGTCTCTTTTTGTCTTTTTTCTCTGCGTTCATTCAGTACTTTCCCTCTTTCTTCATTCTGAACTTCGTTGTCTTCTATGTATGGATACGACTGGAAAAGTTGAGAGAAGACTTCCACAAATCTAAAAATATAACCATGATCAATTATCGTAAAATTAACGATCCGTCTTTTTATGTATAGATAAACTTTATTCTATATATCTATCTATTACGTTGTGCAATTAGAATCAACATTTTCACTTTATATGGGGTAAATAGCTCCGTGGTAACTATTGGACTGTGGATCGTGAGATCCTCAGTTCGAATGCCACAGCTGACAGTTGCCAATTTAAATTTACCCCTGTGGTTCCCCCTCCACTAACATCTTTGGGGGCTATACTTTGACGGCTGGTAACCGCACTTCATACGCAAAAATATATCACTTGCCGAGATCTGCGTAAGCAGAGTGCCACACCCATAATGAGTAAAAGGCGTGATGATTTATTTATTTATTTTAGCTTTGACTTACGGCAATAATTAACGCTAGCGTTCACTCCTACACAATTGAAGCGTTAATTGTGAGTACTGGTTGAGGAGCTTGCAAACTCCAAGCTTTCCTCTTACATTTAGTGGGATAGAAATATCATGCTCTTTTTTTTTTCTTTTAGAAATGTCAACAGTGTAGTGTATAACCGTACTTGTTTCAAAATAGAAAATAACATGAAATTTATGAAAGAAGTTTTATAAATTGTATAGTTTATAAAAAAAATAGTACTTTAGTCATTATTGTATAATTCAATGATTGAAATAGTTTCTGTTTCAAAATATAATTAATATTCTAAGTTGAAACGCAACTTTATTCAACAGTGCTGGTCTCTGATGAAGTGATAAACGTTAGCATAGTCTAAAAAATTTTTAATCATCATATTAAACTTCACAAAATACAGCAAGTATTGAGAAAAATTGTAATAGTTTTTACAAATGCATCCGACTGGTTCAGAGACGAATATAACCTATAAATCCCTTACGCTGCAATCGAGATAAATTCCCTGTTGTGTTCATAAACAAATAACTAAATTACCACTCTGAACTCAGCTACATACTATCAACAGACTTCCTGGCTCTGCTACCTAGAGATTCTCTGTATCCGCGTGCGAAACTCAATTACAGGTGCTAAGGCTGGGATCAGGTAAATCTGATTTCATCGCCTCATGTTGTCCAAGATCTGTTGATCCACGTTCTTGTGCCGTAAACAACAGCCACGCTGGGATTTATGTGTCAGAAGACACAGTCAGCGGTTATCTTGGTAGCGGTTATTGGTTTCAATTTCTGATGGTACTCATAGCGCCTGAGGTGTTTGGGAAAAATCGAAGATGTTTGTATATAATAGTTTTTAGGATACATGGAAAATAAGTACCGTAGAATTTAATAAACTATTCAATAAGCTAAAGATACTCGTATAAGATGCATTTTCTGGAAATGGCATAACAATTAAGGAACTAAACATGATTTACTAAGCAATTAGAAGTATTTACCAAAAAGGTAAATTTTCAGAAAATGCATCTTACTCGCAAATCCTCGGGTTACTGAACAGTTCTTTAAATTCTAAGGAACTTGTTTTACCCCTGTAAAATAACTGAAATATCTATTTATATGTCAAACATGTGTCAAGAGTAATTATTATTTAACTCTCTGTTTCATATGTACTCGTATAAGAAAAGTGAGAATTTCATAAAATATCACTTTAAATTGGATTTTTTGAACATTGCATTTCTATAAAACATAATTCCTAAGTAACTTATTGCCATAGAGCGCATTGTCATATCTCTTATATTTTTCAAGATAAGCCAATTTTTGGTGTATTTCAAAGTGCAACTTTGAGGGCTTATAACTTAAAAACTTTGAAAGATATTGAAAAATTCTCTTCAGTTTTGCGTTTGTAGTACCCCTTGACGTTTGGCTTGAATTTGACCGTTTTTAGACTTTTCGCTCTAATAAAATAACGCGATGACCAAATATTCTGAAATTGCATACTTATGTATTTCGACGAGCTGAATCGATTGGTCGACGTCGCAAGTCCGTATGTTTTATATTTTTCAAGATATCGTCGATTGAAATTTTGGAAAAAAATTCGAAATTTTTCAAAATTTTCAAAATTTGTTAAGTAGTAATAAAATGCACGGAAAACACAAAACTGAGGAGTATTTTTCGATATTATGTATAGTTTTTGAGTTACAGCCCTTCAAAGTTGCATTTCGAAAAACACAAAAAATCGGCATATCTCAAAAAGTATTCGAGATTTTTCGATGCGCTCTGCTGTAATGTATTTCATTTGATATATATTATATACAAATGCAATAAACAGAGATACTAATTTTTAGTGATATTTGGCGAAATTTTTATATTTACGTCTGACAGTATATATGTGTGTAAACAATAAAACTTATCAAATCAAAGGTGGACAAGATTCTGTTTTAGTTCCTCCTTTAGTTTGTAAGCTGCTGCTTATGTTTGTCGAAAGCTTAAGTGCTAACATAATCCTAAACCACCTCAAAATTAAACTGCGAGTACATATAAACACAACATGCCTACTCCAAAATGCATCATAATAATTAATTCAGTCTTCTGTACTGTCCGCATATTAATGTTTCACGTTTGAATAATAAATAGTAGTACTCCCAGCGCTTGTCAAAAGTTGGCGCACGCGGAAGATTTCACTGATTTCATCATCGGATAGTGAGGAAAACGTACCGAGAATATTTATTTACATTTTAAAAGTTTAGACGTGATGTCATTTCTTATTTTAATCTTTTTAATCTCAACATATTCTTGACATTAACTATTAAATTATTATTTCATCAATATTTTTTGTCGTGTTAGTCATTTCTAGAGAGCGGATTATATGCAAAGTGAATATATTTTAATTTTTGTATATCTTTAAATAAAATCAATTTTCTGAACGAACTACAATGATTAGAAATAATTAATGCTAATTACTAATTGCTATATTGCATATTTGGGCATTTTTATGCATATTTTTACAAAAGTTGCATATTTCAACGTTTTTAAAACTAAAAAATATTGGATGAGGTCGCAATAGAATACAACGGAAAAAGCAATAAACTATCAAATAAGAAAATACATAAACCAATAAACTCTAATATTTCTAAGAAAATTCCTGTAACGGTAACGGTAGGTATTCATTGTATACACGAATGCTGGTAAAAGTGGGTACAATGAATATAAGACCGAGAATTCTCAGCTGGATATATCTTTTACTTATTTTTCACTTTTCTTTTAGAAAATTTTGTAAATATGTCGCAATCTCATAATATTATGTTCAAGTTTCTATGTATATTAGTCGTATATTTGTTAATTGTGAATCAGGATTAAGACTGTTTTATACAATAACTGCATAATGCATTCATTTATACTTTTTATCTAATAATTTAAGATTTTTTTTTGCATATCTTGCTGCATATATTGTCAGTAATAATATAACAAGAGAGTGAGAATAAAATGAAAATAATTTGACAGAACTTTCGAAAACTTATTGCCAAATGGCGACAAGTTTGAGAAAGATAATGGAGAATTTTTTTCTAATTTATCGAACTCTCGAGTTGTATTTAATTAGATTATTTTTTGATTTAATCATCAGGCACGTCACTAAATCTATCTTTTTTGCTCATTTTTACTTGTGTTGATGATATATCTGACATCTGTCAACAAAAACAAAAAAGCTACAGATAATATTGCCGGGAATAATCACAAGATCATTATTCTCAGTATAATAATGACAGGATTGGTTAAAACGCAGACACGTGACATACAATAAAGCATTTCATTGGTTTAAAGAAAAGTCAAATAATAATCATAATGAGTGCATATTTCCCAAAAAAAAAAGTGCATATATATGCACATATAATTCAGTTTTTTGTACATATAATCCGCTCTCTAGTCATTTCTGTCTGAGTTAAGACTTTATTTCTATTCTATTAAGTACCTTTTCTACGTTTTCTAAAACTTTTGATCTTGAACAAACCACTAGAAATCCTGGTCAATTTATACTTAAGTCTGACGTTAAACATTTAACAGCCTCATTCATTAAAACAACTAAAATTAGCACCAAGAACAAAACTGTACGGAATTTCATCAAACTAACATAAATATTTTCATAAGAAGACTACAAAGTCTGCTATAATTTACCTACAGTGCTATAAATCTTCCTGATGCCAGAATCTTGTGCAACTCGACAAATACACAACATTTAAAATGTTTTCGCTCTTTAATAATTAGTGACGAAGCTCCCGATGGAACGTATTAGAGTTGAGAAACAAAGCTGCGAATTTCCTTTCGTAATAAATCACCGTTCCTTTAATTAAAGTAAGGAAGTTAACGTTGCCGAAAGGAACACACAACAGCGAGTTCAAGACCTGTGCAACAAGACGAGTGGTTCACATTGATTCGCTGCTGTCGGCTGACAAGCAATAGTTTCTGACAACCAAGTTTTGAAATAGTATTTTTCTTTTCCGACATGAGCTAGAATTAATTATAATTAATTAACGTACGCCTATATCTTATCGGAAACGTTTTAAAAGTCGTTTCTTGTAATCGGCATGGTTTGTCAGGCGCCGCTCTTGAGAAACTGCTGTGGTTTTGTTATCAATACTCGCTATATTATTAGAAGTTAGGCCTAATACTTTGGGATACAAATTCCTAAAATAGTAACTAATTAGTAATTTTTATAAAAAAAATAACAGTTTTGGAGAAGTTTAAGAAAAGCAATTAATTTATCTATCGATACAATTAATGAAGCAATAAAGAATGTTTGTATCCACTTTCCTTAACACCCAATTTCTTTTGATAGAAAAAAATACTCAGTTATTTTAGAGAAACAATAGCCTATCGCTACAATTAATGCGATAAAAAATTATTTCTAGTAAATTTTGGAATAAATCAATTGCTTATCAGCTTGCACTATATGTATTTTTTCTTATCAAATTTTCAGTTAATACCAAACAATATATTCGCCTTTAGTAGAAAAAAAAACAATTGACAATCGGTATATTACCAATTTTGACAATATTCCGAATTATTTCTTCATTTTTTGTATACTTATGTATTTGCTTTATAAATGGATTATGCTGTTGGGCAATAAATTATTATTATTATTATTATTTCTGTTCAGTTGAGTTCAAACTATACAAATTTTAGTTAAAACACTTGACAATTGGTAGATTGCTATTTTTGGACAATTTTACTGAAATGTCTCTTCAAATTTTTGCATTTCATCCAAAAATTGAAAAAAATTCTATTGATTTTCGTAAAATATCAATTCGACAATCTTGTTTCGTTATTGATACCTAACATGAAGAAAAAATACAGTTTTAATTTTCATTGGTTAATTCTACTGATATGTCTTTTCAAATCAACAAAATTCTATTGACTGAAAATAACAATTGTCAAGCATGCCTTTTAAGGACCTTTGAATTTGATAGCCAACAGGATGAAAAAATACAGTTTTAATCTTCATTGTTAATTCTGCTGAAATATCTCTTCAAATCTTGTCAATTTAAATTCTATTTACTTCCAGAAAACAACAATTGACAACTTTGCCTCTTAAAGGCAAAAGCTTCTGTTGAAATATCTCTTCATATCTTTTTATTTCAATCCAAAATTGACAAAATTCCATTGATTTCAAGAAAATAAGAATAGACAACCTTGTCTCTTGAAAGCTTTTTGATAACAAGTTTTAATCTTTATAGTTTAATTCTGCTGAAATATTTCTTCAAATCTTCTCATTCAATTACAAAAATGACAAAATTTTATTTACCTCCAGAAAACAACAATTGACAATTCTGTCTGTTGAAGGCATTTTCATACACAACATGATTGAAAAATACAGTTTTGATCATCATTGGTTATTTTAAAAGGTTTCAATTAATTTACTTCCTAAATCCGGGACAAATTGCACTATTTTATTTAATATATGAGATAAATTTATCATGTACTTTCAATATCTGTCTAATATCCCTCATCCCTTGTATCATAACAAAAATTAATTTGATAAAATAATTCACATCTTATACCTGGGACAACTTGCGCTATATACTTTATATATAGAAGAATATAATTTTTTCTACGACCACTTAGAAATCTGCTCATTGTATGTTTGTTGTTGCTGGAGATATGAGGTACATTGCAAGCATCGTGCGAAATAAATTTGTTTTGTGAATATTTCAATACAGATCAGCTCATTTAAGTACAGGTGCCATTGCTAGGATACTTATTAAGAATTGTCAAAAATTGGAATGATGAAAGCGAGACAACTTTTAAATTAATATTAAATGAATTAGGAAATAATATCGTGGTCGTAGAAAAAGTATAGTGTACAACTCGCATGGAATGTCCTTTTCATATTCGTATGATTTGCAGCATGAGCCGAAGACGAATGCTACAAACTTTCGTACTCGTAGGAAATGAGTACCATTCCATGCTCGTTGTACAATATACTATGGCAATATATACAGGTATGAATATAAATTCTATACTTGACATCAGTACTTAAATGAAAACAATTATAATTAAAACGCATATGTTTCCTGATGCAATGAAGCTTGTTGCGTGGGTATTATTATCTATTTGACTAGCTATTTTTCAAGTTCTCAAATAAGCACATGCACACTGGATGTCTCAATTGTATTTATCAAGTTCAGCACTAGATGCTATCCCATAAATCACATGTCTTCACCAACCGTTAATTAATCCATTTACATATACCGGGCAATCGTAAACAACGCTACGATGAGATGCGAGGCCGAGGAAATTATATACACAACTACACTGTATACTAAACTGTAGAATGCACTATCGGGAATTCATCAACAAACGTTTCAATTAATATTTTAGAGAAGCGTGTTGTTGCGTAATTCAAGATTTATTACTCGAGAACATGGATGGTAATTTATGTATCTTGATATATTTGTTAATATGGCTCGCGTTTGAAGGCTGCGCGTAATTATATATAAATATGTCAACACTATTCAAAAATATCTTATGTACCCAACACATTACCTCCCGCCGTACAATTTTTAATAAATTATACACCAATAAGCATATATCAACCATAAAATTTTTTGAAAGGGTTATGCTGTATTTTATATTTTGTAATGTTTTAGAAATGACATAATTACATATTTCGAATAATAATTGATGGTCACCACCATAGATTTCTTATCTTCTTTGAAATGCATGTTTCAGTTATGAGACAGATTCGCAGATTTAAATGAATATATCAATATATTTCTTTAACTTATTGTGATTCCTAAACGGTGCTAGTAAGGGACAAATGTTTCATACAGAAATTGTAGATATTGACATTTAAAATATTGTTCTAATATCAAATTTTGCCAAAACTATCAATGCCAGTCATTGAAATATCACAAAAACTAATCAGTTCTCGCAAAGGGGATACAAATGTAAAATACAAAATTTTCAGTTTAGCAGTTTTGGAGAAACCGTAACCCCAGGATATCCATACAGCCATTCATCCATCCATCCATACACACACAAACATCAACGCTTAAATATTAAAATTGTAATCTAGAAACTCCAAAACTTAGGTAGTTATCCATTGAAAACACATTTCCGAATTTTTAACATGATTCCTATACCTCCCTTACAGGATGTGGCGGGAGGTAAAAATTATGAATATACGGAAATATACAATACAATAATAGTAGTTTATATACCAAGGGAGTAAAATTCGTCATTATTTGTCGAGAGCGAAAATTGAATCAATATTTATGATGGTTTTTATATATTTCAAAATTATTTGAATTGTAGTATTTTATGATAGTTACCTTTGATTTGTTTAATTTTGTTCATTTTTCACATTATTTGAAATCTTTCCTTCACGACGGGAGAGAAAGTGCACAAGTCTCCCTAGGGAGTACTTGTCATTTTTATTTCCCTTGGTAATTAATGAAGCACATTAAGAAATGATTTTGATTAAAATAATAATTTATGTATCGGTTGGAAATAAATTAAATACTATTTAAAAGTAGAAGAAGGAAAAGGAGAAGACGTCTTCTCCCGAGTTCATTGGTTTTATTATAGCCTATGCATCTTCTATATTTCAATGCGTTTTATGTTTTTACATTAAGATTTACGGCACAAGGCGTAAAATATACAGAATGTTAATTACTATTCGTTATCTCTATTGTAATTTTTAATTCTTTACATTTAATTCACATAAATTTTTATAAACAACTAAATATTTTTTCTTTGTTTCAGGTATGTACGAGAGTAACTATGCCTTATGTCATGAGAATTTATTGTAAGTACTAAAGCTATAGAATATATAGTTAAATAAATATTCTCTTGAATATTTTGTACAATAATAACGGCTATAAATTAATATTTTCTGAAGAAGCCTGGAATAATTAAAATTCATTAAATTTTACCACTATTCCACATAAAAAATATTCAATGCATTCGTTAAATTGCCATTGACCTCTGTCACCGACATTTGCAGTAAATTGACAGCTCACACACGCGTTCTCCTTGTTTCTCTGCTTCTGTCTCTTTTTACAATTACCGAATGCAGTGCCTTCTTGTTTCGCTAAAAAGGCTTTGTTTTAATTGGTACAAACACAGTGGGTGGCCCCTGAAACAAGTGACGGTGATTTGTAGCCTGATGTGGAAATTAGGGCTGTGCTTTTCAGTTCAACGCGTCGGTGTACGTTTTTTCAATTTCGAGTTAATTTTGTTTGACGGTAGTTCGCAATTTTTGTACGGATCGGTTGGTGTAGTTTGAAGTTCGTGCAGACCTTGTACAATCATTATTTTTGTGCTTTCATATGTAAAAATTTTTAGAAAGTGCCAGGTCGTTTTAATTAAATTTATCTATGGATCTAAGTAATTTATAATTTTCAATTTCTGCACGGGTGTATCAAATTAACAATTTCAGTATTAAATTATAATTTTAAGTTGACAAGCTTATTTATTGACATGTGCACCAATAATTTAACAGAGCGTTCTAGGATTTAGGTTACTTGTAAGGTGTAAGCAATAATTTATTAAAACTAGATAGACAAATTGGCGTCTTTTAGCAGTTGCATGTAGGTTTTACAAATTTTTTTTGGGAACGAAAAATCCATATGTTCCATAGGAAAATCCTGTTAATAGCTACTTAAACAATACCGAATGTGTAACAAGGAATTACTCTAAATTTTCAAATAAATTTTAATTTTAATTTGATTGTTATTTCGTGAAATACTAATAAATTTAGATAACAAAATGGGCCTTATTACATACATTTTTATGAAAATTTTAGTAAAAAATTGAACCGACGAACTGCAAAGCGAAAAATAAAATAAACTAATTTTATCTACGATAGTGTGTAAAATTGATGTTTAGTTGTTGATTTTGAGTTTGTAAAACGGTTGTTTAGTAACACGATCTCATTACTCACGGCAAAAAGCAAAAAATTTGTTATCATGGCAAACTTCTCAATTAATATTGTGATCCTAATTCATAAATAAAATAAAAAATAAATAAATATATCATCACGCCTTTTACCCATTGTGGGTGTGGCACTCTGCTTACGCAGATCTCGGTAAGTGATATATTTTTGCTTATGAAGTGTAGTTACCAGCCGTCAAATCATAACCCCCAAAGATGTTAGTGGAGGGGGAACCACAGGGGTAAATTTAAATTGGCAACTGTCAGCTGTGGGATTCGAACTGAGGATCTCACGATCCACAGTCCGACGCGTTACCACGGAGCTATTTATCCCATCAATAAAAGAATTTTTTTTATATATTTATTGGGTTTCTTCATTATACCGTAGATAAAATATTGTACGATACACATACGTAAAGCGTCTTTAGTCACTCAGGGGTCTTTAAACACTGGCTAAGAAAAAAATTTTCAGCAATAGTAATCTGAATATTTTTATTACTATTGACGGCGACCTAAACACTTCCATCCATCTGCTACCTTTCTTCTTTCTTCCAAAGTAAGTCGGACCATATGAGTGGTTAACAACCTGGTATATCAATCTAATATGTTGTATGTACATTGTACACCCTGTAGTCTAGATTCTGTCGTAATTATAAGTTTTACGTTAAATTAACGACCATCCAACATTAGTTCCAACATAAAGTTAATCGTCTATAAACAAAACGGAAACTACTAAAGCACATTTCCCTGTACGTACACATGCAGTACATTTTATATCACTAATCATTATCGCATAATGTTGTTAATTATGTTGTTTAATATCTCCCAAAGAGTTGATTTCCTTATTGCAATAGATTTTTACATTTTGCCTCAATTCGATAAAATCTTCGTTTAATGGATCTCTTCGAGTGCTGGTTTCGCAATTAGCCGCTCAAAATGAAAAGAATGAATTGTAATAGGAAAGGTGATTCTGCGCCGTCCGATATAATTTTATAGTGCATTAGGAACACAGTTTATTGTGCACTACACTTGCGTTAGCTTTCTTCCTCGAGGAAACTAATAATTATTTTATTATTAAATTGTAATGTGATATGCTGTCTTTAGTTGATTTGAAAGTAACTGTTCATTTTACACTACCCCTATGCAGTTCCCACTGCTTTTGCCTTTCTTTCACTTCCTATAATTATGATTTACTGTCACTAAAAATGAGGTTGTAATATAAATTTGAAACATAATTATATCCTTGTAGTAGATAACACCTTATGTTTGAAACAACTGCGAACTACTTATTATATGGTTTAGTTTTAAAAACCTAGGTGCAAAATCTAATATACAAGATATTTATCTTGATAAACCTCGATAATTATTAATTATTTTAATCCGTATAATCTCTTTTATAATTACTATACGAACTATATAATTAAATCAGTGCATGTCTATTAATTTTTTAATTAAAGGAAAATTTTAAGATTATATTTTAGGAAATTACCTACGAACGTGTTAAATATTTTTTAATTAGTAACAAGTCGCTGATTTCGTTATTAAGATGTAAATACTTTAGTTGACATATCATGGTTAACTAAATTAATTAGTTTAGTGGTACGGAATTTTTACAAGTAATTAAACAAGAACTAAATAGTATTTGCGTCAGACAAATTACAACACTTAGATATTTCTATATTTTCTAAAAAAATATATTAGTTGAACTATGTTATAAGTTTTGATATATTCATTCGAACTGGATTCAGAGCTACCCAATTGTTAATTACAATTAGAAATTTTAATCAACAGTTGCGCTTTAGCTTCCGCTATCGTTCACACCAACAAAATTAAAGCGTTAATTTATAAATATTGATTGAGTAGTTTGCAAACTCCAAACTTTTCACTTATATATAGTGAAATAGATATATCATATTCTCTCCATTTTCTGTTAGGTAAATCAAACTGTATAGCATCTAAATATTACTTTCATCAAAATAGAAAATGGTATGACATGAAATTTTTTAAATAAGTTTTACACATTAATTATATTGTTTATGCAAATACTGCTTTATTTATCAATATGTAATGAAATTATTGAAATTGTTTCTGATTACTTCAACAATATTTACATAGGTCACTACCACAAAGTTATAATTCTGAGTAGATATCATTTATTAATTAAATCGGTAATTTTTAAATGCTTCAACCGATTGCTAATTATAATTGAAGTATGCATAGAGATCAGTGAGTTTTATCGTATTTACACGCTTAATCAATTTATTTCCTATAAGAAATTTATAATAAATTCGTCATAAAAATAAATGAAAATTTAAATACTATATTTACTTTTGGTGTAGTTATCAAAATTATCAAGCAATTTCACAAAGAATTGCGTTATATATCGAGTGGTAACTCCAAATATTCCTATCCTAGCACTCTCCTTTCGCCTCGTCCACATTTATAAATTTCTCTCCCATGTATCTGTTTATCAACTTTCCATTCGACTTCCTCTCTTCTGATAACAATCTTCTCAATTCGCTCTTCATACACTAATGTTCCGGACACAATTTACTGTCTCGTGTACCCAAACTTTTCTCTCAAATGCTTCATTTCCACTTCTCAGTTATACACTGTTTAAGCTTCTACGTCTGTGAATTCACTACTTTAAATATTTTAGTATCAGTACCAACAGTGAAAGATGAGTCATGAAAATAATATTTAATAATATGTACTTTGCGCAGGTTAAAGTTATTTGCAAAGACATAAAATGACAATTTGTTCGCGACCTATTTAAACTTGATAAATCTGCATTAATAATTATTCTAATTAATCAATCACATGCATAGTTCATTAAAAGTCACAAAACAAAACATAAAATCCGTAGGTACTGCAAATTCTGTACGGCGCCAGACACTTCAGTATGAAACTCTTCACAAAACAAAAACGACTCGAATTCCCGGCTGGTTCACATGTCACATTTCGTAACGACCTAGCGACTGATAACTGGCAAGACATGCGAGATAACAGATTCCTCTTAAAACGGTTATTAATAGTAATTGAGCAAATGATTGACCATGTATCAATGAGTTACACATATGGACTGCGTAAAGCAAGATATCTCGCCTGGGATCTGATGATAGTTATAAATAGATCCGCGTATATCATGTTAATTGTTGGCTTGTAAGACGCATATAAATCAGATCGAGTTTTTTGTGATTTGTTGAATTAATTCCCGACTTCTCGTCATCTGGACTGCGCCAAGTGAAAACTACGGAGGAAAAATTGTTGGTAATTTATGCAATGAACACAGAATGAGATACTTGATATGCTTGTTTATTATACCAGAAATGTCAAGCGATAAATATTACTCACATCACTTTTATTTTATTTATTTATGCGGCGAGTATGACGATATATCGAAAATTATAATGTTGGCAATTTCCAATTCTAGTTGTCATCATCATCCAAGATCTCACGTATCAAGATACTTGATTTGTGACTATTTTGTCCTGGGCAGTCAGTCAGAATCTCAATATCGGGTTTTCAGTTCTTTTACTCTATAAAATATATAATTTTAACAACTTTTTACATTGCCCAACAAAAAACTAAATAATAAATTCAGGTTGAACAAAGAGAATATTTGCTACTTCTATCAGTATCCTTGCGGTTACCCGTATGGCTCGCGCAAAAATATATCACTTATCGAGAATTACGAAAGCAAAATGTCAAACCCAAAATGGGTAAATGTCATATGAATATTTGTTTCAAACATGATAGTCAATTCTGAATTCATCTAATTGTTCCTAGCGTCAAAAGCAAAACGACTTCCCAATCTAATTAAAACAAGTTTTTGATAAAAATACTAGTTCGTATTATAGTCCAAGTCATTTGGTACTATCGTGAGTCAAATTCTGGATAGTCTTGTTGCACTAAGAAAATATAGTGCCGTTCTCAATTTCTGAAGTTGGCGATTATTTCACTGGCCTTTTTTTATTTCACAATTGTAATAATTCCTTGGTTCATCTTTTTGGCAGTCTTGCTGTCTTTCTTCTTTCGGTGGTTTCCAGAACATCATCTTTTTAGGTTTAGTTCATTCGAAAATGGTGTTAAGTAATAAGTAAAAAAATTGCAAGAATAGTACTAGATTTTTGTCAGGGATGCGCAAATAAATCACTCATGAAACAAGATATAATATGGTGGTCATGAAATGTCGTCGCTTGCTTTGTATCTGGAACAATACTTCTGTACCATTAGAAATATCATAATAAACTTTTGAATAATACCTTTTAAAGAATAAACGTTTGAATAATAACTTCTGAAGGGCAGCAGTTATCAAAGGGATCTGAATCGGTCGATCTCTATCGAATTCAACTACTGGAATCTCTTACGGATTGATTTGTTACTCTGGCTCATTTCGTTCATACATACTAACAGTTTCTTTTGATTTCATGAAAAATTGTATTTTTTATTTCAGTTATCGCTTTTATCCTTTCTTTTCTAACTAATTCTAATGGGGGTTTTCACTATTTCTTTTTTATTTATTTTTTTTTATGAAACTTGATCTAAATTGAAGACTATCTACACTTTTTAAAAGTCTTAATTGTTATTCATTAAGCCACAATGATTTTTTTTAAATGTTGTGACGACATTATAGAGATCTCGGTGGATCTCAAACAGTAGGAATTTAAATAATTTTTGACACATAAATGTTCTATTTTATTGTAATAATAATAATGAAATAAGTAAAAAAATATATGACTACAATTATTTACAATCTGTAAAATAAAAATAAAAAATCATTGTGGCTTAATGAATAACAATTAAGACTTTAAAAGTGTATATAGTCTTCAATTTAAATAAAGTTTCATAAAGAAAAATAAAAAAAATTGTTAAAGACCCCATTCTCTTCTAGAAACTCCTACAGCACGCCGGTAGAAATCATATAGTCAATAGTTGCTTCTAATTTTTTTTCTGTCATGTTAATATACTTTGTAATTAGCTTTCTACATTATGTTGAACCCTTCCAGAGATCTTCCGTTAGATTTTCACTGCCGATAGATTTGAGGGTTGTAAATTGACGACACTGAAAGAAAATTGCAACGAGTAGAACTAAAAGAATTGCTTGAAATATTCCAAAAGTCATAATTCGTAGTGGCCCCGTGCATCATTAAAAGCAACCGTGACAGAAATAAGACAAAGTCAAACGAAAGTAAAACCTCAGAGCCATTCTGGCAATCCTACAAATTGTCAATTCATTACCAGTGGCACTCATTCACAATCGACCAATCCCAATGAATTAAACCGAATGAATAGACTCACTTGCTGCAACAAATTAGTATTAGAAGAATGCTACGCGTGTAAGTATAGCATGATTGGTAAAAACTCCTCTTGGTGTCATTAATCTTGCGTTAGTTGAACTGAACGTCCAGTGTTCTGTTCGTTGTTGGATGCGAGTGCAAGTTGCTGTGGTCGCGGTGCCCGCCAGCTGCAATCAGTGTTGGATGTGTTTATTCTCTTTACGCCTGTCTGCTCTGCCAGTTGCACAGCGGTAGAGCTTGATACAGACAGATTCACTTCAAGTTACCTGTTAACTTGGATGGAAAATAAACATGTGTATCAACACGAGTAACTGAATATTTAGGTGGCTGGATCTGGATGAAAATCAAACGCACTACTCAATAACTAACTATAGAGGACATTGCCTGTAATATCTACGAGATAGCTAGGTTATTTTGAACTATCGTAAGAAAGAGTTTTCCATCAGGGGTATACTGTTCTCGGAGCTTCGGATATTTTCTCATAAAATTCATTTTTAATATGGTTCGAGTTTCTATCTTTTTAAGGATTTGTATACGAATATATGACAGTGTTTTGGGTTATTCTTTAGGTTTTATTATCTGTCCCTTCCATTATTCCCTTACTTTGGTTAGAGATTTTGCTCCTTTCGCCTCTTTTCTTCTTCTTCTGTCCAGGTTTTTCTTTGTCTTTCTCTTTGCTTCTTCTTTGTTATCTTTACTTCATATACTTTTCATGTTGTTCTTAGGTAGGTATTAGTTACGATATGAAAGAATAATTTAAATCAGGTTAAACATGCACTATGAATTGCGTATACAAACATTTCAAATTAACTAAAACATTAAGCAGACAAATTTTAAATAAAAGTAAGTTGAAAAAATTTTTAAGACCTCATAGTAAATTATAAAGACTTTTGAATTAAGTTCAGTAATAGTTATTTACTTTACAAGTGGGCAAAGTAAGAAATTACCCACGAGAGAAATTTTAGCACACGTGTGAAGTATAACGTTTTATCCAACATCTCTTAATAAATGCAAAATTTATTTTAAAAATATTATTTGACAGTGACAAATGCTTTAAATTTTCTAAATTAAAATGTCAATCGAAGTAGTTACCAAGGTGTTGTGTGTTATCATTATTGTTATAAATAAAAAATTACTGTCTAGTGACTTTTATCAAAATTATACCCACTAGTGAGTAATCTGTTACTTTTCTTGTTTAAAATCACCATGGCATAGTTAAAGAGATTTTATTGAAAGGTGTTGGATAAAATGTTTTATTTAAATACAACATTTCGAATTATTCTATATACATAATTCTTCAACAGGAAAATTTACTTAATCCAAAAGACTCGCAAATCTTGGTAAGTGATATATTTTTGCATGTTAATTGCGGTTTTTACTTTAAAGCTCTGTTCATAGAGCTACCAAATATAAATTATGATTAGTAATTAGTATAAGCAGTTGCGCTTTAACTTATGGGAACCAACGCTAACGTTCATACCAACAAAAATAGTGCTTTAATTGATAAGTACTAATTGTAAAGCTTGCAAATTCCAAACTTCTCACTTACAACTAGTGGGAAAGAGATATCATGCTCTCTCTTATTTCTGCCGAAACATCATAGTATCTAACAGTACGAAATAGAATATAGCATGAGATGAAATTTTACATATAAATTATAATATATAGGTTCCACAACAAATACTAATTTATTAATCGCTATAATTAAATTATTGAAAGAGTTTCTGATACAATATTTCATTAGACATCACTTTCACTAAGGGGTAATTCTAAGAATTCATATTCAAAATTAGTAGTTTTCAGATGCTTCAATCGATTGCTAATTGTAAGTGGTAATTGGAATTGATATTTGAGTCGCTCTGAACGCAGCTTAAGTTACATATTTTACAATATTAAAATATGATTGAAAAGAAAAAAAATATTCATCAACTTTTCAAATAATTTATTCCAAAACAATAATAATATTAACGGAAGTAAACTTTAAGTTTTTGGCTACAATAATATATGCAGTGTATAATAAATTTTGAATGATGCGCTTTTAATTGAAACAACCACTGAAGGAAATGATATCTTTCCTCTTCATGAATATTAAAATTATTCAAAACATTGAAGTATTTTGTATGCAGTTATTAATTTTTAATTTGACGTGTCATGTGGACATTTTTGGCGATCAGAATAAAGTTGATTTCGAATTGTAGATAGTGTGAGTCAAGCCCAGATTATGGGGCGCAGCTTCTTGATGGCTGCCACTCCCCGTGCCATCTAATTAACAGGCCGGTATTAATTTGTGGATTATTGATGAGGCTGTTACTGTTAAAAATCCGCGTCTCACATGATTTATGTGTCGGTGTTAAAAATCGCGAGGGTAAATTATTGGCTCATTTTTGCTCTGGTCACACGTCTGCTCTGTCTCAGTACACATATGTGTTTACGTGGGCAGTCCAACACATAACGTGTACTAATAGGTTAATTAACAAATTGACTGACTACCATGAAATATTATTTCCAATCGTGCCAATTTACAAAAACACTTCAATGCTAATGAAATATATTTATGCTAAAATATTTTAATATCTGCTTCATTATGGGGATTAGTATAATTTAGTCATCTTATTTACGGGATAAGTAAGTCATTAGATTTCTAGGCAATTCGGCCCAATTCTCTGACGAAGTTGTTATCGTTCTAACTTGCTAATGGTGATAAAATCACATCAAAACTTCATGTTTAATTGAGAATATTTCATCAGCTGTCAAAAAACGATTTATTTTTGTTACAATTAGCAAGTTATTAGAGAACTTTTTTGGAGAATAGACCAGAATTCTAATTTCTAGAACAATATTTCTTAGTTATGTTATTTAGATGAAGTTGCATCTAAAACGACTCAGTTATCTAACATTACCACTCAAAATTAACAATCGGTTAAAGCGTCTTAAAACTATCGATTTAAAATATGAATTACACTTAGAATTACTATCTAATGGAAGTGGCATCTATTGAAATACGAATAATTGAAAATAGTAATCAGAAACCATTTCAATCATTTAATTATACAGTGATATATTCTATTTTGTTAAATGTACGGTTGGGTCCTATGCCTTTTGACATTTAAAGACTGAAGGAAAAATTGAGCATGATATCTTTATCCCATTAATTGGAAGTGTAAAGTATGAAGTTTACAAGTTTCTCGATCAGTACTTATAATTATCACTTAAATTTTGTGGGTGTGAACGCTAACATTGGTTAACACAATTCAAAACACAACTTTTAAAAATAATTGCTTATTGTTATTGATAATTAAGTAGCTTTGAACCTAGCTTAACACACTAGGATGGTCAAGACATTAATATAATTAGGTCTAAATGACAGGAATTCGAAGATGGTCAGGAAATAATTTGCTTTTGTAGAAAAGATAACTTGCGAAATATAAATCGATAGGATAAATATTTCTGAAAATTGTCCACAATAAAATAATATGACTCCTCGTCCACTAACATCTTTGAGAGGTCTGATTTAATTATTGGTGACATACAAAAATATATCACAGTGCTATAGGTACCTAGCAGTGGATAATAGCGATATTTGTGTTGCGGTAAATTTAGTTTCTCTCCTTTTTGCGACGAACCACGAGGTTGAAACACATACCGAAAACTTGCTCCAATTTCACGAGCCTCGACGTACAAAAACGTCCAAATACGGAACACATGGTCGTTACGACTTTTTGTAATAAATGGTGTTTGCAAAGCGAGCAATCATCCACTTTTTAAGACCTACGTGGTTTTTTTAAACACCTATTCATTCATTAAAAGTATTTTTTATCGACAGTAATTTATGTATACAAAAAGAACATTGATTGAAAAACTTTTAGTTATTAACACATTATTACGCATACAGTTTTTTTGTTGGCGATGTACATTTTAGTACCTGTTTTTATTCTGGTTTTATAAATTCAATAATAAAAATAATAAGTGAGTTAAACCTATCTGGTATGAGATCACAATGCCTTTAGAAATCAATATTTGTCCAATTTTGTTGCATGATTCATTCGTCTAGTCATGAAGTCTAGACCTCTAGACGATCGTAAATGCATGGTAGGTAATAGTAGGTACTTACTGCCATTCGTGTACATTAAAAGGGGGGCACTACTTGTATATGTAATTCTTAAATGAATGATAATAGAGAGGTACATGAATGGATAACAGAAGTTTGACTGTAGGAGATTAAATATTAAAAGTTGTCTAGTACATTTTTCGGTGTGACAGATACTATAGTTATATTTTTGTGCCGTCAAATAATGGTAAAGATTCTATCTAAAAGGAACGAGTCACATATTTGAGTGTTATGTGGTGACAGATATTTTCGACAGTAGGAATCAAACTGAGGATTCATTCAAAGCTATATCACCATTAAAATTTTCTATTAATTATATTCAGGTATAGGTGAATGTGAATTCTGACTGTTTTCTGTATCTACCTTAAATGTGTGAATAAATAAATGAATGTTCCACAACACAGATTTTAACTCCTAGAACCGTTGCTCTAAATTTTTTTCCTTGACTTACCCCCGCAGTGTATATGCAAACACCTTTTAATTATAAATTTTATTATTATAAATATATGGTGGTTTAACACTCCGCTTATGAAGTTCTCTAGATCATTTTGTTGGAGTGGACCATTTCTTTTCCTTTAAATCCTTGGAATTATGTTTACATATTCCTATCTTTTGTTTTACTTTGCCAGTTTTTGATTCCTGCTGCTTTTAAATCTTCTTCTATTTCCTTTAGCTATGTTGATCTGGGTCTGCCTTGTCTTCTTCTTTCTCCCAATCTCCATTCTATTACTGATTTAATTGCATCCTTTTCACCTGCTCTCCATATATGTCCAAACCATCTGATTTTATTTTACTAGATCTTTTTCACTCTTTTCGCCTTTCAACTCTTGTTCAATTTTATTGTTAACTCTTATTTTATATTCGTTTTCTGATATCCTTATTGGTCCTAATATTGTTGTAATTCTTTTTTGTTCCATTATTTTAAATCTTCATCTTTTTTGTCATTGCCATAGTCTCAGCAGCTCACATTGCATTATTGCAAAATAAAAATAAACTTTACAAGTAATTTACTTTATTAATAATCAGGAGCCATTATAACGTTTATGGTTGCCAACCGTTAAATCATGCCCTCCATAGATGTTAGTGGAGGGAAAAAATAAAAGTGTCTGCTGTGGGAATCGAACTGTGGATCTCTTGATCCATATTCTAATACTTTACCACTGAGCTATTTATGTTAAATAATTTTATAGATAATTACAACAACCAGGATTCGAACTGGTGGCTCTTGGTATACGAAGCAGGATTTCATTTACTGTCTTTATTTTATAATCTAAAACGGAGTTAAATTATTGTTGTACCAAGTATTTAGAATGTAATTTTAGTGGATGAATGTTTTCCTCTTGAGCAATTACGACAATTAACGCACAAACTAATTTATTACAAAACTAGTTCAGATGTTCAGAATAATTACATCTATTAACTCTAAAGTTCAAATTCCTCGCTACTAGAGAATTCTTCTCGCATCGCGCTAACATCCTAATACCGTGACACACACCCATAAAAACGCGACCTTGGGGCCGCAGTCAAGGTCACGAGTCACGGAGCGCGATGTGCGCGCGCTTGCGCTCAACACTATAAAATACCGAGCATTGTTGTTATTTGAACATTTATTACGTTCGCTGTCGTTCTACTCCCTACAAGTTTCTCTAACATGTTGCTGAGGTAAATAAATTTTATTCTGTGGAGGTATGCTACACTGCGTTTCAGAATATTTTGTAAGAAAACACCAAGATCATTTTTAATATTACATACAATATTTTTAGTAGTTCGCTAAAGTATTGCAGTGCTTGTAAATCGGAAAGTTGCTTATTTCGCACACAACTATCATATTTGTGTCAAGTATATTTACTTCTATAGTACCGGGAGTTTTTTTTTTTATCAGTATACATAGTATTAAAGCGTTTTTTTTTTTTTTTGTAAACATAGGGATAATTTACAATAGGTTTGTTCCAAGTGGTAATTTCTGACAAGTTTGTGACATGTTTGTGACAAATTTCAGTGCGCCTGCGAAAAATGTAAACAAGTTAAATTTGAAACATAGACTGGAACGGCGAATGGAATGAAGCATATGTGCTTGCTAATTTTTTGTTTTGACAGCTAACCTTAAATATAGATATAAATAAAGAAATTCATACTTTTTTCGCCACAAAAAAGAAATAAAACTTATGTTTCAAAGTTAACTTTTCGCAGGCGCATTGAAATTTGTCACAAACATGTCACAAACTTGATAGGAAGTATTATTTTTAATTACTCTAGATAATAAATAATTGATAATAAGTTCATAAAAATTTTCATTGTTGAAATTGAAAAAATAATCTACAATAATTTTTGTAGATATATCCTTTGATATTGCTATCTATAGATCATAAGTTTGTGACACTGCATACGTCTGCCCGCCACCAACGAAGTTTTGTAGCGTCACAAAAATCTTCGTTTTCAAGATTGAGTTTACACAGAAACTACAATAATTTTTATTAATTTACGTGCACAAATTTACATGAGTTTGCTCTTATCACATTTTTTGTTTAATGTATTTATAAAAATTTAAATAAAAATGAAAATACGAGTTGTTTATTTTTTAAAGCTGCATAATAATAATACAATTGAAACTCTATAGAACTGAATAAAAAAAATTTAGGGACAATCGTAGAATTGCGATACAGACTGCAGGAAATTTGGGATTCTTTCTTCAAAGAATTGGGAATCCAATACTCTAACTAATGGTAGAAAACTGAACTAACCATGAGGTACATAAATTTCAACAATTAATAACAATAGTAGTTATTTTAAGATTATTCCAATTTAAGTATTGCATTTGTTATTTAAAAAAGATGTAAAAATGAAAGGTACATTGTATTTGCAGATTCTAGATTATAGGTTAAGATTAAATTTTCTCAAAAAAAAAAAAAAAACCTATAAAAAAGGGGAAATTGGCAGTGTATATAGCAACAGTTCTGCTGCCAATAAAAGTAAACTACCAATACTAAAGCACGCTTTTGCCATCATATGATATCATATAAAATTAATTTGACATGTATCTTTCGTGAATTGTGATCAACGCCATCTCTTGACAATTTGGAAGATTTATGGATACTAAGCAGTTTTAAAGTAATGATAGCGATAGTGATAATGTAGATAAAATTTGTAATAAGCAACTAGTGCTGATAATAGTCGTCTATAAAGTACAAAGAAAAAAAAGATATCGTCAAATTTAGTAAATAAATATATGAAATAGTTCATTGAATTGAATTACTTATGAACATTTTCTGAGGGTTTGGGTATATCCTACAAATAACTGTTTCTGCGTTTTGACCATTTCTGCAGAAATAAAAATAAACAGCGTATAGAAGAACAGTCACAGATTATTCAGAGTTTACAGCATGAAAGTGTGATTTAATAATACTATTTATGGTCTGTTTGGGAGAATATATCAAATTTATTATGATATACTTGAATTAACACAATGTTTTTTATGTTTTAAACTTGAAGTATGTGATTTATACGAAGATAAGCTGTTGATTTTGTAATAATTTTGGAGGTTATAGAAATTTGTTTTTGATTGTTGTTTATTTGGTAATGAAACTTGTAATTGTAATTAATGTTTTCTCGTTTTAAAAACTGTGCAGTGTTTCTCAATAGGTGGTCTTTATAATAAATTTTTAAAGCGTTAAACTTGACATCGGGAATAATAGTAGTTAAAATTATATTTTATTAAGGAGGCATTAGGTTTCTACAGAATATAAGAGTTATAATTAGTTCATAAATTGTTTTTAATTAGCCTTTTAAACAAACAAATATATTGTCACGCCACTTGCTCATTTTGTTTGTAATGATTGCTTCAAGTCAGGAATATATACCGGATGATTCATTGGTATGTCCTTTTTTACCTATTTTATTTTAAGATATAGAGCAAAGTTCTTCAAATAATATCTACGAGCCCAGAATTATATCATTTGACCCAATTAAAACTTTTAGAGTAAGCTTTCATCAAAATCTTGCAGAGGAAAAATTGTTTTACTTAAATTCTTTGTATCTTAAATTCTGTTATTTTTATTTATTTATTTACCAGAAAGAAATGGAAAAAAATTAATTCAAATTCGCCATTATATCATTACAATCTTCTACGAAATTTCTTCGGAAATGAGACAACACTGTACTGAAATAAATAAATCTGAGGGGTCTATTCTGTAACTTACCTGTTAATATTTAACGGCCTGCTAAATTTTAACCAATAAATATATATTTGTCAAATGAAATTTTCTATTATTATTATTCAGTAACGTCTGTTATAATCGGTTAAAATTTCTAACAGGCCGTTAAAAATTAACAGGTAAGTTTTTAGAAATGTCAAATATTTTACTTGTTACTCACTTGTAAATACCATTTATCCAAGCCCACTATTGCATTTGAAAACGAAGCTTTACAAGTTACTAATTGACAGCTGCATTGTAAAAATTTTACAAGTTAGTAAACGAGGTAACAAACAATACACGTTGCCACAGTAATGCTTACAAGGCTTATGCAAAATCATTTGAAATAATTTTTGACTGAACAGTGATAGGGTTTGCTTATAATTTTTAATTTTTAATTTACAAATGAGTAACAAGTAAAATGTTGTACAATACACGCAGGTAACTGTTTTTGCTGCTACAGGGAGGTGACAGGCTCACCTGATAGGCTGCCGGTCATTTCCTCCATTCAGCAGTAAAAACTGTTTTACCTTGCTTGTAATGTAAATTACTATTTCGTTTTTGTTTAATTTTCCATGGCCGTGTTTCAATTTTCCTAATAAATATTGATTTTAATTTATCTGATATATCGTGAAATACTAACATATTGGTAATCTAATGCCTTATTCCGTGCATTTTAAAATTCTGAACAATTGTATTTACACTTTTGCTGTAAAGTGCATAAGTAAAAATTTACAGCAATATAAAAAAATAACATTTAAATCTCTATATTCCACATTTCAATTCTAGCACGGTATATATTTTTCTTCTTCGCAAAGTATTTATGTAAATAGGTTAATAATAATATAAACTAGTCAAATTAACTTGAATAATGAATCATGGTCTTTGCATATAAATCTTGTAATTATTACAATTCCACATCTAAATTGCAAAAACGTATAATTTGTTAGAAGTGAGAAGCTGCAAATTTGCAATAATTTCATACCATCCACTTTACTTTGGTTCGTCATCCGAAGACGTAGTACGGAGGTGTGAATAATCATATGTAAATTTTAATAATTATCTTCAATTTATTCATAGTAACAAATGTCTCGTTTCCGTAATTTGATATGCTTAATCATCTTCTGCAAAAATTAACTTGTTATTTAGATTTAGGTACCACGGCTCTGTTTTGCAAAATATATGTTGGTTTTTATTCGGAAAGGAAATTGAAAAAATGGGTAATTTGTTTTTGTGAATTTCGTAGTCATAAACATAATTGTTTGGAATAATGCGCAGTTTAATGTGAAGGATATTAATTAGTTTATAGTCTTTTTATTAAAAATTGTTGTATAATCATGTAGGTAGGCTTTCCAATAATTATATTTAATCACCAATCAATAAAATTTTCGTAAAAGGACATCAGCTATATTAAAGTAATTTTCTTAATAAATTGTGATATATTGTGACTATATCATTTTTGAAATTATGGTTAATATATGTAAATGAGTCTTATTTATGTTATTAATTCGAACTTTATTGAAAAATATTTTGAATAAATACATTATTAAGTTATGGTAATTTATGACAATATAATCAAATTGAAATTAGCTTCATTTAATAATGGCATATATTAGTGTCACTCAAAATTTACACTTGACCAAAATCAAATCCTCTAATGAAATAGTTAATTATAAATCACCACAAGAAAAACTCTAATGCCTGTTTTGCACGACTCAATTTATTAGTCAATAAATTGGTTAAGTTTTCCTGTCAATATATGACCAACAAGAATATTGTTGTTCGTTTTGCCCACATCAAGTTTTCCGTCAATTTATTCTGACAATTTCAGTACTACCAACACGATATCAGCTGTCACATATACCCCTAATATTTTGTTTGATCTCTAGTAAAATTGTACACCATTTTCACTGAAGAAACAATACCAAGAATGAAAACAAAAATGGCAAACTCAAAATATCAAAAAAATCCCCTAAAAATTGTTGAAAAATAGAACATGTTCTAATTCTAATTGACTCAAAGTGACGTATTACACACAACAAAAAATATACAGAATTGATTAGATTGTGTTTCGATTTTGGTTTGAAATCTAAACAAAAATATATTCCCAAACAATTTAAACTTGAAAATTGAAAAAAATCTTTCAGAAGTCATAGTAAAATAAAGGAATTTTAATAAAAAGGTTTTTTGATAAAGTTCTGTAAAAATAAATACAACGTTTCGAAACTATGTGTTCTGAAAGCTTTTTCAACTTATTAAAGGATTTTTTTTGTTTAAGTTCTGTATAAATTATTAAAATTCGACGTTTCTCATTACTATTATTATGTGAAATGGAAATATATGTGGAATTAATTACGTAATTAATTATTAATTAACTTTTGACCAATTTGGATTCATACTAATTTGTTTTGATAAATGAAGCAGATTCTGGTTTCAATTTTGTTAAATTTTAATTATAAATTTTAAAAAGCTGCCATAGCCTCATATGTAATAATGTAATATGAAAATAATTATATATTTTTTTTCTTTTGCAGGTAAGACAGATTATACATAAATCGTACGCAGTTCTCCTTAAAAGGTATTTGTTTCTACAAAATCTTTAATTTAATTTCATTTCATTGAAACTCGATTCGTCGCAATTTTAAATTATGCCGAGGATGCAAAACAATAAATTCAATTTATTTCATTCATCATTTGTAAGAAGATAGATATCTAATGCTCCCTATAAAAAAAGAAAATTACCATTTTATTATGTCTACTTTCAATTTTGAGAAGTTTATTAATATGTTTCTATAATAAGAATGCATGCTGTATGACTGAGATTTGGAGTATTTTTTACACTTTACAATTTACACAGTTCAATATTTCAATAATCATCGATTACAGAACCAACCACTGAATCATGTATCGAATATAATTATTGAACATTCAAATAGATTTATTGTGCTGTATACAAGAAAATTGCGTAATGCCCATAGCAGATTTAGTTCTCCGTGTAACATTACAAAATTTATTTCACATTGTTGGCTACTATTTATAGGAAAAGCACGCACACACTTCCGACCTTTGTAAAAAAATAACAAGATTAGCATTTAGTTCCCACAGATGCTCCAAAACGATGACATAACTGTGAAGTGTACACGGTACATCAAAAGACACTGCAGTGAATGAAACAGCAACAGCAATTACGTGGGAAGGTGGCTCTAAAATAAAAATAAAACTACACATGAAACATTTGCAAATCGCATGTGAAAACGTTTGACACTATTCGTCAGACATCCCGCGCCAGCCAACTCCGCTGACAGGAACATATTTTGAAAAATGACCCGCTGAAAGTTGAAATAAACTTCGCAAACTAATAATATCCATCAATATTGATCACTTGGTTGGAGTGCCAAGTTTTTTTGGCGCGCAGAACAGCGCAGCCGGTCAATTGGTAGACGATTATTTGGTGAATTACCAAATGATATTATTCACGAGCACAGCTTGCAATGCTGATCGTGGCATTTGCTCATTGCGCGCCATTCAATGAACTTAATTAAAGGTTCTTTCTGATCATGAACTTGTGACGTTTGTACCATTGATTGGAAGCCAAATACTTCTCAATGAATTCTACGGGAATTTTTGCCTCGTCAGAAATTTTGCTCTAACAATTTTTCCTTAGCGCACGTGACTATTCTATACGAATATAATAAACATAAAATAATGTTTTGGAGTAAATAGCTTTAAGAAAGTGTAAAGTGAATATTAAACAGGCCAAACAGGTCGTTCATTGATAAGTGTTTTAATATAGGTGTACTCTTACATAGGTCTGTACGGCATGTTGGCGTTTTTTCAGTATCACGTTTTTGTAGTCACATTCTGATTTTATGGCGCTGTTTATGGTTTCACGTGGGTGTTTATTATTCTCGCGCTGTCGTCAAGAGCACACATGCAAACCAATTGATTACAGCACTCATTGTGTGCAAATTGTAGAAGCCAACAGTTTCCTTGTTTCGCTAAATTATCGGCGAAAATTATCAATAAATAATACCCGTATATTTGCAACTATAGGCTGGTGAAACGAAAGCACTCGCCATAGCGTTTTCAACAAAGAAATTAAATAGTTTATTGTAGAGGAAGAATATGTTTAGTTTCTTAATTATTATGACATTTTCAGAAAATACATATTATGTCCTCAGCTTACCGAATAATTCGGTACTTTTTCAAGTAAAATGTAGGAATAGTATATTTTTTGCCTGCGGCTCGTTTGCGCAAACTGTACTCGTATTACAAAAAAGGTCATTGTAACTCGAGTTGTTCATACTACTTTTCCTATTACACGTTCATAAATTCAATAAAAAAAATAAAATTTTACGGCATGTTTAATATACCACTGGTGACCAAGGGGCTTTACCCGCGGGGCCTATCAGGTCTCAGGCCGTAACCCCGACGCATGGGCTCCAATTAATTAATTTTACGTGAGCAATGACATACTGTTAATTTTACAAATAATAAATTCCCCAAAAACAGTTGCATAAAATTCAATTTTGTAGCATTGTTTTTGAGAAAAACAGTGTCACAAAATTGATTTTGTGTACGTGAAATAGGAAAAAAATGTTGTGTTGTGAATCAGGGAATTTAAATCTAATCCGGCATTTTTAGAAGTCAATATCAAAGTTCTCAGTAATGTAGTTTGTTAGGTATCTTATTTATAATAAATGGTTCATTGATATCCAGGTGAGAAACAAGTGTGTTCCGGTTGGCAAAACATGGTAGTAATTTGTTGGACAAATTTAAATGTGTTATAAATGTTTTCCGTTAGTCCTACTTATGCCCACTAGCGAATACACATTTATTATTAAAATGAGTAGTGTTTTCTTACGGGTCGCACTTTTACAATATAAATTATAACAGATAATGAACGTTAATTTCAGCGATAGCTTACTAGACGTCGTTAGAAAACCAACAGGTGCAAAGACAGTATAAACTATATGTCAAGACGATCTGAGGCCAGATGTTTCATTAAGTTGTAAATATTGAAAATTTCTATTACTTTTCAACAGTATTTACGGGAGAATAACAAGCTGGCGTTGTTTACTGTTTTGCAAAAATTATAGTGTGAATAACTTGTAACTTGTTATTAACGCTTTATTACAATGTAGCGAATCCTGTTCATCAGGTGTTCATGGTTTTTATTATAACCCTTACCCAGATTGCAGCTTTCTGAAATGAAGAAGTTATTATATTAAACAGTTCTTGGCCTTAGCGTGCTCTACACGTTGAATAACCTTGGTTTTCTTACTTCCTCTTGGTGGTTTAAGTGAAAATAAATGTAATGATGACAGGAGTCAAATTTACTAACAGTAAACTTTCAGAACCAAAAGTTTTGAATGGAAAATTCATAAAACATTACACTAACGCAAACGTCAAGCCAAAATTGATTTGAATTGAATTTCTTTTTCATTTATTTTAGAATATTTACAGATATCTTATTAGGTTGTACATCAATATAAATGAGTTGTCGTTTTAGGGCATTATGGCCCTTTTTAGCAAGTGGTTATGTTTGAAGTTCAACTGACAGTTTCTGTAATATAGGAGTGATTTTATTCGTCTATCTTTATTAAATCTAAACGGGTGTTTTTTTTTTTTTAGAGGCATAGAACTTTAAAATGAAATAAAACATATTAAAATCATAGTAATGGCCATGGTATTAGAGCTTTTTCTGGAAAGATAATTTTATGCCCTTTGTGATTGAATATGATATCGGAATAGCTGTCAGCTGTCAAATTGGCTATCGCTGAAAAAGGGTTACCAATTCGAAAAAATATCCTTTACTTCCTTACACTGGTTATAGGACAGTACAAATTTCTGTATATATTTGTCCAACACTTTTCATTCTTCCGGGACAAATTTATATACGATAGTTTAAATCCATCCATTGCTTTCTCATCTAAAGTAAATATAGGAAATAAACTATAGATTACAAACTAGTGTTTATATTAATCTATGATTAAATACTACATAAAATGTATTATTGACAAAGCCAAAGTATTTATAAATATTTATACGGTGGACTTAGTCCATATTTCATTACAAGATTACATTAAACCCATCTCATCATCCTCAGATAAACATCCTAACATCCGTGTGTCTCCTGCAGCTCCTGCATCATCCCAGCAGCACTTTCTCGCGGAGCAGGACAGACACCTGTTGCATATTAAACGACGGTTTAACTTTTAACCCTCCCTGCTTCGTGGCACACCGCGACCGTAACAAATCGTAATATATAGCCTTATAGCCGAGGCTGCTGAGGTCCCTGACAGGTTGGTTCCCAGGCAAGGTGCTGTTCTCTTGAATATTTAATGTAAATAACTAATTTATCTTCTGATCATATTTCTTTATGTAACCGGTTTTCTATTAATTTTCTAATTTGTGAAGTAAAAATTTTATCAATTTCATGCTCGATTTCTAATGATGTTAAATGGATGGTACCACTATAGTGTTTTGTAAGGTATTAGATTCTTTTTACCTACTTGTGTTTTCTAAACATTGCAGAAAAGAAGCTTAATGTTTCCATATTGTTTTTAATATTGCGTATACATATAATAGTTATTTGTCAAACTATATAAGAAAGCGCTTCTTTTTCCCCCTCGAGAAGAGCTTTCCTCTCGTGTTAGACACAACATTTTTTTTACATGTTTCTAAAAACGATTTGCTTGGACCTAAAATACACTTTGAGAACACAACTGACAGACTGACACGTTAAAAGTTAGGTTATCAGACACAAGGCGGTGCAGCAGTGTTGCCAATGAACCAATCTTAAATATCTTTAATAAGTTGTCAAATTTGTAATTAAATACGAAAAAGAAAAATAAAAAGAACAGACATAATTGTAAGACAATTTAAAATATGTATATCACTAAAATAAGGATTTCCAATAAAATTAGGAATATATTTATAATTTTTATAATATATTTTTTGTAAATAACATTTATATTAGTAACACTTCTATATTTTCCTCTCTAGAGAGGAACAACACATTTTCCTCACTATTTCGGAAGAAGAACGGTGGGGTTTCCTACCATGTCGTAAAAAAAATCATTGTCGATTCGCATTGATTATTGTTTATTTCTTTTTTATATGAAAATGGGAAGCGGACTAACACAAAGGACCATGCTCTTCAGTAGGATTCGAACCCACGACCCCTGGTGTGCCAGGCTAATAACATAGCCATTACGCCACCGAGACTGGCTTATTTCTTATTATTTATTTTGCTGTGACCTATTTATAGTTATTATTGCTTTTTTTAAACTTGTCGATTTCTACTATAACTCATTTTAATATAAATATAAATAACAATTTTTTAAAGCAACGAATTAGTTTTGCTGACTAACTAATAATTTTAGAGAAAAAATAAATACCCAAGCTTATACAGCAAGGAAGGGGATATAATTGTACGGAAGGGGCTATTTTTTTTATTTGAATGGATAAACTGAAATATTCCCTTTTCAACTATACTTCTAAAATTATTAATTTGCCAGCAAAACAGATAGATTGCTTTAAAAAACTGTATATATTTATTGAAACACGTTTCGGCAGTAAAGTGCTGCCTTCTTCAAGTTAAATATGAAAACAATAAATTACAAAAATGTGGTTGAGTCCACGTGTTGACAAAATAAGGGTAAACTGAATCAAAGTTATACAAATTATTATAAACAGAAAATTAAGGGAGAATAACAATTGACAACGACTTATAAAGCTCAAAACCTGTATTCAAATTAAGATAGCTTCTCTAATTAGTTTTCTCAACCAGTTATTTTTTCTTGCTAAAATCTACCTGTTTTCAAAATCAATACCATGTAATTCTTGAATAACAACTGCAGGTTTATCAGGTTGATTTAATCTAATATTAAGTTTGTGTTCTATTTAATTTTTATCTGTAGTTCTACCAGTTTGACCAACGTAAACTTTACCACACTGGCACGGAATCTCATAAATGCCAGAATAATATATAGAGAAACTATTTCTTTAAAATTGCTAGATCACGGATTTTTAAACTTAATTTATATGACGTTTTACTAAATCATTTACCGTCATCTTCAGTAGCCACACTTCAAAATAAGTAATTGGTAAGATGATAAATTTAGTTATTTATTAAAAATATTTTATGCAATATTTATACTGGTTAGTAGTTTATTTTTATACAGTTTCCGATTAATTTATAAATAATTTATGTTATTGATTAGCCAATCAGCTTCTGGTATGCACGTATTTTTTTATCGTCAGCATAATCACAAGGAAATATGAAACCATGTGTCTCCATATTCAATATTTATTACAATATCATATTGCTTATATGACAACTTAATAAACAAAACAAATTGACAAGTAACGTAAGCTTTTGTTTTTGCTTTTAAATAATGGTACTAACGTCAAAATATTTTAATTTCGAACTGAGTTACGTAATTTTATTTATATATGAATGAATCATTGATAAAAAAAAACTTGTATGTGTACAATAAATTCAAATTCATTAGTTGATACAAGGCAAATAAAATTTTAATTGGTAAACCAGTTTAGATTTATGACAATAACAGTTTTATTTCTAGTTACAGTTGATTTGAAAATCATTTGTTTCATGGCTACTGTATTATTTAAAAAAATATTATTAATGATATTCATCTTATCCTAAATTTTGGGAAGAGGCGTTTCGGTATTCGCCCATCTTTTATTCAGTAGATCAGTCTTGAATTAATTTGTCAAATGCTAATTTTAACTGTTACATAAACAAAAATATCAAGTATCAGTTTCTAATTTGCAAATACAGAAACGGCTACTGTTTGCAATCTACTAAATATGTATGCGTCATTCAATAAACGGACAGTCTGTTTCTATTATTTATTGTTTGTCAAAGTGATTCATACGCATGTATTTTAACACACGTTCGTCGGGTATTAACACTTCCTGTTTACTACTAAACACCCTTTGTGTTTTTACTATCAGTTACTTGTTAATAATACAGATGAGCATCGAAAATCGGTCGTGTTTTGTTCAGGCATACATTACCAAACAAATGAACATTGGTGTTGGTAATGGCATCTTAAAAGTTCGAAAAAATGACGGATTGAATACTCCATTATAATGAAGAGTAATATAGCAATTAGAATTAACAGTTGCGCTTTGTTTAGTTAGCGTTACCACATATATAAAATTAAGGCGTTAATTGTAAGTATTAATTGAGAATCTTGCAGACTCCAAACTGTCCACTTACAAATAGTGGGATAGAGCATTTCGCTCTTTCTTCCGGTATTTAAACGTCAAACAGAATATAACCTAACAGTACATTTAATAATACAGAAAATAGCATGACATAAAATGTTTTACACATAAATTATATAGTTTGTACAACAAATACTACTTTATTTATAACTGTATAATTATAGTTATTTACGTTAAAAGTCCGGAAAATGTGTTTTACGGTATGAATAAAATGGCGACGAAGGAACCAAGTCAGGAATTTTGAAATGAGTATCGTGAAAATTATTAAGGGACGTGGACGTACAACTTGGTTCGCATTTTTGGACGAAATTTTGCTTTCTTTCTTCCTACGATTTATCTTAAAAACAATCAAGTCGCGTTGGTCTTAATAATAATAATAATAATAAAAGAATTATGATAGCAACCAATTTTATTTTGTTTATATTTCTATCAATATTTTTCAATAATGAAAGCGGAAATCGTATATTGTACAACAAGCATGGAATGGTACTCATTTCCTACGTGTATGAAATGGACATTCCATGCAAGTTGTTTACTATTCTTTTTCTACGACCACAATATTATTTCCTAATTAATATATATTTTGATAATAAATCTGTCCCACTTTCTTCATTCCAATATTTGACAATTCTAAATAAGTATCCTAGCAATGGCACCTGCACTGAAATGAACTGACCTGTATTGTAATACTCACAAAACAAATTCATTTCGCACGATGTTTGTAATGTACCTTATATCCCTAGCAATAACAAATCTACCTACAATGAGCAGATTTCTATGTGTTCAAAGAAAAACGATCAAATCAAATTCTTATATTGCTTAGACGATACAGTACCAAAAAAAAAAATAAGAATAGGTACTGTAATGTCCCATTTACCGGGCTGATTTCAGTTTGTCTAATATGCAAAAACGATACAGAATAAATACAATTATTGATATTGTTTTTTTTTTTAATTACTTACTAATTGGTATTTTACTCTTTGTTTAATACTTCTCAAATGTCTACACCTGAACTGGTTAATTTTTATAATTTTCTAGTTAGTTTTCAAAATTTCAGTCATGCAAACGTTAATTGATTTGTTGTACAATAACAATTTAATCCACCGATTTGAAATCTGTCAGTTTTTCAGTTCAACCAAACTGTTTATTAAAACAGATGAGAAATCCTAAAGAGATATCTAGAGATGATTTCGTGACAGAGTGTACCTGACACATTTTCGAAACCGTATTCTGTTTCTCTAATCGAGTCGGCCGTGACAGATATTAATTGTTCAGTTGTTAACGTGACTGTCTAATGTTCGAATGCGATGAAGTGCAAGTACCTACTGTGCTTGTAGATTTGTTAATTTATTAATGAGTGATTAATTATTGTTTGAAGTGTTTGAGATATGTTGAAGGTTTTAGTATGCTTCCAAGATTTTTCACAGGTTTGCTAGTATTTATTTAATATTTATGTACTATTAATATATTCATATTGTTTACATATTAATATATAATTGTACAACATATCACTAGCACATAATCTATAATTAATATTAATTTAGCAATCACAAATTGTTTCTTAATTATGCACTGTACAATTTAATTATAATGTTACACACACATCATAAAAACTAAAAAAGTTGTTCACTACAACAACAATAACAATTTACCAGGTACAAATTATTAATGTCTTTATCTTTAAACTAATAATTAATGTTATTTTCAATTAAATTTTGATTGATGTAAATAAACAAATTTGTATCTCATTTGACGGATTTATTAAAAACATGTTTGCTTAACATTTTTTATTGTAAAGTTCGAGATATGAATAAATAAAACACTTCGATCGTGAACTTTCTGACATTGAGTGGCGCCCAACTAGTTAACGTCGTACAGGAGCGTTTTTTCTTATTGTTGTATTGTGTAACACGTGCTTTCTCAAGGACTAAGAGCTATTATGTTAGTTGTTTAATATTTTATTTGATATTATTGTTATTATTTTAATTCTAGTGATTATTATTATTACTATTGTTAGTTTCAATAGATTTTAGCTAGATGCGTAATACACTTATATTTTTGTTTCAAATTTTGTTACTGGTTAAGTTTTATGTAGAAATTGCTTACAGTTTAGCTGAAGACTGAGAATATCTAGGAAAACAATTGTGTTATACCATTTCATTTGATACCCCAAGAGTTAGCTTTAGCTTTCTAAGATTTCCTTCAACTGTTTCATTTGATACCCAATAGGTTTCTGGGAATTTTATCCCTTAACTGGCATAGTAAGGTCTTTTAAATCTATTTGTTTAGTGTTAAAAATTGAAACTAAATGTTTGGGTTTTTCAGTAGCTTCATTAATCGGCACACTCGACTTAGTTAAGGAGATAATAACAATTTGGGTCTCTGTTGACCCCACTATACCAGTTGATTTTATAATTAACATGTTTCGGTGTTTTTTTAACTGAAAGTGAGTTGTATGATATTTTAATTATCGAAAGCGAAGACGAAATTGACGTGCAATCAGAAGACGAAATACAAGAGATTGATTCCAACATTTCTAATGCAGAAAGCAAATACATATTTCAAAAGAAAACAGATTAAGAAAGAAGTGCAAATGTTGTCCTAAAATATAAATTTTATATTATAGTACAGATTGTAAATAATTGTAGTCATATATTTTTTTTACTTATTATTATTATTACAATAACATAGAACACTTATGTGACAAAAATTATTTAAAAAGCAAATTGAATATATTTCATTCCCACAGCAACCAACACCTTTTTAACTATTAGTAACCGCACTTTATGCGCAGGTCTATTCTAAACAAATTGCCAGCTCTAGAAATAGGTTATGTGACATGAAGATATATTTATTGCCTTTACATTTGAACCAACAACAATATAAAATAAATTAAGTGAATAACTGTGTCAGAAGTGTTAAGACAATAATAAATGAAGTAAAAATGTTCGTAGGTTGAAGTCTAAACCAATCTCGTCAACTTTCAAGCACAGCTACAAAAGTATTCAGCAAAGCGGATAGCATTTCTGCATAATAAAATTAATATTCATGCAGATAACATTTTTGTTGGTCGCCAGTTGACGTATTTATGTTTGTGTGATTAAAATTAATTAGATACATGACATATATTATAGCGCAGAATAAAAGGAAGTATTTGAAAACAAATTAGTACGATTGGATTTAGTCGTGTGTCCTTCCTTACTATCGCAGATTATTATTTATTAATAAAACGGTAATTGTTTTTATGTGCATATTAACTCCACCCTCGCAGATTGCTATCACTCATTTTCATAATTATTAATAATTTAATTACATGCCCAGGTGTTGAAATAAAGATTTATAGGAATTTTAAATTGGTCGCTGTTGTTGTAAAGTTCAAAGGTATAACTGTACATATTAGGTACCTATATGCAAGGAAATTCATTTTTAATTGTTCTACTAAAAATGTCAATAATTATAGAAGAAACTAACATTCCTTCCTGCTAATATGCTGCAAAATACTTGCAACCTAGAATATTATTTATGGTGTGTTACTTGCTATAACAATAATCTTTTCACTCTGAATGTACAATTTACACCGTGTACGAGTTGCGCCATTGGTTATGTACTTAGAAAGATGGAGATAATGTGCATTTATGCCGGAAACCTATCTATTTCGATTATTATTTTGAAATGCGCTATTATGATATGTATGTGGCAAAATAACGCTGCTTGTAAACATGCCGAAAATATAGAGCTGAAATTTAATTCCCAATGGAGTCTGCGCTATTTTTTTTATGTATGATTCTAAACAAAAATCTAAAATACCTGTAATTTGGAAAACTTTTAGAACTCATAGTAAATTTATAGGAGACTTTTGAGTTAAGATCTGTAAAAATATTTTAAGTAAGTGCAATGTTCGAATTATTCTACTAATTCTTCCTCCGTAATACAAATAATCAAGTTCATAAGAAAAGCAGACACTTTGTTATTTATTTGTTTTTCTGATGGAGGATTGTGTACAATTCGTAATATTGTATTTAAATAAAATATTTATGCAGCGCTTAACCAAAAAGTCTTTTATAATTCTTAAAAGCCTCATATTTTTTTAAATTGTAGAATTATTAATAGTTTACGAGAAATTAACTATTACAATATAGAATAGAGACGTGACGTAGTTTTGGTAAGAGAAAGATGGACATATAATTCTGTAGTATGGTATATTTAGATATAGGTATACTTCTATGCTTTTCTATTATAATATAAATAATTTATAATTATGAAAACTATAGTTTATTTCAAAATTTTGCGTGATATCAATTATTGTACGGAAATTTTTTAACATTTCATAGCAGTCATAGCTCCTATGATTTCAGCACTCGACTTCGTTTCGTGCTAAAACTCTCACAAGTCGCATAAAATAGGTAATTTATTTATTTAAATTGTATTTTCTGTGTAATCCCAATATTGAAAACGAAGATTTATATAAACTCTGAAATAATAATAATTATTTTATGATACATATATTAATATCAAGTTGGTCACACTTGCGTGTGAAATACTTTCCCACGCTATTTCAGACGACTGTACGAAATATACAATTTTCAATCTTTGTTTTGTGTGGAGAAAGTGTAATTTTCAGTAGTGATCGTAGAAAAAATATTTTTCGTTTTTGTTTAATTTTCCATTGCCGTATTACAATTTTTCTAATAAATATTTATTTTACTTTGATTGATATATCATGAAATACTAACATTTAGGTAACCAAATAGGCCTTATGGCATGCATTTTAAAATTCTGAACTATGTTTGTATTTACACTTCTGAGGTAAAGTGAATAGGTAAAAATTTACAGCAATATAATTGAAATCCCTATATTCCACATTTTAATTCTACACTTTTTATTATTATTATAATAAGATAACATTATAGTTAATTTACCTATATTATATCTTTATATTCAATTATTGGCACCGCTTGTGGTATATATGTCCCATATACGATAGAAGTTAAAAATCCCAGTAATAATTATATGTTACTATTTACTTGTCGTATTTGCATTTAATACTATGTTTATTGGTATGTAATGTAATAAATAAACAGTTGAAAATATTATGTCAACAACATGTAAAAAGTTTAAATTATACGTACATACAAGTATATTATATTTTTCTTTTATTTACAAATGTAAAGAACTTCATAATTATAGTAGTAATAATACATTCTAAAAGATCCTTATACGAGCGTGTCTGAAAAGAATACAAAAAGTACAATAATACATTTTTAACATTCATAATAATTTTGACATTACCAACATGGCGAGACCATTGTAGTTTTTTGCTAAATATTGCGAATAAATAAATCTCTGTCAACCTGCTATATTATCACGGCCACCTCATATTGTTATTGGTATGATCGAGTGTTGCCTTAACAGATGCAGGAAGTGAATAGAGCCGCCTTCACATTCAAAATCGTTGTTCATTCTTTGCGTCTTTGCGCATTTTTGTTTCGTTAGGTGTTTGTTATGTGTCATCACCCGTTTAGGAAATTGAATTTGAATTGAATTGAAATGCGAAATGTGATATGGTCGTGTTTGACCTTGGGAGAATAATCACGATTTAAATTAATTAGTGTTATTTGTATTACTTTGTCGGTGCAGTTTTAATTGCATTGGCGCCGGCTAAAAGATTAGCAAGAAATGCACATGTTGCGAAGTTGTGATGATTTCTGAAACGGGAGGTATTTTTAGATGCAAGTCATATTTTGGGATGGACATGCATTGTGCAATCGGTTAAAATATCTACGTAATCGTACAGAAATACCTTTATACCTATATGTTTTTCTAAACCTCGAAAATGGTGCAATAATCAGGTATATTTATCATACCAACAGCAAATGGACATCGACAAAAAAGAGATTTTGTATTCAGAAAATACTACTCGATTATATTAAGGTAGCTTGAAAAAAAAATAGTTATTTATGTATCAAGGCACTGAAGTTTAATTTTTTATCACGAATATGGAATTTATTTGCCGAGACCAGTAGGGTCGAGGAAAATAATCCATGTGAGTGATAGAAAGGAACTTCAGTGCCGCGGTACATATTATATTTTATTTGAAATCTAAAATTAGAAAAAAACCTGTAAAAAATACTATATAGTTTAACTTTATACATCTGTCAGTTGTCAATTGAAACTGACATTCAGTGTTGCCAACCTCGAACAGTGAAATTATCGTAAATAATTTCGTCATCGGAATTAATTAGTTAATTCTTTTTGCACATTTTGTTTCATGGTACGTTCAAATTTACTATAGTACGTCAATATATCTGCCAAAATTATCCTACTTGTACAATAATTATTTAACGGTTGCAAACACTGGGTTGCTCAAAATCGTCGTACAATGGGTTACTTTAGTGACGATTTCTGAGCTTTTAATGACGATTTTTAAGCACTTTAGTACAGATTTCAAATAAAATATTTTCTTTGTCCATGTGCGCAATATCTCATGAACTAGAGAAGATATGTGAACGAAACTTGGAATTTATAATTTAAACAAACTTAACTTGAAATTTATTACTTTTGTATAATTTAAACATGAATAAACTCGAAATATGGCGATTTGTAATATTTTTCAAAATACGGAATTTTCCCCAAATATGACTTAAAATTGTAATATTTTTTTATTACATTTCTTTATAATATAAGCGCTAAGAAACCCATTGTAACAGAGCGCATCGTCAGTTCTCTAATATTTTTCGAGATACGTTGATTTTTGGTATTTTTCGAAGTGCAAATTTAAGGGCCTGTAATTCAAAAAAAACTACACGAGATATCTAAAAATTCTCTTCAGTTTAGCGTTTCTGGTACCTTATAAAATAA
Organism: Poecilus cupreus; assembly: GCA_963942605.1. Taxonomy (NCBI): domain Eukaryota; kingdom Metazoa; phylum Arthropoda; class Insecta; order Coleoptera; family Carabidae; genus Poecilus; species Poecilus cupreus. Next base: position 36,347,954 of record OZ012714.1, read on the forward strand.
ATTAGCAAATTTTTAAAATTTTGAAATTTTTTTTGTATTTTTGTTCAAAATTTCGATCGGCGATACCTCGACAAATATTAAAGATACAGATTTGCAGTGTTCACCAATCGATTCAGCTCGTCGAAATACATAAGTATGCAAAGTTTCATAAAAATCGCTTTACGGGATGGAAAGTTAGAGCAAAAAGCCTGAAAATGGCGTTTTTTGTCCAAAAAGACGTTTGGCCTGAATTTGGCCATTTTCAGACTTTTTGCTCTAACCTTTCAACCGGTTGTCCGAATTTCAGGGTTTATGTATTTCGTCGAGCTGAATAGATTGGTAAAAACTACAAGTCTGTATCTTTCATATTTGTCGAGATATCTCCAATCGAAATTTTGAAAAAAAATTCAAAAAAATTTCTAAATTTTCAAAAATTCCTAATATATTATAAATGGCACGAAAAACACAAAACTGGAGATATTTTTCGATATCTTGTATAGTTTTCGAGTTACAGCCCCTCAAAGTTGCTCTTCGGAAAATATAAAAAATCGTCATATCTCGAAAAATATTAGAGATATGACAATGCGCTCTGCTGCAATGGGTTTCCTGGTGCGAATATTATAAAGAAATGTAATAACAAAAATTTACAATTTTAAGTCATATTTGGGGAAATTTCCGTATTTTGTAAAATATTACAAATCGCCATATTTCGATAAATTTAAGACATATTACGATGCGTACTACAGCAATGAGTTTATTCATGTTTAAATTATACATAAGTAATAAATTTCAAGTTAAGTTTGGAGGAGTATTTAATTTATTTTCTAGTAAACAATTTATTTGTACATATAAAAAAGTAGTGTGGTGTCACACCAGATTTTTTGTTATTGAGTTTTTGTCAAAAGTTTATTAAGGAGAAACCATTACTTTGGTCCCCCTAGTTACACTTTTAATCTTTTCCGTAGCTTATAAACCACCCTGTATACTTTTTTGAAGCTATAGGTGTCATTGTACAAACATGACTACAGCAAAAACCAATTATCACTCTCTTCATTCATTCAAAAGAATCACAGGTCAAGTTATTGACCGTCCTGACGTCACGCTGAATTTTTTCCTCTTCTTTCCCTTCACCACTCTTTACTTATCTCCACGTGTACATATTACCATACATGCGTGTGTAATTCTCATCCTCGTGACCACGCACGCATGCATGAGCCGCACGTGCGTGCAGCGGGCACGCGTCCAACGCTGACGACAAGAAATGCGTTAAATGTTAAGCGCAGTTAGCTACGAAGGGAAGAGTTAGGTGAGCAATAACAAGAGACGAGACACGTATGTGGAGACGAGGGACTGCGTCAAGGATGGCGTGATGCGCAGCGCGAACGTCAGAGGAATTAGTTTTATTAGGTGTAGGTGGATAGTCGGTTACGACTGATGATGATAATGTGTGATGTGTGGTTTGATGATGTCGTCTACGGTGACTTGATTGCTCAATTATATTTTGGATGGTGTTGGGTAAATAGCTACGTGGTAACGGATCGTGAGGGCCTTATATTGCACGTAAATTGAGTAAATGATGTATTTATTTATTTTAGTAATAGTATAATAGAAAATATACAATGCAACAAATATATCTATCTGTCAACCGAAATGTTCAAATTATTTGTTTAATTTCTCATGGCCATCACTAACTTGGCTCAAAGTATGAATTTTCTTTTGATTTTATTTCATAAAGGAGACCGATTTGATTAACATAATTTAGGCTTATTATCCATATGAAAACTGTTGCCCATGTAACATAAAAATCCGGTATATAGACCTACTAGCTTATACAGGGCATGCGTTGCAATGCCACTCAAAAAAAGAAAGTGTTTGTGTTTTAATTATGTTTATTGAAGTGCAAAGCAAGCTCATCCCTTCGTTCCTCGCTTCAATAACAGTATATTGGTGAAGCAAGTTCATCACTTCGTTCCTCACTTCCATGCAAGTTTATTAGCGAAGCAAACTCGTCACTTAGTTCCTCGCTTATTTGTCGGTATATTAGCGAAGCAAGCTCGTCACTTCGTTCCTCGCTTCTATGCCAGTATATTAGCGTAGCAAACTCGTCACTTTATTCCTCGCTTATTTGTCGCTATATTAGCGTAGCAAACTCGTCACTTCATTCCTCGCTTATTTGTCGCTATATTAGCGAAGCAAGCTCGTCACTTCGTTCCACGCTTCTATGTCAATATATGCGCTAATTTAAGTTAAGTAGTAAATTTTTGCCTTAAATTTACTACGTCCCTGGTGCGAACCAACTTTTCGAATTTTTAGTTAAAATATTGTTTAGTAATTTTTATTATCGTAGAAAGCTCTGTTTCTTGTCATTATCTTTTCTTTGATTTCAGCTTCTCTTTCCCCATTACTTTTTAGCGTGATGTTTACATATGTAATATATTTTTATTTATTTCAAATGAGCCCTGTTGAATAAATACAAAATCTAACATAAAAATTGACACCAACACATGGTTTTATAAGTACTATCATCTCAGCTAGTGGTCTCTTAAACTATTAATTAAATAACTAGAATAGTTATTTAGAAATGCAGACTGTCTCAACTGAAATCATACATTAGACATAAAAATATAATAAAAAGTGCATTTGGGCAACAGCTTATATTTACTTCATTTGTTGATGATAAGGATGTTCCTAATTTAAACCTCATTTTCCCCTACTTTCTTTGCTTAGAGTAGACCTCGATGTAGTGCCGTCAATTTTCAACCCCCAAACATGTTAAGATGTTTTATAATTTCAACCAAAAAAAATTATTGAAAAATATTTTTACCTGGAAACTAGTAATTAAAGTACATATAAAAAATTAGAATTTTTTTTTTATAATCAAAGAGTGAAATAATAATCATTTTATCTAATTAAATTGGTGTTCAATTTTACTAAGTAAATACTTAAGATAATTAATATTTCTGTAAAAAATTAATGATGCTACCGTTTTGTATAATATAAAACATTTATTACATTAGTAACTGTCCATTAAACATGGCGTCAACAACTGATCTGCATAAAGAATTGAGAATTTTATACTTTCTCCAAAAAATTCCGTCTGTAGCTCCATTTACCATATACACATCTGACAATAAACAAACACAGTTTAGAATTTCAAAAGAAGACATATTAATTACTTTCGTGACTTTAGTAATTTGGTGTTGGTATACTGGTTATATTGTGTTAAAACAAGATGCATCAACAAAGTTCAATGTCAAGCAAACGAATATTATTACACTTGTATTTCTTGTAATGTATTCTCTTCCTTTATTATCCTTGATAAATAATGTGGTCAATTATTACATGAAACACAAAAAATATTTTAATATTTTAAACAAACTGTCAAAGGTTCGAACAGAAGTTAGACAGTTAAATGAAACCAAGTATAATGTGAAAAAATATATGGTAGCTATTGCAATATTTGGTATTGTTCTGTTCCTTTTGATGTATGTTTGGAGTTATTTTTGTTATCAGAGAAAAAAGGAATTTAATTATAAATTTCGGCCTGAAGTTATAATCGCCAAAGCATTTATTGGTTTTTATTATACTACCTTCGTTATGCATTTATCAATTATTTTTTATGAACTTAAGAGGCTATTTCAAATAGTTAACCTTACCTTGGAACAAATAAGCATGAAGAAAGAGAATAGCACTACTAAAAAGGAATTAATAAAAACTTGTGTTAATCTACATGGAGACTTATGTGAAATTGCTAAAATTAGCGATGATTATTGTTCTGCGTACACACTTCAGCGTTTTACTACATCTTTCATGTTAGCAACAATTGCAATATTTTTTATATGCGCTGTAGTGAAAGATAATATGCATCCTGATATTTGGCAAATTGTGCTTTTGTTTTCTTGGTTGGTCCAGAATTTAAGCGAAAATTCGATTGTTATGTTTTGGATTGTTACAACCCAAATTGAGGTACATATTAGTATTCTTTTGTAACAAACGTGTTGATTTATAAATTTTCTTTTTAGGCAAATAAAACTAGTTATATACTATCAAACATAAAAAATGACGAGAACGTAAGTAACTTAATGTTTAATCATTCTTGAAGTAATGTTTCTATGCTTGTAGATATCTACGTATTTACTGAAATTGTATCATAATAATTTACGTCTAAATGCAAATGGATTTGTTCCGTTAGACTGTACTGTAATTCAAACTGTAAGGAAAAATATACATGTGTTTATTTATGTATCATTTTAATTGTTTTTTATATTTCAGTTTATTGCTACTACTGTCTATTATACTATTATCTTGTACCAGTTGAACACGGATTCAAAATTATCATCTTAACGAATAGTAAATAAATAAATATTTATTTCCTCATGTACCCTCTTCCAGTTATTAACTTTAGTAGTTTCTAAGTGTTTTAAACGTATATATTCAAATAGTATGTGATGATCTGTAAAAACATGGCTTAACATAAGAGAGATAATATTTTTTTTACTATTGACCTGTTACTAGCTTCCTTAGAATCGATAAACAGTTATTTTCATAATTTTTAATTATCTTACGTGTTACAGTTTTTTAAGGTTATAATTGCATTTGTATATAATTAGAAACGCAAAACATGAATAGTATAAGATATCCAAAATTCAACCGTTGTTTATCAATTAATGACCTTTGTTACTGTTGCTAATGAAATAATATTGACAGTTCGATGAATTAATATTATTCATTCGTTATGTCAAATTCAAATCTTACTTGTCACAAGAGTAAAATCAAAATGAGTTTTAAGTAATTGTTTCTAAATAAAAAGCCAAAGACACTAGTTTTCTCATTTTTCATATTTTCATTTTCTTTTTAAGCTTAAACTTTAACTGAATTATTGGTTTTAAGATTTTCTGCTAAATCTCAAATCAATTTTGTTACAACTGTACGTACGTAGCCTAGCGATGGTTGCTACAATTTGTCTATGTTGATAAACAAACAATTTTTTGTATTTGTCAGAGCAATAATTCTGCTTATCTTGTAATTCAAAGCAAATATTTGACGAAATGTTGTGGGTAAAGTATAGTATTCTACTCACATGTAATGGCTATTACTCATTCGAATGATTTACATCACACGCATTCGCTACATTCTCATGAGTAATAGCATACATTACATGCTCATTGAACAATATACTATTATTCAGTATAATTGAAATACCTCAAATACATTAATGTAATAAAATTCTGGTGTTTGTAATTCTTCTCCTTCTATACGGCTTGATCGATTTTAATAAAAAAATGAAAAGCTAACATTTTTAAAAATTAAATTTGTTTTCAATATTCCTGAGTAAGTACTTAAGTGAATTAATATTGCTTTAAACAAATAATGTTGTCACCTTCCTGTATAATAATAATAATATTATTATTATATTTCATTATTCAGTTACTCTCCTTTCAACATGGCGTCAACCAGTGGTTTTTATAGTGAACTGAAAATATTATACTTGTTCCAAAAAATTCTATCAGTAGCTCCATTTACCATATATAAATCTGATAGAAAACAAAAACAGTTTAAAATTACAAAACTAGATATATTATTTACTTTTATAAATGTAACAATTTGGTGTTATTATACTGGTAGTATTATATGCCACTACGAAGCAGCGTATAGATTCAATGTGCAGAAAACGAAAATTATTATACTTGTGTATATTGTAATGTATTCTCTTCCTTTATTAACCACAATAAATAATGTGGTCAATTATTACATAAAACGCGAAAAATATTTTTATATTTTGAACAAACTGTCAAAAGTTCGAACAGAAGTTAAACCCTTAAATAAAATCAAGTATAATGTGACAAAATATATTATAGTTACCGCAATGTTTGGTATAGTTCTATTCTTTTTGGTATATGTTTTGAGTTATATTTGCTATCAGCGTAAGAAGGAATTTAAGTATAAATTTCGACCTGTAATTATAATTATTAAAGCATTTATTTGTTTCTATAATATTACATTCATTTTGCATGTATCAATAATTTTTTATGAACTTAAAAAACTATTTCAAATAATTAACAATGCCCTGGATCAAATAAGAAAGAAAAAACAGAGCGTTACAAAAAGAGAGTTAATAAAAACTTGTGTAAATCTACATGGAGACTTATGTAAAATTGCAAAAATCAGTGATGACTTTTGTTCTGCTTACATACTTTTTCATTTGATTGTATCTTTTATATCAACAACATTTGCAATATTTTTTATAAGCACAGTAGTGAAAGATAATATGTATCCTGATTTCTGGCAAATATTGCTTTTGATTTCTTGGGTTTTCCAGAATTCCAGTGAAAATTTTATGATTATATTTTGGATAGTTGAGACTCAAAATGAGGTATTAGTATTTTCTTGTAACAAATTTTAGATTGATTTGATTTTTTTAGGCTAATAAAACGAGTTATATATTATCAAACATAAAAAATGACGAGAACGTAAGTAACTTAATGTTTAAACAATCTTAAAGTAATATTTCTATACTTGTAGATATCTTCATATTTACTGAAATTGTATCATAATAACTTACGTTTAAATGCAAATGGTTTTCTTCCATTAGATTGTACTATAATTCAAACTGTAAGAATAAATATATTTGGGTTTATTTGTATGCGATTTTAATTGATTTTTGTGTTTCAGTTTATTGCTACGACTGTCTATTATGCTATTATATTATACCAGTTGAACAATGAATTATATTAATAAACTGTAAATATATTGGATATTTCGTTTTCTCTTCTTCCTTTTCCATAATTATATTTAGTTGGCTCCTCCGCCAAATTTTTTTAGGGATTTAAATGAAATCTTATAAAATTTTTATATGACGATCAGCGAAAACGTACCTTAGAATTTTATTGTAATATAAGATATAAACTGTTTAATTGTTTTTATAACATATATTAAAAATATCTGTGTTGACGGGTTCGGTGAAGTTTAATAATCAATAATTAAAACAACTATTAAAAGTCACAAAATGTTTATTCTCTAACACCTATATTTATTTAAATTACTGATTTATTTTTACACACTTATTAATAAACACAAAATAACGATTAATCAATACTAAACTAAGAATATTACTCAAGAAATATTTATTTATACAATTTATATTCATTATGCAAACGTTTTATTTTTTCGCCTTGATTCGATATTTACTGCACAGCGTATCTGAGTCGAATTCCCTTGCAGGGTAGGCTAGCGCATTTATATATCTGTAAAGCTGGCGGTCTGGAATTCTCTAGCACTTTCGACCATGGAACCATTCGAGAACGATGAGTGAACGTTGCGCGCTGACTATCCAGGGTCGTACTGACCCGTTACAATTTTGTAAAACAGGTAAACAAAATTATTTTGTTTATCGACTTATATACAGTTTTAGTACTTTGACATATCGATAACACTTATGTTCACTAAACTATACTAATACTGGAACGCACTTGAAGTCTTTTACGAAAGCGAAAAAAGAGCCTGAGACAGATAGATATCGTGGGCCACTCTTTTTTGTCTTATACTTGTTTGTAGTACGGTTGCTATATAAAAACAACGGTTGCTATTCATTTGTTGAGCGGTTGCTATGTAAAAACCAAGGAGCAAAGGAGAGTTCGCTTACATAGGCGAATATGGTGCATGCATGTGGTGACACCTACCGGATCGGGCAGAGACTACTGTTACTTATATTTGGGATCTAGATATCGCGAGTGTTTGAATTGTATCTTGTTTTTGTGATGTTTTTGTCTGCTGTCAAATGTGTGAGAAGAACAACAAGAATAAAATAGTTATTTCTTAAATATATGATGAAAATTTCAACAAATATTTATTTATTTGGATTCTTTTAAATAGAGGTAAGTACTTTTAGCAATAGCTGCAATTATTAATATGATATTTAATAGTTACAATATACATGGAAATAGTTTACCTCATGGCGACTCCGAGGCATTAAAATTCAAATAGGGAGCATTCTTGTGGATGTGTGTGTGAATATATTTATTTATTTCTTAACTTTTTTTTAGATGTCCGATTAGCAGAACTTCATGTTGCTTGAGTTATGAAGGAGAAACGTTTGTGCGTCTTTTCAAAGCAACTAGTGTAGTTCATTGTTTAGTTCAAATTAGTGAATACTACATCTCTCTTCGAGTGCTCGTTCAAAAATTGTACGCATCATACTGTTTTGGATTCCATACAACGATTTGTTGAATACAAGGAAAAGTCATCGAAGAGCAAGTTTTGCAAGTAAATTGTAGGTAATTTAATATGAGTATTATTTTGCACTATTTAATTTAATGAAAATATATTTTTGACAGCCTTCCTCTCTTCATTTTGCAAGTTTTGAAGTTCCTGGACGTAATGAAATTATGAAGATGCGTGAACAGTTATTACTGTAGAAGATTGGCTACACTCTCACTTGCATTACGAACAAGAAGACAGTATTTATGTTAGAAGATATTATAATCTCCAGGTTCACTTGCATTTTGGAAAATTCATTAATAAATTCATAAATAATTTCTTTTAAATTAAAGTAGGTCAGTACAATATTAAAGTAACTGACAACTAAATGGCCTAATTTGATTAAAAAGAATTATTGATAAATTAAATCGGTCTAACCTAAAAATATTTGCAAATATGAAGATCAAAACAGATATATTTTGTTTGACAAGTTGTGACGTACTTACGTCGAAACTAATTTATTTAATTTGTAAAATTATAACAAAGTTTCTTCAAAATTTAAGAAGATTTGTAAATATGAACCTCAAAATTATTTATTTTGTTTGTAAAGTTGTGACCAAAGCTTCTTCAAAGCAATTATCTGAACATTTGCAAATATGAAAATCGAGACTGAATTATTTTGTACAAAAATTGTTACTGAATTGTTTCTAATAATATTTGTACTTATATTTGTATAATATAATATTTGTTATTGCATGTAACATTTGTTTTCATTTTTAAAATAATTAAAAATAAAAAAAAAATATTTGGGATCTAGTAGTAGTATGAAATGACTACTAGCGCCTACATAGCGGATCGGGCAGAGACTAAAAGTCATGGACCAAAAAATTAACATTGAGTGCGTTCTCCAGTACTCCATGGTAAAAACATTGTCAGCAAAGACAGATAACCCTCAACTAGCTGTCTTTCTCAGGTTGCATTTTCAACGTCAGTGAGCGTTCCAGTATTATTATATTTCAATGTTGTGATGGAAAGCATCAAATAGTTGTTCAATTACACATTTTTTGGTTTGAACTTTGTTATCTGTCTTAAGTATAGTCAAAAAATAGGTGATAACAACTTTTGAAGCCTGAATTGATACAAACGCATGTAAAAGTGGCTAAATTCTCATATTTATTTTCAATTTTTTTTTTTATTAAGCGGTCTCAACTGTTTAGGTTATATGCCGCCTCAGAACCTCGTTTTCGGTGGTGTGACAACAAATGGGTTTTCGCAAAGCGGACACCCATCCAACTACTAACCGCGGGCAGCATTGCTTAACTTGCGTTATCGAGTGGCTTTCACGCTACCTGCCAATCCGTTGCCCTTATTTATTTTATTTTCTGTATTGTCTAATAATCATGCTTCAGGTTCCACTTTACACATTATTTTTTTTATAATGCAAGTAGGTACATTAAATTGATAAAATATTCATCAGTTTAATCACTTAAAGTAATTTGTAATATTTATAAAATTTAATATTGTAATGATTATAATTAATTAAGTAAGAAAATTAATATAAACATGAAAATAAATATTAACATCGTTTTGTGCAGTACTTAAAACATAATTGCGACAATGAATAGTATACAAACAGAATTGAAAATATTATTGTTTGTTCAAAGATTACAAGCTATAGCTCCATTCACAACACACGTGTCTAACAATGGAAAAATAGTGTTGAAAATTTCTAAAATAGATATTTTATGTAGCATTATTAATTTAATTATTTGGTCTGCATATATAGGATATGTATTTTACACAAATGATCTTGGACGTAAATTCAATGTCCGGGGTTCAGAACTGGTTACTATTGTACTTGGTATAGTGTATTTATATCCATATTTCTCGGTTGTGATGAATATGGTTAATTACTATATAAAACATAAATATTATTTTCAAATCTTGCTGGCATTATTAAAAGTTAGACCGAAAATTGAAAATTTAAATAAAGCTTTTAAATTTTCGACCGCAGCATTTATAAAAATTATTATTGCTGTAAAAATCTTTAGTATTTTACTTATGATTATATTTAATTATTTTATTTGTAAGGTAAATGGATGTGTATACAAATCTTATATAATATTTTGCAGTATGAGATCTTTTATATGGATATATGAAATTACAAGTGTTTTGCACGTCACAGTTATATATTACGAACTTAAAAACATGTTTATGGCAATAAATAGTATATTAGAACAAATTAGTAATAAAAAACGAAAGGTTGAAGACGAAGATTTAATTAAAACTTGTGTAAATCTCCATGGTTGTTTATGTAAAATTGGAAAAGTCAGTGATAATTTTTTCTCTGTTTATATTCTTCAACGTTTCACTGCAAAGTTTGTAGCATGCACTGCTAGTATATTTTTTGTGGTCACTGTTCTGAAGGAAAATATGGAGCCTAATCCCTGGCAAATCATATTATTGGTCATTGGGGCTTTTCGAATTATGAACCAAGTTTTTTTAGTAATATATTGCATGCATGGAACACAAAATGAGGTATTTGTTTACTTAATAATTCTCTGAAATTTTTATTGATTTGTTATATGTATTTTGAGGCTCGGAAAACAAAGAATATTTTAATAAATATTAGACATACCAGTAGACATGAAGTAAGTAAAACTTCGGAATAATTTTAATTGAATTTTAAGATTAGTTATTACCATGTTTTAGATACCCACATATTTATTGAGAATGTACCATGATAATTTACAATTTACAGCAAATGGATTTGTGCCTATTGATTTCACTGTAGCTCAAACTGTAAGAAAACATAATGTTTAATATTTCCTATATATGAATTTATTTGTTTGAATTTTTCAGTTTGTTGCCACTACTGTCTACTACACTATTTTACTGTATCAACTAAATAATGATTATAATTGATATTAATCGTATTATATTTCGTGGAATAAGTAATAAGTGATAATGATAACTAAAGACTCTCATGCCCCGTTGCACCAACGTTAGTTAAATTTTAAACTTAGCTTAAATAAATAAAAGCGTATCTAATTTTTGACATCAATGTCAATTACTCCATATGACATATAAATTCGATTTGCTTTTATTTATTTAAACCAAGTTTAAAATTTAACTAACGTTGGTGCAACTGGGCATAAGAGATATAGAATTTGTTTTAAGCTGGTGTCACTTTTATATGACTCTTTTGATCTTTTGTGTAATTATGAACTATAAAGATAGATAAAAATTAAACACTACACTGTTATCGAAAATTGATTATGTTTTGTTATAATGTATTATAATTCTAAATAAATAAATATGTATAAAACTATTTGTAATAGATCAAATTAATTAAGTACGGTAAAATCAGCGAATCACATGAAGTACATAATGAGAATTTTTTTGAAAATGAAAGTACGTAGTTAAAACAAAAACAATTTATTATTTTTCCTCACTATTTCCAGAGAAGAACGGTGGGGTTTCCGGGCATGTCGTGAAAAAAAGTTTTTACACGGTTAGAAAATATTTTTTGCTCGGAAAACAAAATTGTCAACAACTGTCACTCTTTTTTAATTATCAAAATATGACAAGTTACGATGCACTAATTTTGTTTGCTTTTTCTAATCCTTTATTTATTTAATAAAACTTTCAATCGGATAAAATACAATCGTAGAAAAAATATTGTGTGTATTTTGTGCGCGAAATGTTTTTAGTGCGTTTGATTGACTTTTTTGACGAGGCTTACACACTAAATAATAATAATAATAATTTTTATTGGCAATAATTCAGCCGAGGCTGTTCTCCCATATAACCTTTACAATATGTACATTACAAGCGTAGACAATACAAAATGACAAATTTTACACAATTACAGGTAAGACACCTTTTTACAGAAAAGTAAGTTACGGTTCAAACAATCAAAATGATTATGATAAACTTTACAAATTTTTAAGTTTCAAGTTACAAAGATAATAAATAGATATATACATACAGAAATAGAGTGAAATCAAAGATGTTAATTAAGCGAAATGACATTTTGAATCAGTGATTTTTTTAAGTTTTTAGCAAAAGCAGTTGGCGTTTGTGAAAATAATGGTGATGGAATTACATTAAGAATAACCGGTACCGGTGACTAAATGACTTTTTGAACAGAGCAGTTGTATGTGATGGAATAAGATACTGTGAATTATTTCTTAAGTTGCACTGATGATGTTGGGTTCTGATTGATAATTTATTAAAAAGATAAGAAGGAGATTTTTTACAGATAACACGATGAGCTAGAAGTAAGTAAAATAGCTATTTTAGTTTACAATGCTTTCTCTAGAAAATTTTAAAAGAATTTCTAGTTTTTTAAATACAAAATTTTGTTGGTATTTTCTAAAAATCTTTTTAACTTAGTTCTATGTCAAGCCTGTACGGTCCACTACATCCAGTTTTTCTTCATGGGACTGACGAATACTGTAGACAAATTGTATTAAATTCGTGCCCATCGCGGTCCCAAAGTAGGAGAGGCGGCTTGCCTACCCGCGAGCACGCGGGTTGGTAGTACTGTACTCGTAGAACAGTGCCCAAAAGTAGGTTCATTAAATGGATAAAATATTCATTAGTTTAATTACTGAAAGTAGTTGCTATCATTTGTTACAATTATACAAATTAATATTGTAATGATTATAATTAATTAAGTAAGAAAATTAATATAAACGTGAAAATAAATGTTTATGTCATTTTGGATAGTATTTAAAACGTAATATTGCGACAATGGATAATATACAAAAAGAATTGAAAATATTATTGTTTGCTCAAAGATTACAAGCTATAGCTCCATTCACAACACACGTGCCTAACAATGGAAAAATAGTGCTTAAAATTACAAAAATAGATATTTTATGTAACATTATTAATTTAACTATTTGGTCTGCATATATAGGATATGTATTTTACACAAATGATCTTGGACGTAAATTCAATGTCCGGGGTTCAGAACTGGTTACTATTGTACTTGGTATAGTGTATTTATATCCATATTTCTCAGTTGTGATTTGTATGGTTAATTATTACATAAAACGTAAATATTATTTTCAGCTCTTGCTGGCATTGTCAAAAGTTAGACCGAAAATTGAAAATATAAATACTGCTTTTAAATTTTCGACCGCAATATTTATGAAAATTATTATTGCTTTAAAAATCTTTAGTATTATACTTATTGCTATACTTAATTATTTTATTTGTAAGGCAAATGGATGTATATACAAATCTTATATAATATTTTCCAGTGTGAAATCTTTTATATGGATATATGAAATTACAAGTTTTTTGCACATCACAGTTATATATTATGAACTTAAAAACATGTTTATGGCAATAAACAGTATATTAGAACAAATAAGTAAGAAAAAACGAAAGTTTAAAGACGAAGATGTAATTAGAAATTGTGTTAATCTCCATGGTTGTCTATGTAAAATTGGAAAAGTCAGTGATAATTTTTTCTCTGTTTATATTCTTCATCGTTTTACTGCAGCGTTTGTAGCATGCACGGCTAGTATATTTTTTGTGGCCACTGTTCTCAAGGAAAATATGGAGCCTAATCCGTGGCAACTCATATTATTGGTCATTTGGGTTTTTGAAATTGTGAGCCAAGTTTTTTTAGTTATATATTTCATGCATGGAACACAAAATGAGGTATTTGTTTACTTAATAATTCTCAGAAATTTTTATTGATTTGTTATATGTATTTTGAGGCTCAGAAAACAAAAAATATTTTAATAAATATTAGATATACCCGTAGACATGAAGTAAGTAAAAATTTGGAATAATTTTGAGTGATTTTTAAAAGTAGTTATTACCATGTTTTAGATACCTACATATTTATTGAGAATGTACCATGATAATTTACAATTTACTGCAAATCACCGGGATGCAAGTCATATTGTAAAATTGGAAACATAGTGATAGACAGAGATGGAGCTATTTATGTAGTTTGCCATACGGTCAATAGATGACGCTACCAGTATTGGAAATCCCCTATGAATCCACTCTAACCTAAGATTATTAATTTCTTTTTTAAATAAATGTCAACATTCTTCAAGTTCGTACCACAGAAAACTAACTAAACTTGTGATGATGAATTGGTAAACATATATAGATGTGAAAGAATATGCGAGGTACGTAAATAAACATTAATAATAAGCAGTCGTATTCTGGCCATATTAAAAACATTTATTAATTTTTAGAGAACTTCAGAATGTAACTAAAGAAGTTTTTAGGTTAGGTTTGTTATTTTTTGTAATTAATTTACATTTTATTTATAAAATTATTTATTAAAATTGTAAGTGTATTATAATTGTTCAATGCCTGTTAAATACTGTTTAAATTAGTTCAATTGATGTGATTTTTTTATTTAATAGACTTGTATTTTAATGTGTTCAATACGTTAAAATTAATATAATTTATGTGATATTATTGAACCTTATGTGTAAAATACTATTTAATTTTGAAATAAAAGTTTGAATAAAACATGTAATAAAAAATCGACATTTTTAAATTTTTAATTTAGTGTTAGGATTTGCTTTCATTAATAAATTTTTATTTATTTTTAAAAGAAATAAATAAATTGAAGTTCAAAACTTAATAATGCTCGGTTTCACCAACGTTAGTTAAATTTTAAACTTGGTTTAAATAAATAAAAGCATATCGAATCCTTAACATCAATGTCAATTACTCCATTAGAGTTGCTTTTATTTATTTAAACGAAGTTTAAAATATAACTTGCGTTGATGAAACCTGGCATAAGTAGTATAAGATATTGTACATTCAAATTTGGCGGTATACCTAGTTTGGTGATTGTTTTGCCATACGGCCACGGGTCGCAGCACTAGCGTTTCCCATATTAAAACATTGAGTTACGCTTCTTGTTAGAGTTATTTTTCTATGCTGCAAATGGATTTGTGCCTATTGATTTCACTGTAGCTCAAACTGTAAGAAAACATAATGTTTAATATTTCCTATATATAAATTTATTTGTTTGAATTTTTCAGTTTGTTGCCACTACTGTTTACTACACTATTTTACTGTATCAACTAAATAATGATTATAATTGATATTAATCATATTTATTTCGTAGGAAAAGTGGTAACAATGATTTTTTAACTTTTGTTTCACTTGTAGTATTTCAACAGCTGCAAACATCCATTTAAAAATAAAATAAACAATATATACATTTTACAATAAAAAAATCTATATTGAAAATAATTATTTTTTCAAAACAATTATTCTTTTTTTTTGTTTTTAATTATAGTTTATGTTCATCATAGATTCCACTATGCACTGAAAAAGTTTTTTGTTACTTTTATCATACAAGTAAATTAAATGTGTTAAAAAATCATCAGTTTAATTACATAGAATAGTTACTGTCATTTATTATGGGTGATAAAAAAAAACTAATAATATTATGATTGTAATTTTTTTTTTATTATTAAATAAGAATATTAAAATAGATATAAAAATTAATGTTACGATCATTTTGTACAAATGTTTCTATAGTATTTAAAATATAATATTGTAACAATGAATGATATACATAGCGAATTGAAAACATTATTCTTTGTTCAAAGAATACAAGGTTTAACTCCATTTACAACACACGTATCTAGCAATGGAGAAAGAGTATTTAAAATTTCAAAAAAAGACATTTTATTTAGCATTATTAATTTAGGTATTTGGGCTGCATATTTGGGCTATGTATTTGTCATAGATAATGTAGAAAATAAACTCGCTTTAAAGAGAACAGAACTGATAAGCATTGTACTTTGTATAGTATATTTATATCCATTTTTCTCAATTATTATAAATATGGTTAATTATTATACAAGACATAAATTTTACTTTTACGTCTTGCTGGAATTATCCAAAATGAAACAGAAAATTACAAATTTAAATAACGCTTTTAAGCATTCTACCACAACGTCCACAATATTTTTAAAAATCAGTATTGTAGTTAAAATGATTAGTATTATTTTTATACTTACCTTGAATTATTATACTAGCAAAGCAAAGGGAAATATTAATGCATTTTATATAATATTCATCATCATGAAATTTTTCGGTTTGTTAAATGAATTTACAAGTTTACTGCACAACACAGTTATCTATTATGAACTTAAAAATATGTTTATGACAATAAACAGTATTTTAAAACAAATAAGTGAGGAGAAGCGAAAATTTAAAGACGAAAATTTAATCAATACTTCTGTAAATCTCCATGGATGTCTATGTGAAATTAGTAGAGACAGTGATAATTTTTTCTCTGTTTATATTCTTCAACGTTTTACTGCAGCATTTGTAGCATGCACCACTTGTACATTTTTATTGATCACTTTTCTGAAGGAAATTATGCAGCCTAATCCGTTGCAAATCATATTTATGTTTATTCTGGTTCTTGAAAATATGGGCCAATTTTTCATAATTATATATTTCATGAATGGAACACAAAATGAGGTATATGCTTAATAATACTTAGAAATATGTTTTATTGATTTGTTATATTTTGAGGCCGGAAAGACAAAGAATATTTTAATAAATATTAAACATACCTGTAGACATCAAGTACGTATAAATTCAGAATAATTTTATGAGGATAAAATTAGTAATTTTCATGTCTTAGATACACACATATTTATTAAGAATGTATCATAATAATTTACAATTTACTGCAAATGGATTTCTTCTTATTGATTTCACTGTAGCTCAAACTGTAAGAAAAAATAATATATAATATTTCTTATGTGTGAATTTATTTTAATTTTTCAGTTTGTTGCCACTACTGTGTACTACACTATTTTACTGTATCAACTAAATAATGATTATAATTGATATTAATCATTATATATTTCGTAGAAAAAGTGATAACGATGACTGTAGACTCAGAGCTATTTAAAGTCAAAGGCATTAAAATTCGCTTTCAGCTGATGTCACTTTTCTACGACTCTTTTGATGGGGCTCAACGTGTTAAATATGTTTTCCAAGTTCCTGGTCCATTATTAAACTTAGTAGGCACCTCCACCATATTTTTAGTATTACAAATGAGTGTTCATTACAATATTTAATGACGATCTGTAAAAACATGCTGTGCTATTCTGCTATAATACACATATTTGTTCTTTAAATAATGAACCTATAATACCTGTCACACCTGTTCGTGCAATATGTAAGTAATATATAGAATTTAATAATAATAATAATTTAATTTAGTAAGCTATTCCACCATATTTTATGAATTTTAAATGAAAGGTTTTTTAAAACTATTATGTGACAATCTATAAGAAAAAGCATTGCAATACTGCTATAAGACAAATAGGATTTAAAAAATTTGGTTTAACTTGGTTGATCACATTTGCTACACCCATCCATAATAAAGAAACGATAATATACATTGTGCAATAAAAAATCTGTGTTGAAAATAATTAATTTTGTAAAACAAATAGCACATTTTTTTTCATTTATAGTTCATATATAGCTTTAGGTACGACAGCGCATTTAAAATATTTGTGTTTTTTTTAATCATATAAGTAAATTAAATTTGTGTAAAATAATCATTAGTTTAATAACATACAGTAGTTACTGTCATTTATTATAGGTAACAAAAATGTTATGACAGTAATTTTAAATATTATTGTCATTTCCATTAGAAATTTTCCATTAATATAAATATGAAAAGTAATATTAAGATCTTATTGTATAAATGATTGTATTGTACTTAAAACACAATATTGCGAACATGAATAATATACATAACGAATTGAAAATGTTATTCTTTGCTCAAAAAATACAAGGTTTAGCTCCATTCACAATACACATATCTAGCAAGGGAGAAAGAGTATTTAAAATTACAAAAAAAGACATTTTATTTAGCATAATAAATTTAGGCATGTGGACTACTTATTTGAGCTATATATTTTTCAAAAATGCTAATGAAAATCGACTCACTGTAAAGAGAACAGAACTGGTTGTTATTGTACTTTGTGCAGTGCATTTATATCCATATTTGTCAGTTATAATAAGTATGGTGAATTATTATATAAAACGTAAATGTTACTTTCACGTTTTGATGGAATTGTCGAAAATGAAACAGAAAATTGCAAATTTAAATAAATCGTTTAAGTTTTCTACCGCTACATTTTTAAAAATGAATACTGTAGTTAGATTCATGAGTATTATACTTATACATATAGTTAATTATTATTTTAACAAATCAACGGGAAATATTAACAAATCTTTTATAATATTTACCATTATGAGATCTTTCAGTTGGATAAATGAATTTACAAGTTTACTGCATAATACAGTAATCTATTATGAACTTAAAAATATGTTTGTTGCAATAAACAATATATTAGAACAAATAAGTAAGAAAAAGCGACAGTTTATCGACGGAGATTTAATCAAAACTTGTGTAAATTTCCATGGCTGTCTATGTAAAATTGGAAAAGTCAGTGATAATTTTTTCTCCGTTAATATTCTTCAACGTTTCACTGGAGCATTTGTAGCATGCACTGCTAGTATATTTTTAATGATCACTATTCTGAAGGAAATTAAGGAACCTAATACGTTGCATATTATGTTATCGCTCATTTGGGTTCTTGAAACTGTGAGCGAAGTGTTTCTAATTATATATTTTATGCATGGAACTCAAAATGAGGTATTTGTTTACTTAATAATTCTATGAAATTTTCTGTAATGATTTGTTATATTTTGAGGCTCGGAAAACAAAGAATATTTTAATAAATATTAGGTGTACTAGTAGAGATGAAGTAAGTAAAGATTCAGAATAAATTTTAGTGTATTTAAATAAAATTTATTATTTTTTAGATACCCAAATATTTATTAAAAATGTTCCATAGTAATTTACAATTTACTGCAAATGGATTTGTTGCTATTGATTTTACTGTTGCTCAAACTGTAAGAAAAAATTATATTTAATGTTTCTTATGGTTGAATTTATTTATTTTTCAGATTATTTCCACTACTGTGTACTATACTATTTTACTGTATCAACTAAATAGTGATTCTAATTGATACTAATTATATTTTATTCCGTAGAAGAGTTGATAACTATAGATTCTTTAGCTATTTCAGTCAAATTTATGAACATTTTTTAAAGCTAATATCACTTTTATATGATTCTGTTGATCTTTTGTCTAATAATAAACTATAGAGATGACCTAAAGAAAAAAAAATTCTATTTAAGCGGTCTCAACATAGGTTTTCGCAAAGCGGTCACCCATCCAACTACTGACCGCGGGCTGTGTTGCTTAACTTGGGTTATCGACTAAAGAAATTAAACACTGCACTGTCATAGAAAATTGATTATGTTTTGTTAATATGTACATTGTACATTTGGGTGATCCTTGACAAGATCGAAATGTTATTTTATTTCCGACGCCATCTAGTACGTTTCCAAATATTTTTAGCGACGTGTACTATAAGGCGATTTCGACTGGCAGCGGTTAGTACTTGGTCACAGGAATGGTTAGTAAATACAGTAACCAATTGATTTCGACTAGTGTCATATGTAATCGGTGACAGTTTTGGTATGTCAAATCAGTAACATGCTCGAGAGCTCGGTTCGTCCAACGGTTAGTATTCTAATTGGTTGAATTACATTTGTTATGATTTCAAACTAGTACGCTGTCATATTTTTCATGTTTTCTGTCAAAATTGATTCATGTCAAACTAGTACGCTGTCATATTTTTCATGTATTCTGTCAAATTTGATTCATGTCAAAATCTACCGCGCGTTTTCAGTAACCGTTCGGTCAGAATGACGTCATTGTTTGCAACCAACCAAACATGTAACCGGCAAGTAACCAGTGCCAGTCGAAATCGCCTAAAGTAACTTTAATTCAATTTTTTTAAAATGTATATACAAGTGTTTAAATATGGTTAGTTATTATACTGAATATATTAAATATTTCATTTCTTTAAGTTCCACTTTCATAGGTAAATTTAGTAAGCAGCTCCACCATATTTTTAGTATTTATTTGAAAGTTTATTCAAGTATTAAACAATTTGTTATAGGTATCAGTTTAAAAATAAAATAACCAATATAGGTATACATTGTACAATAAAAAAATCTATATTGAAAAAAAATAGTTTAGTAAGACAAATAAACCCTTTTTTTGTTTTTATTTATAATTCATGTATATGTATTTTTTTTAATCATACAAGTAAATTAAATGTATTAAATAATCATTAGTTTAATTACATTCAGCAATTACTTTTATTTATTGTAGGTAACACAAAACTAATAATGTCATTATTGTAATTTTTAATATTATTTTCATTTTCATTAATTAAGAAAATTAAATATATAGATAATGTTAAGATCTTTTTATACCGGGTGGAGCATCATACCTGTGTACATAGGCGATTAACATGAAAAAACAGTTTTTCCGTGCGCATTGCTCCCCAAATTATTTTAGGCAAAAATGCTTCAAATACATGTTGTAGAGCATAAAATTCTGCATCTAAATCAATAAACAGAATTACTTTTACTTGCTTTGTAACGACAGAAATTAAATATGAAAACATGGAAAATTACGTTAAAAATATCAAATAGCCATGGAATTGAAACAAAAATAAATAAATTTTTGACATTTGACAGATGAATGATTAATTTGACGGGTAAAATATCAAATAGACAGAAAAACGATAAGCATTTATTTATTTTTGTTTCAATTCCATGGCTATTTGATATTTTCAACGAAATTTTCCATGTTTTTCATATTTAATTTCTGTCGTTACAAAGCAAGTAAAAGTAATTCTGTTTATTGATTTAGATGCAGAATTTTATGCTCTACAACATGTATTTGAAGCATTTTTGCCTAAAATAATTTGGGGAGCAATGCGCATGGAAAAACTGTTTTTTCATGTTAATCGCCTATGTACACAGGTATGATGCTCCACCCGGTATAAATGATATAAGTGTACAGTACTTAAAACACAATATTGCGAACATGAATGATATACATATGGAATTGAAAATATTATTCTTTATTCAAAAAATACTTGGTTTAACTCCATTCACAACACACGTATCTAGCAATGGAGAAAGAGTATTTAAAATATCAAAAAAAGGTATTTTATTTAGCATTATTAATTTAGGCATTTGTTTTGTATATTTGGGCTGTTCTTTTGTCGCAAATAATTTTGAACGTAAACTCGCTTTAAAGAGAACAGAACTAGTTACTATTGTATTTTGTATTGTGAACTTATGTCCATTTTTTGGAATTGTGATAAATATGGTTAATTATTATACAAGACATAAATATTACTTTCACTTCTTGCTGGAATTGTCCAAAATTAAACAGAAAATTATTTATTTAAAGAACGCTTTTAAGTATTCTACCACAACATTTTTAAAAATTATAATTATAGTTAAAATCATTAGTTTTATACTCATATTTATAATAAATTATTATACTAACAGAGCAACAGGAATTTTTGATACATATTATATAATATTTATCATCATTAAATATTACGGTTTCTTAAACGAATTTACATGTGTACTGCACAACACGGTTATCAATTATGAACTGAAAAATATGTTTATGGTAATAAACAGTGTTTTAGTACAAATCAGTAAGAAGAAGCGAAAATTTAAAGACGAAGATTTAATTAAAACTTGTGTAAATCTCCATGGATGTCTATGTGAAATTAGTAGAGACAGCGATAATTTTTTCTCTGTTTATATTCTTCAACGTTGTACTGCAGCATTTGTATCATGCACTACTTGTACATTTTTAATGATCACTTTTCTGAAGGAAAATATACAACCTAATCCGCTGCAAATCATGCTAATGTTTCTTTTTCTTCTTGATACTGTGAGCCAAGTTTTTATAATTATATATTTCACGCATGGAACTCAAAATGAGGTATTTAGTTACTGAATAATTCTTTGATTTTGTTTTATTGATTTGTTATATTTTGAGGCTCGGAAAACAAAGAATATTTTAATAAATATTAAACATGCATGTAGACATCAAGTAAGTATAAATTCAGAATAATTTTAATTTAATTCAATAAAATTGGCAATTTTCGTGTTTTAGATTCCCACATATTTATTAAAAATGTACCATAATAATTTACAATTTACTGCAAATGGATTTATGCCTATTGATTTCACTATAGCTCACACTGTAAGAAAAAATTATATTAATATTTCTTATATTTGAATTTATTTGTTTTAATTTTACAGTTTATTGCCACTACTGTGTACTACACTATTTTATTGTATCAACTAAATAGTGATCCTAATTAATATTAATCATATTTTGTAGAGGAATTAGTAATACATAAATTACAGGAAATAAATAAATTTAAGACAATGTTAATTGGCAAAGCTTCTATGTGCAAATATAATCTATAATGTTGTAATTATTAATTAAATCGAGTGATGAAAATAATATTTAATATACGTGTACCCATGTACAATTATTGTATAATTTATAATAATGTTATTACGAGCCCGAAATCATATCATTTGGTCCAATTAAGACTTTTGGAACAACTTAAAAAAAATGTTCTGATCTTACAAAGGGAAAATTATTATACAAAGTCACATTTACTCCAAATAACACATGCTATTTTTTCTTTAAACATAGAAAATAGACATTAAAAAATGCTCAAAACTTCAACAAATATTCCACCGTATCCAGTATTTCTAGTTGCCACAGAATATGTTATTTTGTTATTTTTGTTTATTTGTTTTATTCTTAACTGTCAAATTCTTGAATTACAACCTTACTTTTTTGCATGATATTTTACTTTGTCCGCCGCCGGCGTAAATGTGTTACCTAGGATACACTTTTACGCCGGCGGCGACAATGTTGGACTTCTGCTTGTTGAATACAAATACATAACAACGTACTTTTATGACGTTTGAAGAAAAAATATAATAAAATATCTCAAATAAAGATTGTAGGTAATATTATTCTACACCTTTTTGATTCCACTGAAATTTACTCTATCTCATTTATTTATGCCCAAAAACCCTGATAGGCCTTCAAATAATATACCACTTACTGTTGATGAATTGTTCCCAAAATCTAATCAATTCGTAACATAAACATAATACCTCCCTTACATGTATGGGAGGTAAAAATGATTGAATTAAGATATAAAGATGCAGAATTAAACAATTTTCCTTTGTATGATTTCAATTTATCCAAATGATACGATTCTGAGCTCGCAATATTAATGAACAGTTAATGTAGCTTATTATAATTTTACTGTTTTTCTATTCTTTTGAAACCAGCTTAAGTACTACGCTCAATTTGACGCAAATTAACTAAATAAATTATACTGTTTTCAAGGTTGTTGTAAGTCAACAAGTAAAATTAAAAATTCATGCGTGTATATTGTTCGAAGAAATGCCATGAATTGATTCCTGGAATTTTGCGGACTCGCAAACGGTGTAAATTTATGTAAATGCTAAAAACCGTTTGAATTAATATTATTTATTTCGCTAATCATGTTCTTTGCGCTAGAAATGTTGTTGGGTTTCTTGCAAGTCGATGTTTTGGTCTTTTTCTGTGAGGTGTCGATAAAAATGTTAATTTTGTTATCGGTGAAATAAATAAAGTAGGCTAGGAGGATGTGTTTTTTAAATTTATTTATGTGAGAACGACGTGGTAGGTGTGATTAAAATTGGCAATTTAAATGTTATTAAGATAACATTAGACACATAGTTGATATTGGTGTGGCAGTGGAATGAATGTTTACAGTTTATTACGGCTTCTTAAAGGAAATTGACTATATTTTAGTTAAGGTAACTGTTTTTCATTAGCATTCTACTATATGTACGTTCTGTTTTATATTTTGCGTCAATTAAATAGGCAAATCGGAAAGTATGTTTTGCCCAGTTTTGTATATCAAATTTGAATGGAGCACTTCTCAGTTATGTCGATTGGCAAAACAGAACTAACTTTTCATTCCTAATTCTCCGTACATTTAAGTATTTATTTCATAATCCATAACACTACGATATTGTGCTTCCAAATTATCAAGAGATGGCGTTGATCACAATGAGGTCTTTCAACATTTTTTAAAATTTTTTTTATTAAACTTTATCTATATTGAAGACTATCTACACTTTTAAAAAGTCTTAATTGTTATTCATTAAGCCACAATGATTTTTTTAAAATGTTGTGACGTCATACTAGAGGTGTTGCTGGATCTAAAACAAAAGAACTATGATTAGAATTGTGAAAATATCTTTCTATAACACTGTTTTGGAAACTGGACATTCCACTACTAAAAATTGTTATGGAATCACTAACATTCCATACGCGGCGTATGGAATATTTTCGACGAATCAGAACCGCTTATTAGCACGACATATGAAGTATCTTGATTCAGTTACCATAGTTACGTTTGTTTGTTTTAATTTGATTTATTTGAGTTTGACGTTTTCAACATTTTTATATTTGTATTTTTGTATAATTTCCAAAACCTTTTTATAGAAAGTATAGTCAACAACATGTAACGGAATGGCCTATCCCACGCCGCAAACCGTAGCCCTCGCCTTTGGCTCGGGCTACAAACATTTTGCTCGCGTGGAATATGAGCCATTCCATTACTTGTTGTAGAATATACTATTATGAAGAATCATTAGATTTTGTTCACACGTCCTCTGCTATATAAGTTCACTTATAAAAATTACTTCTTGTTTCAAGAAAATTTTCAGTTTTCTTGTTGTAAGCATTCGTTGAGGCAAGTTTTATTTCTTCATTTTAAGAGGAATCTGTTTGTTTCAAGAAAGCATTTTTATTAATATGTGTAAGACTAATTTCAAATGGAAGAAAAATGTGAATATTTTGAAATGTAAGTTGTTAGTAAATGCCAAGCAACTTCGCGCAGCCGGTGAACCAGAAACTAATTCTAGCAAATAAATAAAATCGCGCTGGCAAACCGTGCAGTAGCTTGTCACCTGGCAAAACAAAAATCCCAAATGCGCTAAATAATAAGTCTTGTGCTAGAGCCATTGGACCGCAACTGAAACTCCACGTCAGCCTTCAAAATGGCCGACATGCCTGGCGTTTTCCAATATTTCGATTTTTCTCACAACTCGGTTAATGCGAGTTTCGTGATTGTTTTGTTTCACAACTTTTTTGTGTCTTAATTTTTGTTTTAAACGTGAGTTCATTGTTTTGTATCTAACAAAACGTTGGCTACAGTTAGAGGTACAGTTACTAATAAATTTTTACGGACTTCGTGTGGTACAGATTGAAAAGTCTGTTATTTTGTGCTCTATGCTATAATTGAGGATTTCTAGGTCAGGCAGATGCAATTGTTTTAGGCGCTCATTTCGTTCATTTCTGCGACGTACAATGCAACACTCTTCCTTTATTAAAACTTTACACATACAAATTTTATTGTTACATCTTCTGCGTAGTTATTACAAACATTCTGTAATGAAAGCAATTGTTATTCTAAAATAGATGCTGATATTTTTGATAACACCATTTACCTATTTTAGATGTGGCACTTTGGTTTCGGTAAGTGACATCTTTTATTCGTGAAATGTTGTTACCAACAACCAAAGATATTAGTAGACAGGGAACCAAAGTGGTAAAGTTAAAAGTGATAACTAACGGCTGTGGGATTCGAACTGGGGATCTCATAATCCACAGACCGATGTGTTACCACTAACCTGTTTATAAGGATCTACCTACATATATACATAATATATGGTATTTATTTAGGTATAAAATTTAAACATGTTGTTCAACTTCACAATTCGTAGCGTGATCTTGAAGTATCTCTATTTACTCAGTTAATGAATTGAAGTTGAATTTAAACTTTTAAATTTCTTACATGACTAAATAAACAACAAAACAATCAAAGAAACATATGACGTACAAGATATTAAAGTGGACAAAAGACAGGAGAAATTTTTGAATAAACAAATTGATCGATTCGAATCAGATTCCTTAATGAAAACACTAAGAGATCACAAACCTTATAAAAGAGAAAAAGGAAGAGCATTGGAAAGGTGGAAGAAATGTTGGATGTCAACATCAAGAAAGTGAGAATTAAATAATTGAAGAAATATTTGGAGAAACGGGCGAACGTCTGTATAAATAAGAAGAAGTTTGAAGGGGATTTACTAGAATCACAAAATGACAAATGAGTTATTTTTATTATGACTAGACCCAAAAACATCGTACTATGTAGATATAATAGAAGTTTAAAAATTAAAATTAATTATTAAGATATTTGAGTTTTGAAAGACGTCAAAGTATTATGCCGCATATCTATCCTATTCCGAATTCTTTGTACTTCTGTTATTATTGAGCTGTCAGATTGTAGAAGTGTCAAAATAGTTGACAACTAATTTGAAGGTTTTTTGTTTTACTTTGAATTCGTAAGTATATTTTAAATACATACATAATATTTTTTTTTTATAACTAATAAATATTACTTTAGGTCGACTCAACGAAATTAAAGACTTGTTGAATGACATAGGTTAGCAAAATTTATCAGTGGTAATCAAACATTTGACTAAAATAATCTTACAGTTTATTCATGTTTCTTCCTGAAATAAATAGAATTTAAGTATATTTGAATTATTTACTATCTGCACTGATTGAGATCCACCAATACCTTTAGAATGACTTCACATTAAAAAAAAACATTGTGGCTTAATGAATAACAATTAAGGCTTTTTAAAAGTGTAGATAGTCTTCAATTTAGATATAGTTTGATAAAAAAAAAAAAAATGGTGACCGACCCCATTGGCAAGGTAACAGAATACGGGCCACATAAACCTATTCATCGTAAAGAATTCAGCGTGAATCAGTCTTTGTTAAAAATTGATTGTGAAAGCATCCAATCAAGATTTTAATCATTCTTTGCAAAATTGCTGTTGAGATAATCTATGCAGATAACTAATTTCTATATTAAACGTCTGTACACACTCAATATGCATACAAGATCTGACAAAAAATCCATATTAATTTATTGCCGATATAATGAATATTAATTTACATTAACTTAATCCAATTTTTCCAAGATATAAATCTTAATATGCCCATAGATAAGCAATTCTCATCTCTGATTCCTTTCCTTTCGATACGGCAAGCTTATTTACAGATAATAGCTATAATTTTCTCAAATAATATCAAAGTTTAGCACGAAACTTGAAACGTGCTCTTTAGATTCTTCCGCGTGTTAAATTTAAAGAGAAAAATCTATCTATCGTGACTTTCATATTTGGTTGTAGATATAGTGGCAGAGATAACGCCGTTCTAACGTCATAATTAAATTTTACAGGGCCGTACTTGCCCTCCCCGCGGCATCAATTATTACGTGAAGATTTATGTCGCAGTGTACTTTCAAATTCGCTTCTTTCTTCTTTGCTTCTTGCTCTATTCTACACCTGCCTTCGAAAAACAAATTACTGGTAGAGATTTTAATTTTTTTCTAGCGATTATATTGTTTTGGTGAAAGTTTGTGAATTTTATATTGTAATATGCATATTTTTAAGATTTACAAGATAAAGAAGATTGTCATAGATTGTTGTGAAACTAGTTTTCTGTACACTTATATCTGATGGGATGTCTGTTAGACAAATCAAGTCTTGATAAAAGTTTGCTATATTAGGACAACGTAGAAGAGAAGCAATTATTTCTCTTTACTTTGAATACAAGAATTCATTTTAGATTTTACTTTCTTATATATCTAATAGGAGTCTTGAAATTTCGATACGATACAAAATACATGTCTGTGTGAGCACTATCTTTTCAGTTGGCCAAAAATGCACCCAAATATCCCATATGTTAACTCAAAGAGTAACAAAAACATTGCAGAGCCTAGCACGTATACATAAATATGTCAACACGTAGGATGTCTCAAAACAAAAATTCAGAATATTTGTCGCGTTAGTCTTAACTCTTAAATAATTTCGTTTCTGCAAAAATTAAACGTCTAACAAAATTCGCACAAATACCGGGTGTGGAATTGCAATGTGACGTATAGTGATTTTATTGCTATTTTCTATATTGCAGTAAATTTTTACCTATTCATTTTCAGCAAATGTGGGAATACAAAAGTTATTCAGAATTTAAAAATTCATGCAATAAGGTTTTTTTTTTTCATTTCAGGATGCATCCATTATATTAATATTTATTAGAAAAATGGTAATATGGCCATGGAAATTTCTTAAAAACGAAATATATTTGACATTTCAGAATAATTTTAGATTTATTTATTAAAGTGTTTTATTTTCAATAGTAATAAAACAAGAGAGTGATAAATTGAAAATAATTTGACAGATCTTTCGAAAACTTGTTGCCATGCAATAAGTTGAAGAAAGATACTGGAGAATTATTATCTAATTTATCGAACTCTCGAGTTATATTTATTTAGATTATTTTGTGATTTCATCATCATACACGGCACTAAATCTATTTTTTTGCTCATTTTTTACTTATGTTGACAATAATTATCTGATAACTGACATTTGACAACAAAAACAAAAAACCTACAGAGATTATTCCCGGGAATAATCACTAGTGCATTATTCTCAGTATAATAATGACAGGATTGGTATTAAGAATCGTCAAAAAATAATTTACTGGATTTATAACTACATTTGATATGAACACATAATTTTTTATTTTGTCACTTTTTCTCCGAAATTTCATTTTCACATTTCTTAGTTTACTCCTGCGTTTTTCTTGCTTCCAATTGTGATAGAAATAGAAACTGAATTGTTTGTTCAAGATTTATTTCAATCATTGTAGTTGCCATGAGGATAATCAAACAACTGAAAGATGTATCAAGTGTAAGTAATAATAAACAGATTATAAATTAATGAAAAGTAAATTTGTGAATATGCTATAAATAGATGTTTACAGATTCGTGTGAAATTCTGTGTCGATATAAAAATCTTGACACCTTTCAGATATGCAGAAAAGGAAAATCGTTTATAACTGAGTATAATTATTCAATAAACTAAGTTTATACAAGCGCCATATAATTTCTCTAATTTAAATGTATAAATTTTAATCAAAGATATATTAAATCAAAATTTCTCTCCGAAGTTCTAGTTCCAGAGGCATTTCAAC
This sequence comes from Poecilus cupreus, assembly GCA_963942605.1. Classification (NCBI taxonomy): domain Eukaryota; kingdom Metazoa; phylum Arthropoda; class Insecta; order Coleoptera; family Carabidae; genus Poecilus; species Poecilus cupreus. The sequence goes on from OZ012714.1 coordinate 36,377,257, forward strand.
CAAGAGACAGAATTTACATAGAAAAATATAATTATAAATTGATTATCTGTAGAGAACAAATATGATAATTACAACGTTTGACAGTAATTGTAGGTACAATTTTATCATTTTATGGGCTCATACGTATAACCTATCTTATAGATTATAGAAAGTGGTTAATCAATAACTTACACAAGCCTTTCAATGTGTTGTGTTTACATTCGGAGAAATTATAAATAAATAAATAAACAGTAGGTATTTGCAGAGACATATGAAAACATTCATTGTGAATAGGCCGGAAATGAATGAAGAAATGCGGTGACAGATCTCGAGAAACATTAATTTGAATATCTAGGGACATGTATCATGACATCTTTTGATAAATAAATGGGGTCCTTACTAGACTCACAAAATGGCAAATAGGTCTTTTATATTATAACTAGACCCAAAAACATCGTAGTAGATAAGTTTGAAAATAGTTATTTGTATATCAAGGCACTGAAATATAATTTTTATTACGAATATGGAATTAGCCGGGGAGAATAAACTATAAATATTATTAATTAAAATATAAATAAATAGCATTATGTATTTGTAAAACGTCAGCTAGCTGTTGCGAAGGAGATAGCTGTGATAACAAAAGTACTGTCATAGTGTCCAATTTAATTACCATAATTTTCATTATTTTTTTGTATATTCTTAGATGTGTTCTGCATGTGATCTGCATTAAATCCGATAAATTATTATCAAAGGTAAATAATAAATAAATTCACCAATACCAATAGTATTCCAGAATAATATGTTTGTTATTTTAGGTTTGTAATTCAAGTTTGACATAAGTGTTTGCAAAGTAAAATTTTGACATAAGAGTCTGTAAAGTTTAACTTTAGCTACTATTTTGGCTGTTTTCGTGTAGCAATATCGTGTACTTAGTATCGATTTCGGAAAAATATTATTTATTAAAAATCGTCATAAAAGCTCAGAAATCGTCAATAAAGTAACCCATTATATGACGATTTTGAGCAACCCAGTGTTGGCAACCGTTAAATAATTATTGTACAATTAGGATAATTTTGGTAGATATATTGACGTACTTTAGAAAATTTGGACGGAGCATGAAACAAAATTTGCAAGAAGAATACAGTTTATTTATGTTTCTTCCTGGAATAAATGGTATTCATGTATATTTTAATTATTTGCCACAAAAAAATATTGTATTTCCATTTAAATAATAGAATATTTATCCGACTACAATTATTTATAATCCTTACTGTAGAGATCCACAACACACAACAACTCTAACGTCACAACATTTTAACAAAATCATTGCGACTTAATGAATAACAATTAAGACTTTTTAAAATTGCAGATAGGCTTCAATTTAGATTAAGTCTGATAAAAAAATTATAAAACAATAGTAAATAACCCATTTCTATTTAATTTTATGTTTTTAAAGTAGCATAGCAAATATGTTATTAATGATATTCATAGGTTTCTTTCGCAATTACGTCGTTTGGTCTAGTTGACGTCAATTTAACGCAGTGAACGTATTAAGTTTCGCCTTTAAAAATTAACGAGTAAACAGCCATCAGTCGCATCTTGGTCGAGTTTTGTACGCAAGTCATTGATAACGAGACATGATGAAAAATGGTTTTGTAGGTTTAAAAATACAATTTGGGTTTTCGTAATCTCGACACTGAGGTAGAAGGTCATTGTAAAGTTTGTGGTCCAGTTCACACGGCCGGCCAAGCGAATTTTGTAAGGTTTAAAGTAATTGTTAATGTCAGGATAATTATATGTAAGCTAGAAATCTTTGAAAGAATATTAGTTTTAATTTTAGCCATTTGTCTTACTTAACCAACCTAATAAATCTGCTTTGGCTAGTCATGCCATTGAGCATTTACATTTACACAAAATAAATTTGGAAGAAACTAAAATTATAGGAAGATCAAAATGTACCAATGGTAGACTCATAAGAGAAGCTATTGAAATCTACAAACAGAAGAATATAGTGAATCAGAATGAAGGCTACGAACTGAAGAAGGCATGGTTTCTTCTATTTTTAAATCATAATTTTGTTTAATAATTCAAAACGTTGAATTTAAATAAATTTAAATCTACAGAACTACATCCAAAATTCTTTTTATTTCATTAGTTGATCAATGTATAGTTAAAAAAATCTGATGTGACCAGCACATAACCTCCCGCTCAATACTACTCTTAAACGATACAAAATAGTATTTGATGATACAGAAACATACCTTCTTATTTATTTATTTTCTGTTTATATTTGAGAAATTTAACTTCATTTTGTATATTTAATTTTTTACATATATTTTACTAAGAAAACAGCTTCACAATCAAAATGACATGTCACATTTCGTAAAAAAAATTGATAATTTTTAAATGTTTCCAGGGTGTACAAGGAGTGAAAGACTTATGAAATCCAATTTCTTTATATTTTATTATCTCTAAATCTAATGAAAATTAATAATCAAAACACATGTAAAATTAAATATTCTACAACTTTCAAAATAACATAAATTGTTGAAAAAGGAAATTTAACCGTATTTTTCACGAAAAACTGTTAAGGGCTTCAAGTAAACTGCTACTTCCGGTTGACCAATTTTATCCAAAATTTAATCAGCTCTTCATTTAAATATAAGAAGCAAAAATTCACAAAATTGTATTTTTTGGTATTATAGTATTTGAGTTATACGGGACAAAAAAATTGCCACAGACTACATACACACATACATACATATATACATCATGGCGAAAATAGTAAAATCGTATTGTAGGGACCCTAAAACGTGCGTTTTTATTGCAAGAAGTAAAGACTTTGATGCGTTACAAATAAAATGTTTATATATTTATTAAAAATTCAAAATTAGTTCCAATATCTCAAAAAAGTGTTTGTGAAGCTGGGACTGGCCGGCGAGAAGCTTAAGGCCATAGCTGTAATTTTTATCATTGTGTACAGCAGCAGCGACATGTGTAAATAGCAGTTGCCTTTAAAGGCGGAGTCATGCAGTCTTGCTCAAAATCGAGTCACGATTCCTTGTTAAAAATTCAGAGACACGAAATACTCTCCGGTTTCTGCATCTGTACCTCGTATCGCCTTTTCTAGAACATGACATCCTGCTTCAAAACTTAAAATTCGATCCGACTAAACGAGTTGCGCGTTTACATAAATTACCGCACAAATGTTAATTGCTTCGTCTAATAAAACACCGTTTAAACCGTTTAAGACTACGTTTAAAATCTCCAAACCCTCGTAAAGTCCCCGGTAAGAAACGTAATGAAGTGCTCGTTTTATTTTACTGTTTTTTACATCGCAAATTTAAATGCCGACCCGATTATTGCACTAATTAGCATAAGTTTACCGCCTACGCGTTCTGAGCAATTAACCTACAAATAAGGAAATTACTTAGGATTATTATAATTTTATTAATTAATTTATGCTTAATTGCTTCGATTTTATTTGGCTAGTTGTCATGTTTACACTTCGTACTACACTAATGTTTCCTTTGACACCAAAACAGCGGTTCGACAACTGTTTTGTTTTGCTGAAATCGTTACACGCTTTTTTTGTTTTGTTTCTGCTTAAGAATTGTTGATCTTGAATGAATTCAATAAGACTATTCTCCTCATCTGTCAACATGAATTATAATGAATATTTGTACTAGACTTTTATAAAGTTGGGAACAACTGGCTGTCAATTTTTGCGTTGATTTTGTTCAATGTTCCAGTGCTTGGAGGTTAGAGATTTCTATCAATTTTGCAGATAAATTATTAATTGTAAGCTAAAATAATTAAGTAATTATAATTAAATATTCAGTTGCACTGCACAACCAATGTTACTGAATTTTTCAAAGAAAACAAATGAATTGCTTATATTTATAAATCCCCCGTGTTCTTGTTTACGAATGATATGCCAAATTATTCAGAATTTTATTTAATAAATGTATGGCAAAATCAAAACAAAATAGTATATTGTGTATCTAGTAGGAAAAGATATATATTCCCGAACGATAGTGAAAACACCAGGAGTCCGGGAAGTTCATTTTCCCTACGTGCTACACATTTATAAACGTCAGACAACCAACAAGACATAAAAATATTGCGTTGTTTTGCTAAAAATATCTGAGGATAGCATATCCATGATTTGTTAATTTATTTTCCCAAGCATCAAATTTATTTAAAAAGCTAAATCGTACATGAATTCTTTGCCAGTGTCCGGAAAAGATATTCCCGTACTGTTATTTATCGTAACCTAGCAACGATACTAAAATACCGGATTAAAGCACTTTGCGGTTCGAAAACACACCGGAAAGAAGTCAGAAGTCCATTAAAAACTGTTTTACGAGTGCTCGTAATTTGCAAGCGTCGCCTTCAGCTCGGCCTGTCAAAATATATTCGCACTCGCAAAACTGTAATTTCTGAATTAGTGATACAAATAACTATTAACTCTGAAAATTTGCGAGTAACAAATATTTATTTTCTGGTTGCTATGATTCTGAAATAATGAGTAACAACATTTTGAGCCAAATTAATTTAAAACTAGATCTAATTCAACGAATAATCCCTCGAATACTATTCGTATTTGCAGTCAAAGTTAAGTAGATTATTATTTGAATAGATGTTGGTAGTTGAAGTGGATTAATGGCATTTAAATTATTGCTGACAAATGAATACAATTAAATTTGTAGCACAGTAATCAGGTGTTGGTGCAAGTAGGTGCAGATATAATTACCCAAACAACAGTCGTGCCAAATATCAGCAAACAAAATCACCAAAAATACTTTCTCAAACACAATCTTCATAAAGAGGTCAGATGACAACATCGATAAAACACTAAAAAACTAATAATAAAAACCGACATAAATACACATATCTCTTCATCAAAACCTTGATATTGAACTTGTTAAACAAACAGCTTTGAAAAGTGATAGCTTTGGCTAGGAAAGGAAAAAAGACAATAAAAGTGAAACCGACTAATTAAAAATCTATTTGTATTAATTTCTCTTTCTTTGGTTGCAGGGAGTGTATAAACATCAGCCTCCGTTGGCAGCGGACCTCGCATCGGATCCAAGACATCCGGTGAGTAGATTTTCAATTGTTTGTTAATTTATTGCTAATGACGAAGTAACTGGAACGGCCCTTTGCCGCTGGCGTTACGCTTGTGTTATTTATTCGATTGTTTTGACCTCACATATGATTTAGTGCCACCTGTTGCTTTTGTTTCTTTCGCTACTAACGCGAGATTTTAAATATTCATGTCTCACAAAAATATTGCTTTATTGCTTATCATTGAAGATGAATAGAAATACTTTTGGGTTAAGTTCTGTAAAAGTCCAGAATGAAGAATTATATAATTTTACAGAACAATCCAATAATTCAATAATTTTACGTGAGCAATGATAGCCCCAAGTTTGACAGACTATAAATTTTACAAATAATAAATTCCCCAAAAACAGTTGCACAAAATTACATTTTGTAGAATTGTTTTTGAGAAAAACAGTGTCACAAAATTGACTTTGTGTACGTGAAATAGGAAAAAGTCTTTTATAGTTGTACTATGAGTTAAGAAAGTTTATTCAATTTATTGAAGATATTTAAATATGCGGAAAATAGTTCCATGATAATGCAACGGATTGTGATTTATAAGATCCTTAGTTCGAATCCTACAGTCGGCAGTCTGGATTTTTTCTCCACTAATAAAAAATGTTGTCAACAAAACAATTACTATCATTATTTTATCGTTGTACATATTTTTAAATTCCTAAATCTGCTCCTTTATCGTCTCATCCGAAAACATTTCATTCGTACCATAAAAACTCATTTACCCGACAAAAAAAAGATTTCCGGACAATGAAAAAGATTTTTTTTTAAATACTTTATGTATTCGTTGTACTAAGTGTAAAGTGTTGAAACAAATCTTGTTATCTAACTTATCAATACGTCATCGTATCTAGATATGTAAGAACTATGATAATAAATAATGATACGTCAAACAAAAATGTTTGAAAAGCTATCATCCACCTAATTTCTGATCATTGCCCAACCTACTTACTAATGGAGTCCATAAAACCGACCATTAAATCGTACTTCCTGTACACCTGCAAAATTTTCCACGTCTTCCCGTTTCATTTACCATTTACCGATGGAATGCAGCATCTGGTGAATTTTATTTTATTAAACTGGTAACAAACATGTTCTTCCTCCTTCCTCGTGGTCGCAGATCCTCCAGAGTGCAGTATTTGCGCTGTTTGTAGGCGTGAGTAGGATGAATATGCACAGTGTTTATTGCTTATAACTTCAGGTGCTATATAAAGATCGTTGTAGGTAATTAAGATACCTATTATACCGGCAGCGCGATTCTATGATTATTGCTCGTGAGCTCATGGTTGAAAGGGATGTTGAGGCAGATAACAGAACTGAGATCTAATCAATTGATTATTTTACGGGTAACTGAGAATGCAATTGCTACTTGGTTTTTAAAACGATGTACTAGTACTGTAGTACTACTACTTATATACAGTATTTGTCACGATTTTTGAAATTTTACGAATAATCTAAACATATATACAGGCTGTTCATTTTTAAGTGGCTACCATTGCGATCTCGAGAACTAGAAGAAATACGAAGTTTGTTAAATTAGCAAAGAATCTCTATTTCAACCAGTGGTTCTCAAAATATGGATACCAACTTTTCTACTTTAAATAGAAACATATATTTTTTATTTGTCCATTCAATAGAGCTCTTTATTCTGAATCCAACGGTATAAAATTTTCATACCCTTACATAACAAAATTTTCGAAAAAAAAATTAATAAAATTTTGAATTAATTTTTCCTAAATATGATATTAATTAGTGTGCCATGAATGAAAAAAGTGAATATTTTGTTTATTGCTACTTCTGTCAAATGAGAAATTGTTCTTCATATCATTTTTAATACCTAAAAATGGATCAATTCACACATGACGAATAGGTAGATATGTTCTAAATTTACATTTTGTGTCATAAGAATTCTCGCGCTGCAGTTAACATGTATAGGGAACAATACCCTAACAGGAATATTCCCAACTACAAAATATTTAGAAAATTAGAACAACGACTATATTTTTGACAGATATTAATAGTAATTATTTTTGTTGTTGCTTAGCAACCTTTAAGCACGGCGTATTTTATTCTTGTGTTTTCGAACGCTGTAGCGTGTTTTAAACACACATTATGATATAGGTTTAATAAAAAGACATTTTGTTTTTGACTTTCCAATAGTCTCCTTCACTAGAGTCACAAAATGGTAAATAATCCATTTTTAATATAACTAGATCCAAAAACATCGTACTAGATATAAAAGAAATTTTTTAAATATTTTTAATTATAAGGATCGTTGAGTTTTAAAGCTAGTAACTCTTGCGATAAAGAATTTATTGTACTTCTTGTGTTATTGATCTGTCAGATTGTCGAAGTGTCAAACTTTGTATACCTTTTTACTAAATGTCTAACTACTATCCGTAGCAACTATATTTGTTTTTGTTAATTGAAAATAGTCTAGAGACCAACAATTTATCAATAACTATATTCACATTCATCGTAATGGTTCAGGTTACATAACTTTATTGAAGAATTGGTTTCTTCTGAAAAAATGTGTCTCCTCGCTGACAATTCATCAGAATGAAGTATTTTATTGGCCACGACTCAATATAGGCTATTAGATCACAATCAATTACAGCGCCTACTGAGAACGAAGCAATTACCAGCGACGCGGCAACTCTGAGAAATATTAGAAATCGTGACATTGTCATTAGACGGTGAGTAGATCGCAGCTCTCAGTTCCAGGTTCCAGCTGTTATTAATCAAACGGTGACATTTTCCGCCCTCCGCCGCACAGTCTAGCAAAAATTAGTAATCGATCTCTCGCCTGCTGCTCTACCGCCCGCCGACTCGATTAATAAACGTAATAATTAATTAATTATTTATTGGTATTGGTTCTGGCTGATTGAGGCATTGGGATAATGCAATGTTTGATTTGTGATCTATGACTTTACGTTTTCGGGTTTATGCTTCAGTGAATTTTAGTGTCACTACCATTTCATATTTATTTTTACTCTGTTTACTTTATGTAGTCGTATAGATTAACTAATTTAAGAAATATTATAGTGACATACACAGTAAAATATTTATAGTCTAAATTGACAAAATTTGTAGTCCCAGACGATCCACCGTTAATTTTAAATTTGTTAGCAAGTAACAAATTATTTTTGTGTATTTCGTATCTAAATATATTTGTGAATATAATAATTATTAACATTTTTTTATTTTGTGCTTTTGATTAAATATTTTAGTAATTATATTGGAGCAAAACAAGAAATCATAGTTCTTATAACAAATTAAGTTACAAAAGATACAATCTTTTTTAACAATTTCAAATTGATAAGTTAGCTAAATTACTTGTTATTATTGACGAGTCTATTTGTTAAATTTTATAAATTCAGCAAATAAATAACTACATTTTTTCTTGTTTATAATTCAATATTGACAAAATTTTAATTTAATATATTGTCATATTTGTTCCAATTGTTAATTTAACACAATATATTTGTCAATATTAAATGAAAATACAACCGCAAGATGAACAAATTGCAAATCAATTTTTTTACTGTGTAGGTTGTTTTGATAACGGCTGATAAAATAAACTAGCACTTGATTATAATATTTCTGAATAGTAATCCATGCTGGGGCATATTCAGAAAGCAAATCGTATACTGCGTAATTGTTCATTATAAAAAATTGATATTATTTAAATGTTAACTGTTTTAAAAACAAGAGCGGTCTAATAGAACTGATGACAAGGGTATACTTCAGTCTGCCAAAACATAAAGGATCACAATAAAACGATTAAAAACCCCTCAATTACGTATACAAACAAACCTTAAATTAAATGTTCTTTTGTATTTTTAATAAGGGATGCTTAATTGTTTTATCACAATCCTTCGGGTATTGATGGGCTGTAGTATTTACATAAATTTCGTATAGAGATGTCTAAATATATTATATAATATAAATGAAGAACTGACAATATAACGTTAATAAATACATGAAATGTAACAATATTGGTTTGGATATAGTTTTCCTACAGAAATATTTCCAAAAATACTATGTAATATGTATTATCATTGGGTGCTACGATTGTACACACGTTTTTCATTGGATGCAAAAGTGCGATTTTAAATTAAATACGTCGGGTGAGATGAAAAACAAAAGTTCAACTATTTGCATTAAAGAAATCTTTTCATAAACAAACAATTATGATTTTGCAATGTCGTATTTAATTCCTATTTTGAAATTATTTGTATAATTTTTCATATGGCACGACTAACTCTTATAGAATACTGAACAAAATACGGAATAGAAATGTGACAAATTAAAATACAATCAATAATTATAAATTGTCTACCTTTGTCATTCTTCCAGTAGAGTAATTTGTCTTCTGTATCAGAGCATAATCAGAAGAAAGTACGGTGCCAGGAAATACAAGATACGGAAAACAATTATTCAAGTACATCAAGAAATAACCACTAGGAAGATTAAATCCCCATCATTCAATCAAATTTAATAACTTAATCAAACAAGTATACCCAGATATTGTTTCATCTTTACCACTGGTTACAAATTATCATCAATATATAAATGCCATAAACTGTTATATGTTAGAGAAAATCTATGTCAATTATTATGACATTACCACTCATAATACACCAACAAAACACTCAATTTCTCACGCTTTTTCAAAGCCTTCTCAATCTTGAGAAACGGTCACTTCAATACATAAAATATAGCAAGTTGTTACTTTATCTAGGTATCACTTTTCTATTTAAATTGTGTATAAATGATGTTGATGATGATATATTAGGTGAAATCGGATTCATACTTTCATAGTACTTGCAGAATATTGCGACAAGTTATTAGCGATGGTATAGTAAGTGAATGACAGTGTAATAACTCTTTTGACCTTTATTAATTGATTTTCGCAAAATTCTTTACCATCAGAATATATAAATATTGCAAATGTATATAGAGGCGGTAATTTATGAGTTCCAAAAAGTATTAATTCGAGAAACAGAGCCAATAAGTAGAAGATAAATTACGGAGAATTAATGTTAAAAGCAAAACCATATCAGAACTTTTAAAAATGCAAATATCTCCAGAGAATTCGAAGTATGCAGCTAAGAGGTTCGGTTTTATCTCAAGAGTCAAAAAATTTTAAGGCATAATAAATAAATGTGCATTGCAATGCAGGATCAATGTAGACTTGCAGAAGTGAAGGTAACAAGACTGAGGGACACATAAAAATTTGAGACGTGATTTCATTAAGTTGGAACTTAACATTTAAACAGTAATTACTACCCACTGTTAAATTATTATTCAATAAGCTTCGCTAAATGTCGGTGCTGCTACTTTTACATTAACACAATTAATTTCCATGAACTTGAAATTCACTATTTGGCCATCAGATATCTCAAGAGATTTTGTAATTCATTATTAGGTCAGTTTCGCCATGAAATTCCTATTTGATTTGTTTTATTATAAGAAAGTAATTTTATTTGCAGTATACTTCATTGTCATGAAGAACTGCATTGTGCAACAAGTACAGAAAGATACTTATGAGCGTGAAATAGGCTACTTTCTGCACGAGATGGCTCATATCGTAATAGATATTTACATACCAAGTGCGCGAAGACACTCTTCCAAATTCGCCAAAAACGTCATTTTCATACTTTTTGCTCTAACTCTATAATGCGTAAAGCAATGTTAATGAAATTTTACATACTTATGTATTTTGACGAGCTGAATCGAATGGTCTAGTCTGCGAGTCTGTATCTTTTATATTTATCGAGTTATCGCCTATCGAAATTTAAGGGAAAAAATCGAAAAATTTCAAAATTTTCAAAATTTGCTAATTTGTAATAAAATGCATGAAACGAACAGAACTGAGTCTATTTTTCAATATCTTTAATAGATTTTGAGTTGCAGCCACTCAAAGTAGCATTTCGAAAAACATCGAAAATTGACATATCTCTATAAATTTAAGAGATATGACGATGCGTTCTACAGCATTGAGTTTCTTAGGCTTTATATTATATAGAAATACAATAAAAGTATATGCCAATTTTTAGTGATATTTCGTGAAATTTTAAATTGTGCAGTACTTTCTTAACATATATTTGTTGTCAATGGTAAATGAACTTGTATAAAATTTTCTTGCTTGTACAGATATTATAAACATTTTTCAAATTATAACCACAATCCTCGTTTAAATAATTGGGCCATATTGTGTAGTTCCAGATAATGTAACAATTTACTGATCTACAGATAAGTTATCCTCAGGAGTGAAGCTTCAATATAAAATACAAAGTAATCTTTAAAATGTTATTAGTTATTATTCTAGGTATTATATATATTTTTACACATGCAGTGTCTAACAATAACCCACCTTCTTGAGTAATTTCGCCTTTAAAATTTGTCGACTGACAGATGATTTAACTAAAGAAGTATCTTCATTATGAATTATTTCATTTTTCATATAATTGTAGTCTACTAATATAGTTCATAAATTAGTTTTTCAACTAAACCAATTTATTAATTAAAATCAAATCAGATATCATGACCAAGCTCAATAACCAAGTTCCTCATTCTATCTTACGCAATAGATCATTATCCAAATACTCATTAACCGAAATCCACATATTTAGGCCACGCATTTCCACACCATCCAATCTTCGCTCCATTCCTGCGCACGCATTACTAACCCAGTAACTCCTTACGCAGTACGCACATTGCGTACAGCACGTTCCTGCGTCTACATGCGTACACGCACGGACCCATTAATTCTAATGCGATTTTGGTTGGTTTTTGTTAGAGAAAATGTAGGACGTAACTGTATCCTGTGATTCGGATTGTAGTTTGTAATTTTGTCAGCGCTAGATAGGCGCATTCGATGGAATTGAGGCATTTGTGTAATTGATTATTCACGATTGCAGTGTTACTGTACTTTTCCAGATTGCTTGATTAAAACAATGGCTGTTCTGTTGTTGTAATTATAGGCTGTTGGTACTATGGTATGCTGTTCCGACCAATTTTAGTTTAGATTTGTATCTTATGGTCAGTGCAACAACTTCAAACCGTAAATTTAACTTAAATATTATATTCTTTACAACAGCTATTTTATAATGTCAGTTCATTGTGCAGTTATAAAAAAAAATTAGTAACGTACTCTATAGTCTATAGTAACCTCTAGGCATTTTTAATTTATTTTACACTTACAATAATAAATAAATTAACTAGAAGAATTGTTTTAAACATAGCCATTAGTAATAAGGACTGCGTTTTGGCTGAATGATAGATATAAATAAAACTCTTGGATATCAGCCAGAATTTTTTTATTGAATACTACCTCGACCGGTTTCGAAGCCACATACGTCTTCTTCAGGATGTGGTATTAATATAGACAATTACAAAACATGTTAAAATATGAATAAATAAATAAATATGAACAACACAGCATGGATGAATCTCTTCGTCAGAATTTAAAACAATAAATACATAATAATAAATAAAATATACTTAGACGAAAATAAAAACGTAACTTTTTATTAGTTAGGTTATCAGACACAAAGCGTTGTAGCAGTGTTGCCAATGAACCAATCTTAAATATCTTTAATAAGTAGTCAAATTGTGATTTGATTTAGAAAAAGAAAAATATAAGACATAATTGTAAGATAATTTAAAGTATGTATGTCACTAAAATAAGAATTTTCAATAAAATTAGGTATGTATTTATAATTTTTACAATATAATTTTGTAAATAACATTCATATTTGTAACACTTCTATACTTTCCACACTAGAGAGGAAAAACACATTTTCCTCTATATTTCGGGAGAAAAACGGTGGGGTTTTCAAAAATATATTAATTTACTAAAACAGTTGATATTCAAAACATGGACAAGCATACTAAAATTTATTGTTGATGAAAGACTGTATCCTGCCGTAATTTATTTAAAAATTGTATATTATTATGTCTGTTTCAGACAGTGCTTAAAACTGCAAATCATGAAAGTAACTTCCAATTTTTTATTTACAATTTTGAAGGGTAAACAGTTTAGCGATGAACGACAGGCCATTAATATATAAACCTGACGTCATAGCATCAGGCAAAAAAATAACATGCACATGGTTAATTTAAATCGTAAATACATGACAAATAACAAATTATTTTGACGTGCAATCAAAATGGATTGGAAATACACTGAATAATTCGCAACACTTCTCACATCGTGCTTTGTTCATTATGTAACTATTTTTAGCAACAATTACACTCCCACACCCATTTAATTGTTTGGAATTTTGGCAGTATCCTTAAAAGGCAGAAATAGATAGTATCAAGTTTTAAATGTATGTTATTATTTTGGTATTCAAATTTAGTTTGCAAATGTCAAATAAGAAACATAACCAAACATTCAAAACAATTGTCTATTCTGAATAGGGCTAAATTTGAATTTTATCGTTGAATCTTTGACTGTTATTGACTACAATTGATTTATTGTTATTTATATTGAATTAGAACTAATTGTTTCAACAATCACAGAAATGGTAAATCGTTAAAAAAATATTAAATAATAATAAGGATATGGTAATCTGAATATTGTATCTAAAATTGATACAATCTTTTATGCGTAGAAATTGAATTAGCAATTAATCTGTATATATTGTTTATAATCATAGCCTAATCCAGATTAAAATTACCATACAGTCGATCGTAATCTGCAGTCGTATAAATAATTTTTATAGATCTCTATCCCCCAAGGTCTGGTATCTGCGACATTCGGTTTTTAATTTCAAAGTCAAACAAATTGCATCGCTTGTTAGTTCCTCGCGATTTATCGCTTATTAAATTCTAATTAGCAGGGTGTACAAATACATATTTACGATCTGAAATTTGTTATCTACAACTCTTACCTACCGCAGAATCAAAGATATAATTTTAATAGAGCATATCTAAATAGCTGTGATTAAATGTATAGGTCACTACTGCGTTGCTTATTTTAATGCTTGCCGTCAGCTCTTTGTACAAGATATTAACAGCGGCCATAACTTATGTTATTATTAATGCTTCCGACAGTATTTCACAAAACAGGTCATATATAATTACATATTTTTCCCTGGATTTATGAAGGGTTTCAAGCGAAACATAATGTAATACACATACATATTTTATTATTTCCTCTATTTGCAAATCGGTGTCTTGTTTATTTTTAACTATTAAGTTAAATCAAACCAGTAAGCCTTAGAATTATAAACAAAATATCTATAGTATATTTCGAAAACTGTTCTCATTTTCAATCGAAATAAAAGAGATCAAACAAGATTACACTACTTCTTAACCATGTTAGTGGCCATGATCAAATACGAAATTTTTCTATGGAATCCGCCGAATATGCAGATGATCCTTTTAATCCTGCGTTGGCATTGGAGTTAGTGATTTGTTCGTTCATTCTCTGCCAAATAAAATGTATAAGTTGATACCTAAAATATTTAAAGAAATAATAATTTTTATTTGAAATTGGCACTAAAGTGCTCAAAAATCGTCATTAAAAGCTCAGAAATCGTCACTAAAATAACCTATTATACGACGATTTTGAGCAACCCAGTGTTGGCAACCGTTAAATAATTATTGTACAAGTAGGATAATTTTGGCAGATATATTGACGTACTATAGTAAATTTGGACGTAACATGAAACAAAATTTGCAAGAAGAATTAACTAATTAATTCCGATGACGAAATTGAGGTCAAAACACATAATTTTGAGTGTTATTTATGATAACTTCACTTCTCGAGGTTGGCAACACTGACTGTCAGTTTCAATTGACAACTGACAGATGTATAAACTTAACCTATATTGTAATTTTTTTACAGTTTTTTTCGAATTTTAGATTTCAAATAAAACTCAATATGTACCTCGGCATTGTAGTTCCTTTTTATCATTTACATGGTTTATTTTCCTCGACCCTACTAGCCTCGGAAACTAAATTCCATATTCGTTAAATTTTGCTTTACATTTTGATATGATAATATTTTTATTTTCCATATTTACTGCAAATGAAAACATCATTAAATTGGCTTAGTATAGTAGTATGGCAACTTTTCTCTAGTTTAACCAAAGTCGTAGCTCTGAAGTTCTCGAGATTTCAATGGTGGGCCTCAAAATTAATATACTCTAAGCATCGGATTGTGGATCATGAAATCCTCAATTCGAAACCTAATAACCGTACTTCATGTGCAAAAATATATCACTTACAGAAACTTGCGTAAGCAGAGTGCCACATCCATAATGAATAATAGACGTGATGAAGTTTGCTCTATCCATTTATAATAAAGACATATAGGCCCCTATTTTGTAATTGTTGAATTTAATTACCATTATTAATAGCGAACAATTTGTTCCATACCATAAATAGAAAAGTACATCCAGTATTAATTTCCGTATTACGAATGGTCGTAACTCAGGATATAGTCCAAGTCAGCGACAGTAAGTTTTTGCGAAGTAATTTAACAAGCATCCAATTCACTACAAAATAAAAATCCGCTCAGCAGCTCCATAACTCATTCGAATTTCCCGCACAAGGCTACCGCAATTTAACCAGCTCCATTATTGTCCAAGTCAAGTCTCAAACGGTACAACAACTAAACCAACCTCATACGATCCTCGCCAGCAGAAAAACCGCGCGCTGAGCAAATAACAAGTTCATAATACAACATGGAGCCATGCGCACTGCTGCCACCCATCGCATTAAATATGTTTTTGTTTTACGACGGCAGGGGTTTTTGCGCCGGGCGGTGCGCGGCGTGTGTAAGGCCGGCAGCGGCCACGAACCACTTGAGATGAATAACGCGTAAGACGGGCCGTATAAGGTCTGAGCAAACAATTAAATTCAGCGATCACGAATCAGGCTGCAAGACAATGCTTGCCCCACACCTGGTGGGAAATTTGCAGGAGCTTCGGATTAATGTTGTGGATGTTTCGGAATTCTTATCGTGTTTATATTTTTAAAATGAAACTCTGTTCAAAAGTGTGTTGATCTGTGTAAACACGGCTTGAAAAGTCGCTATAGTAAGGGGGATATGAATTTTTCGTCATTTTGTGACGTCACAACTGCTACGCAGTGGTTTGTAAATTGGGCATATTAAAGGAGCTAGATCAACAGTAAATAATAAATGAAAATCCTCGCTGGCATAGTGGCACGTTAAAGGTCGTGGGTTCGAATCCCACTGAAGAGTATGGTCGTTTCTATTGTTCACATAAATTTACAATCATCCACTCATGAGACAACATATGACCAAAATATTTAAAAAAAAAAGCTTTTATTGCTTTGCTTACTGTACGATTTCTTTGATTTCTTATCGTATATTCATATAAGTTATATGCAGTACTATAGGTAGCATTTGTGACCTAACTTATTTTGGGCATTACACACAAACGAAATTACTTAAAATAAAAAATGAGAATTTATCGAACGATAATAAAACCAGAAAAGAAGCAGAAGATTTATTAATAATGGAATGAAAATAGTAAAACAATAATCGGACCAATAAAGATATCAGAAAACTAATACAGACTAAGAATGAACTATGAAATGAAACAAGAGAAGATATAGGTAGTGAAAAAGATCAAGCAACAGAAAGTCAGATGACTTGGACATATATGGAGAGCAGAAGGAAAGGATGCAATTGTATCAGTAGTATAATGAAGATCAGGAGGAAGAAGAAGACAAAACAGACTCAGATCAACATTGCTAAAGGGAGTAGAAGATTTAAAAGTAGCATTAAATCCAATTTGTTTGTGAAATCGCAGTGTGAAAATTCGCTATAGTAAAGGAGATAAAATGTTTCAAAAGTTTATGTTTGTGACGTCACAACTGCTACAAAGTAGCATGTAAACTGTACATTTTAATGGAACCAAATCTAGTATATTGTATGAATCTTTTATTGCTTTTGTTGTTTGTTTTCATGGATTTATATATAAGCTATAGATATATGTAGCAGTTGTGACGTAGCTTATTTTAAACTCTGATATCTACATGCACATCATACGGATTTCGATCAAAACCTATAATGATCTACAACTTCGATTAAATTAGATACATTTTGACTCATGTCGACAATTTAATCATTTTGTTTTTCCGAAGAAAAATAATTATTTAAAGTAATAAATATTGTATAGGAATATAAATATAGCGAAGTGGTATATATTTATTTTGCTAATTTATAAAAGATTTAGAAATTTGTATTTGGTGATTTGAATGCAACGTGAAAGAAGGAAACTTGACTTGAAGAATGTTGAAGAACTTGTTTAGCTCTATTTGTGAATTAAATTCAAATAGGGAAGACAACCTATCCATAGACTGTTCATTTTATTTCTCTAATTTGATCTCTTTTAATTAAAATATCTCGATTATTTAAATAATACCTTAGAAATCTTGTATTAAAATTAAATAAAAAATAAATTCAATTAAACACTTACAATGAAATTGTGAACAGAATTTTGTTGTATATGAATGTTAATTATAATTACGAATATTTAATATGCCTTTATGAATGAGGAAATTAAATTAAATATATAAGTATACCAGCATTTAAATATGGTACCTTAATATGAGGGTAGCAAGTACACTTTATTATATCCCATCTATATATTTTGTAAATTTATGTGCAAGAAATATTTATCAAGCCTGTTTCTTTGTGTTCAAAATGAAGGAACAATAAGCATAAAAAATCGTGACACCAATACAGGCATCATCATTTCAGTTGCATTTCGAATTACAAATAAATTTAAGAGGACAAAAGCGACCAGCAAAGGCTCTCATCCCACAGAACACTCAATGCAATTCAATAATCCTTGAATATCATCGTCGATCGAACAAAAAATTACAAAACGTAAAAATCTACAACCATTCAAAATGCGTTTCCATTTGCACGATCCCATATACGCGTTCTCATACATGTATTAAAATGATTGACATTTAAATACGCTCTGACTCGTGTAAAAGGACAGGAGCTAATTGACATATCCGTACACAATGCAGCTTACCGACTGAGCAAGTGCTTCGACCACGATCGGTAAGGCAGCACTGCAAATTATCGATGCAAGTAATTGACACCTGTGCCTTATTATCTTCCGACATAACCTTTGCATTTTTAGAAACATGTGATTTGTGCTTTTATCTTAAGTGAATCTGAGTTATTGAAGTGTTTTAAATGTTTTGACGTGATGTAGTGATTTGAGTGATTCTTTCAATTGTTTTTATTGGATTCATGCGGTTTTAAATTAGCGGCGATTGAAAAAATGGTGAGAACTTTTCTACTAAATTTGTACACCTGAATCAAGCTGTGACAGTTGAACTAAATCAAATTAATTAATAAAAGTCTCAACTTTTGTTGAATTAATCAAGTAGACTAACGTCATATTTTTGGTCAATACTGTTATCAACCAAAGCTTATTTTTTATTTTATTATTTATTGTTGAACAACAGTTTGGTCTCAAATTTGAGGTTAAAAATGTAATATAGAATGTAGCAGTAGTAGATTCTTATTTTCTACTACCATTCGTCTAATAACAACTGTTCAATTCTATCAGAATTGTTGTTGAAGATCCATATTTATCATTTCTTCTAGTTTACTGTTTGCTGTATTGGTTGGTACCACGAGCTCTGTTTTTGAGTGTTTTAAGAGAAGTGTTTTGGTCGCGGTTTAACGTTCTGTACAATGTTATAAAATTATTTTATCCACAACTGCCAAATAATATACCTAAAATTCAACCGTTGTTTATCAATTAATGACCTTTGTAACTGTTGCTAATGAAATAATATAGACAAGTCGATGAAATAATATTATTCATTCGTTATGTCAAATTCAAATCTTATTTGTCAAAAGAGTATAATCAAAATGAGTTTTAAGTAATTTTTTCCAAATAAAAAGCCATTTTCTCATTTTTCATACTTTTTATTTTCTTTTCAAGTTGAATAATTGGTTTTAAGAATTTCTGCTAAATGTCATTACTTCAAAATTTTGTTTCAACAGTACGTAGCTTCTTAGCGATGGTTGCTACAATTTGTCTGTGTTGATAAATAAACAATTTTTTCTTCAAACGTCATAAAAGTACGTTGTTATATATTTGTATTCAACAAGCAGAAGTTCAATATTGTCGCCGCCGGCGTAAAAGTGTATCCTTGGCAACACATTTACGCCGGCGGCGGACAAAGTAAAATATTATGAAAAATAGTTACGTTGTAATTCAATAATTTGACAGTTAAAAATGAAACAAATAAACAAAAATAACAAAACAGCATATTCTACGGCAACTTGAAATGCTAGATAAGACGGAATATTTTTTGAAGTTTTGGGCATTTTATAATATTTATAATTTTATTTTCTATGTTTGAAGAAAAAATAGCATGTGTTATTCGGAGTAAATGTGTCTTTGGGTGCTTCGCATGTAATTGTTCGACTCGCTTCGCTCGTCGTTCAAACTTACATGCTCAGGCACCCAAAGTATCATATTTACTCCTAATGACACAATATACTATTTTTGCATTTGTCAGAGCAAAAATTTCAAAACAAATATTTGACGAAATGTTGTGGATAAAGTATAGTATTCTACTCGTATGCAATGGCTATTACTCATTAGCATTCGCTCGTGATGCAAACTTCATTTTCATGAGTAATAGCATACATTACATGCTCATTGAATAATATACTATTATCCCCTTAATCAATAATTGTAATTAACGCCTTAATTTTGCTGCGGTGAATTGTACCCCATAAGTCAAAGCGCAACTATTAATTCTAATTGCTAATCATAATTGTTAATTGGGTAGCTTTGAGTTGCTGCTTTAATGTTTGAACGAAACATGAACGACATTCGTTTCGATAATTTCTAATATTTTTCCTCGTGTAATTTCAAGTGTCATATAATATATAATAATAAAGACTGGTTTTAGTAGTGAATCTCTCTAATTAATTTTACAATATATGCATGTGAGTTCTGCATCAATACCCATGTTCCATCAAAAAATTTATTCATTGACAATAGCTGAATCATTTTTTGTGAATACGTCTTGTCATGGTAACCCTTTCTTTTTTGTAGCATCCAGTAACTAAATCCAATTTTCTACTGGTTAGTAATGATTGTATTTTTAGTGTGAAGAACCACTCGTCCGTCACAACTGCGCACCAAACAGTAGCCAATCATGTGGCCTGTTTTTATTGTCATTTGTAACAACACAAACATGTCTTGTGTTCTTCACTCTGTTTATAATTTTACGCGTCGACTAAGATTCCTTTGTTTTTTGCCCAAGAGCTCGTGATCGTGATAGGAATTTTTTGCTCGTTACTTTGTCACAGAGATGGAGAAAATTAATTTGTAAAAACAGTGTTAATTAAAGTTGAATGAAAAGAAAATTTGTCTAGTTGAAATTTCTCATAGAAAGGTATTTCAAATTGTGAAGTTTATCCTAGATTCCTGGCATTAAAAACGAATTAAGCTTGAATGTTGTAATTTTTGGGACAGCCAAATTTTCTTCCGGAAGAATGAGAAGTGCCTTAAGTAGAGACACGTAGTAGTTTAGTTTTCAATCAAGTACTTTTCTATAATCAATTGTCTCGTGACTGCTTATTAGCGTTAAACCTATAATTTATACTTCAATTTCTGATACCACTTCGTTCAACACGTTTCCTGTAACGTAACAAAAATTCCTGAATAATTTTAACTCATTATACTCTAAATATCGTTTGATATTTAGCCCATCTAATACATGTGTAGGATAGGGTAGCACAAACTCAAAAATACAATCACCAATAACCCGGCAAGAACGGGATTTCTAATGTTTACAAACTGAACAGATTTTGATGATTCTTTGCCCAAGGCGCACAATTTTTCCTTGGGTTTGAAATTCATGTTTTATAACACTGCGAACATAAAAATTGGACACTTTTTTCATCGTTTTGTTTAATTAAAGTATCATTGTTCCCTGATTATTTAACTTTTATTTTATTGTCTTTAAAATATTCACAGATTATCATCATCCACTTTACTATTAAAATTAGTGCTGCCAATTATCCGGATATCCGAAAATCCGGATATCTGCGATATCCAGGTATTCATATCTTACATCCGTACATTTGAGTATCCGGATAATTGTAAGATCTGGATAATTGTAAGATCCGGATCTTGATTTGTTAATATTTTTAAAGGGAGTGCATGTAAGATTTTCGAAAACTTTTTTTTTACAAATAATAATATTCTTTTGTCTATACAACTCACAGAAAAATAGACCAATCAGATCAGATCAATTTTTCTTAATTACGCTGTATTATTTAGGTTATTTGCGTTGCGTTTTGTTTCGATCACAAACATATGAATCATATGTAATCGTATAATCCATTAATATAAACAAACAATTAATATTTTTGACATAAATAAATAATTTGTTTATTGGTTGATTCGAGATTCGAAAATCATCTGAATATACAGTTGCGGACTCAATGTGTTTCCTACAAAATATTCGATTATTTTCGAACCTCTTTTTGTACTTTTGTACTACTGAATAAATAAATAAATATATCAATCACGCCTTTTACCCTTTATGGGTGTGGCACTCTGCTTACGCAGATCTCGGTAAGTGATATATTTTTGCGTATGAAATGCGGTTACCAGCCGGCAAGTCATTGCCCCCAAAGTTATTAGTGGAGGGGGAACCACAGGGGTAAATTTAATTTGGCAATTGTCTGCAGTGGGATTCGAACTGAGGATCTCACAATCCACAGTCCGATACGTTACCACGGAGCTATTTACTGAATATCGACGTTATTATATTAGTGTACATACATATTTATAATCAAAATCAATTTACTGTATTATAATAGTTATAATCGAGCTTATAATACAATTTAATCAATTAATTGACGATTTCGGTACAAGAATGTTAGTAAAATCTGGATTTGGATACTCGGATTTCCGATTAGGATATCCGGAATTCGGGTATCCGGATACATATCAAATTCGGATCCAATTGGCGGCCGTAATTAAAATTTAATAGCAATCGGACAAAAAATTACATAGTGGTAAAGCAGGTAATATTAGAGTAAATTTACGGTGTAACAACAGAAAAACGTTGCTAAATGTATAGTTTATTATCTAAGTTTTATTTATAAAATGAATGTACAATTTAACTAATATAAGATACACTGTATTATACTTGCCTTTCAACTTTTGTAATTCATTAAAACTTAATTCGCTGCGATTTTATCACCAATAGCAGGTTACTCTACTACTATAACACCTTCGTCAGAGAATTGGGTCGAATTTCGTCGAAATATCCAGGCGAATTCATGTGAATTTGGGCTTGTATATTCTCTGTTGCCGAATCGATGTTGATGACACTTGAACTGAAATATTTTTACGTTGAACATCATCTGTAACGTAACTGAGATTATCTAATATCAAATTTGTTGTAGGTGTTTAAAAACTCCCAACAAAAACGTTAATTTTGTCTGATTGATGCATGCATGTTTGAGGAAGAGAATTATTTGCAAATGGATTTTGTTCTGTTTATGAATCCATTTACCTATACATTTTTGATGTTTTGTGAGTCTTTAAATGGTTTAATGTGAATGCCTTAGAAAATAGAATACTAATACTTTATAGCTCTTCGCTAAATGAAAGTTAATTTATTCTTGAGTTAAATCCCTAACATAAATTTCAAAATTTCCTTCATTTGTTTCACTTCTTCTGTTTAAGCGTTTTAACAGTTAACTTCAATTTATGTAGCACATTATTTAAACAACTGAAACACTACTTTATGTGTGTGAAATGATGCTAACACAATAAATAATAAATTCTCCTTTAATGGTTTGCAGCAAATCCTTATTTATAGAGCCTTAGCTTAGCTGAACTTCTCTGATATACGAGAGGTTTATAAAGTGAATTAGTTATGGGTTAGGTTAGTATATGGACGTTTCAACACCGTTTTATTTACGGGGCTTTCAAGACACTGACACTAATCATTTTTACCAACACGTTAGAAAATTATAGCAAATTGAATTTACAGGAAATTTATTCGTTTATTTATTATCCTTAGTGCGATTATCATAGCCCACATTTTCATTTTTACCTCCCGTTAAAAGAGATGTATAGGGATCGTGAAATAATTCAATGCCAGGATTTTGTTCCTTAAGAATATTTTAGTTTCCTTCGAATAGATTTTCACTATTTTCACATGGATGTCTCTGTGTGTGGGTGTGTGTGCGTATGTGTGGATGTATGGATAGATGTATATGCAGAATTTCGTTCTGAACAGTTTTAGAAGCTCTGACTGGACAATTAAAATTCATGTGTCAACCTCTCTGCTAAATATCGTCATTTAAATTATTAATGAACCTGCAGCATTAAAATGTATATATCTTGATCGGCAATAACGCGTAATATTTAATTAATAATTGTTCTTAAACGTTCTTGTATTAATTTATTATCCATTTTGAAAGAGTTTTATTACGAGTTGATATTTTTCAATTTCGAAACAATGCAAGGACAAATTAGTTATGAATGTAAATACAAAAAAAAATTTATTAAGGTTTGTGATATGCGTTATTGCTTTTTGTATTCCTTGATTTATATTTTAAATGGTATTATTAATCTGTTATCGGAATGAATACATATTGCGTATTTAGACTATCGAAAACAAAAGAACTTCAAGGTATCCTTCACACTCAGATTTTTCACATCGATATCTTTGAACAATTTGTTTATAAATATTGGATAAATAAATATATAGTCATGCCATATATCCATTTTGAGGCATTCTGATTAGAGCAGGCGATAGACATAGGATGTCAATGTCAAATGAACTTGTCATACTTTAAAGATGTTTACTAATGAAGAAAAAATTTGAATGATTACTTGGTACACTTCTGGTTATACAAATGTTTATGATATGTTTGCTAATTTATTTCCTGAACATCCTAGACCAAATCCGTCCACAGTTTCGAGAATATTTTAAAAAAATTAAAGAAGAAGGGTGTGTAGATATGAATCATAATACAAGATTAAAACTACGCTTATGTTGCATTTTATCTGTAACAGTACAGTGACATCTCTGGTGTCCAAAACAATATATTATTGATAGAATAATAAATAATGTATTTTAGCTGAAACTCGCGATATATTGTTATTATTTCTTTTATTCCTTTTATTTATTTATTTATTATTCCTTTTGGAATTTTGAAATTAGCTTAATTATAAATACAATACACAAAAATAAATATTTTTTAGAATTTACCACATATGGTAAAGCTGCACAAAAAAAATGAATTGTTACAAGAGAAATATTTATCTTACGTGTAGTGACAGAAATTTATATATACTTACTGTGACAATACGTATATATTTATTTCTCAACAATTGTACATATTTATCATAAATAAACATCTTTCTTGAAATAGAATTATTAATTGTTGATTTGAATATATATTATATTCATAATAATATAGCATATTTAAGACAACATGATCTAGATATATACTGCAACAATATTATATTATTTAAAAAAGACAAATATTTAAATTGTTGAAGCAGCAATCGAAAATAATATTATATTACTAATATTACTTAAAATATTGTTACTGTAAATATCTAAATTGTTGTCACTATACATAAGATAAATATTGCTATTATTACAATCCATTTTTTTTTCGTGTGAAAATATGATACATTTTCTAAAAAATACTGATCTATTTTGTAAATGCTTCTAATTGCTTAGTAAATAATCGTGTTTAGGTTCTTAATTATTATGATATAGTAAGGTAAATTTTCAGAAAAT
The DNA here is from genome assembly GCA_963942605.1 of Poecilus cupreus. Lineage (NCBI taxonomy): Eukaryota > Metazoa > Arthropoda > Insecta > Coleoptera > Carabidae > Poecilus > Poecilus cupreus. The sequence continues at coordinate 36,402,178 of OZ012714.1, forward strand.
GCCTCTTATATCCTCAACTTGCCAAATAGTTGGGTAAATTCTACGGTAGGTACTTTTCTTCTTTGCTAGTTGCTGTTGAATAAAGTAGATAAGATTACGAAAAACAATACCATATTAACAGGTACTAAACTAAAACTATTTGAAGTGCTATATTATAAATTTTCAATTCACGGTATCGTAATTATTTTTGGCATTTTATTTTTAATTATATCATTATCACAGCATAAATCCCCGTGCATAAAAAATACTTTCCCCATTGGCTGGCCTTCAGTGTATCGAGATTAACAATCGGATTCAAAACTCTCGTGTACTCTGTACTTGACACGGTTACATTTTTTAATTTAATCGGATTTCTGTCAAAGCGTGCCGCGGTGCTGCAGCAGCATCGTGTGAGATCCACACGCGGGGAATATGTGCATATATACATTTAGTACGTTGCAAAATTCACAATCACGTTGGCTTGTGCAACAGGCGAATCACGATTTAATTTTGTGTAAACGTACAAAAGACAAAACAATGGATAAATAGTAGAAAAGAGGCATATAGCAGTTGGTGGTCGAAACTTCGTTATTTATTAAATGATATAAAAATGTTTCTCACATTATTTGTTCTGAGAAATTTATATTTAACTGATTTTTTTTTTTTTTAGTAAGATTTGTATTCAATGATAATTTAGATAGTTGTCCAGGCTTGCAGTTTGTTTTTCTCATAAATAAATATATCATCATGCAAGATATAACTGCGAGCTCAGTTGCACATGAATGAAACCAAAGTTACATTGAATTAATGTAAAGTTTTCTTAGTTAAAATTATTTATTTCATACTGGTTACTTATGTTACATTTTTCGGACTATTTATCGTACGAAAAGTGAAACTATAAAATCCTAGGACTTTAAAGTAAAATTTGACTTTTAATTGATTCATTATTTATAAACAAATACTTGTTCCTATAGAAATTGTTATTTAGCCTACTTATATCAACTCATATTTCTATTAATTTTTGATAATTTCTGTTAATAAATTCTATAATTTAACAACTTTAGTAACCAGTATGAAATAAAATTTTGTATGTACCGCGAACGAAAAGTGACTTTAAGGTCCTCGCAAGTAATTACGGCCTCGGCTACCCGCCTCGGCCGTAAACAACTTGCTCATACCTTAAAGATACACTTTTCGTTCTAGATACATAAACTACTATTATATAATGACGAATAAGTGCAAGTTTCTTACAATTCCTTGAGGAATACTTAAATTTTTTACATATAAATGCCCAGTAACCCTATTTTGGTGAGGAGATACAATAGAATTTTGAAAAACAGATGGTAAAAACACGGCCCCCAAAGACATTTTTTGGAGGGGGAACCACAGAGACAAAGTTAAAACAAAACTTTTTTTAATCTGATGTTCCAACACATAACCTACTGCTTAATTGCAACAGTGTATAAATGACAACAGTGTATTGATTACAACAATGCATTGATTTTAACAATGCCCTGATTACAATAATAAAGAATAATAACTTAAAATTGCGTTTATCAAACTGGAATTTAACGAGTTCTGGGAGCAAATTTTATACATTTTAGTGCTAATAAATTTTATTCAAATAACAAAATTATAGAAGAAAATTCGAGAGCATTTAATTTTGCCAAATATCTTGATGACAAGCAAAGCAAATAATATTCTGATTATTCTGTTTAATTCAAATTACATCGTTACAAAATTACGCAGCAACTTGAATTCCCAAATCAGGAAAATTCTTTAATTCTTGTCCGAAGTATTACAGCGTAATAAATCCTTACTTCGGTGTAGCTATACAATATCATCACCCGTCATTCCATTTATGAGAAAACATCTCTTCCAAGTCGGTTTATTTTCGGCGTCTCTCATTTAATTGTTGAGTTTCTTGTAGTTTTTTCATTCGCGTATCGTCGCAATACCTCAAACGTACAACTTCACTGGATTTTTATCCACTTGCGTCCTTTAAACGAACCAGACAACCTCCAAGATCGTAGTGGCTGTTGCGTTGGGCATTTGAATAATATGTTGTTAAGTCGTGTTGTACAATGCGCATGCGCGAAGGAATGCGTTTTGTGCGTAGGTATGTAACAATGTGACTTTACACGTGTAAAAAATTCTGTTGGGGGCTTTGTCTTTTGTTTTTAGGAGAGCGCCTTTTGTTTTGCTGATTGTAAGATTCTTGTACATACATATTTTTAATAGTCTTCGGTTTTGGATGCCAATATTTATTGAATGTTTCTCAAAAGAACCTACATAAACATTTTATAAATTATTTGGTTTTAGTTGAAATTTTTTATTGCATTGTTTACATTTTAAGAAACTCATTGCAATAGAGCGCATTTTCACATGCGAAATGCAACTTCAAGAGGCTGCAACTCAAAAACTATGCGAGATATCGAAAAATGCTCTTCAGTTTTGTGTTTTTTGTGCATTTTATTGTAAATTAGCCAATTTTGAAAATATCGAAAATTTTCGAAGTTTCAATTGATGTTACTTTGTCAAATAGAAAAGATACAGATTTGTGGTGATCACCAATCGATTCAGCTCGTCGAAATACATATGTATATAAATTATCAAAATATTTGGTCAGCGCATTGATTAATTTGAGGAAAAAGTCTGAAAACGACAAAATATAACCCAAACGTCAAGGGACCCATTGACATTTAGCCCGAAATTTGCTGTTTTTAGGCTTTGTCCTCTAAAATTTGAACCCGTTGTCCGATATGCCTCAAATTTTGCATACTTATGTAGCAAAATAAGCTGAATCCAACGGTTTATGATTCAGTGTCGTATATTGCATATTTTTCGAAATATCGCAATCGAAATTTTGAAAAAAAAAAAAATCGAAAAAAATCGTAATTTTAAAAATTTGCTAATTTATCATAAAATGCACGAAAAAGACAGAACTGAAGAGTATTTTTCGATATCTCGCATTATTTTTGAGTTACAGCTTCTCAAAGTTGTACTAAGAAAAACATCAAAAATCGTCATATCTCGAAAAATATAAGATATATAATGATTTGCTCTACGGAAATGAGTTTTTTGGGACGTATTTTATATAGAAATACAATAAATTTTAAGTGATATTTTTAAGTTTTTTTTGAAATATATGCGAGTGAGATTGAAGGTGAACGATTGCATGGGCGTCCGAGGAATAAATGGTTGAGTATGATTGATGGTTTGTTGCGTGAACGAATGATTCCTAGTGTGAAGAATAGACGAGCATGTATGAATCGCACTATGAATATGGACGAGGCCAAAGTGGTGTGCCAGAATAGGAATGTTTGGAAAAGATTGATTGTGTTTCTGGATTCGTGCTACCCCACTGGGTGGGATATAGCGTAACTTTATGTATGTATACACGACCTAAACCCAAAACATTTCATCTATTATGCATATCAAGTATAATTATGAAGCACATATACAAATTCATATATATATATATATATATATATATATATATATATATATATAAAATCTTGTGGCCAAATGTACTCACATACAAAAAATGTAACATATATTTGTAATAAAATTCTACTAGTCTATTTCGTGGAACTGTTTCTAAGCCACAATTTTTTAATAATACAAACATTGTTCATATATAGGTCAAAGAGTAATTAAAGTAAGCCCAGCTGAACAGTTCCAAGTCCTAATCCAAACTATATATTAACATGATTCCTACAATGACTTCGTTTTCTTCAACAAACTTCGTGCTAAACTCTACCGCTATGTTCTAATCTTGCTCAGTTACTCTAGCACAGAATGATGCTAATGGAGGAATCCCATTTAGTTGGAGTTAAGATAAAGGGATCCGACAGAAATGTAATTGTAACAGATGCGTGAAATATTGTTCATGACGGTTTCATTCGTTAGAATTTGTAGAATTAGATAGAAGAGCACATCTGTTTGTGAACGCTCGACCTGAGAGATTCAAATCATGTTGCCTTAATTGAAAACAAATTTGTGATGATTCGAAAATGGGCGAGAGTCAGCATAAAACACCGAACGCTTAATTTGGAATAGAACTGACAGAAAATTACGTATTATTGTTTGCAAATTCACTTGGAAATGCCAGGGTTACTTGTAATATTTTATTGCACGGGTGTAGGAAAAATAATTTAGGGAATACAAATTGTGGATAGATAGATATAAATAAATGTGCAGTAACCACTTATTTCTATATATTCTGCCGTCTGAGAGCGTTCCTAACTGAAAGGGTGAAATTGAGGTTTTGTGACACTTTTGTAAAGTAAAGTGCGCAATCTTAAGCTCTGCCTTCGCTCTCTCTACACTGCACTCGTCACCACCTTTCTTTAGGTCGTACCACGAATTATGGTCGTACCTATAGAAAAGAGAGATAGGTATATAAATATTAAGTATCAAAAAACCTCAATTTTGACCATCATGGCGGTGTTCAATTGGGAACGCACCGTACTTGCTTATGCCCAATCTAGTGTTATATAGAAAACAGTGGCAGTAACTCATTTTAGCATTTTATTTCAAACAGACTTATGAGACTTAATAAGTAGAAAAAGCTTTCAAAACTCAGAGTTCCATAAAAGATTTTTTGTTAAACTTCTGTAAAATATTCAAATACAACGTTTCAAATTCTACCTCAGGCAGACAAATGAATAAATAAATAGGTTCGGTAATACTAAACATTGTATTTTAATAAATTTACAGAATTTGATCCAATAATCTTTTATTACAAACATTCAAACATAAGAAACAATTGAATTTTTGTAATACTATAAGTGTGAAAAATCAATTTCCATAGTGAAACTTTGCGAACAATAACTAATTAATATTTATATCTTTTTTACTACATACTACTATTCTTTTCTGTAGTAACAGATGCAGAAAAACTAAATAACAACATAGAATAAATAAATAAATATTTCTTAATTGCTAGACTTGCTAGTTCCATGCTATTTTATTTTATTGCTGCCTTATTGAACAAAACATCAATTAATTAATACATTTTTTGCCGATCTCGGTGGCGTAGTGGCTATGTCACTAGCCTAGCACGCCAGGGGTCGTGGGTTCGAATCCCACTGAAGAGCATGGTCGTTTGTGTTGTTCACATACTTTCATAATCATCCAGTCATGAGGCGGCATATTACCATAGTAGTTAGTCCGCCTCTCATCTTCATAAAAAAAAAATTAATACATTTAAAAAAAAAAAAGAAAACTGACAGAACTAATTGATATTTTTATTCTATTCTGTAAAATGTAAATATAAATTGTATTACTAAAATAAATATTTATTTATTGTTGCACTCTTTGGATTCATATTTTTACTTAGTTTTATTGAATGAAGCAGATTCATGTTTCTATTTTGTTAGATTTCAATTATTTATTTTAAAATCTGTCATAACTGCATGCCTACTAATGTAATATGAAAGTAATTGTATTTTTTCTTTTTCAGGTAAGTTCGAATCGTACGCAGTTCTTCCCAAAGGTATTTGTTTCTATAAACATATTTCAAGTATTCTTACAGTCATTGGGATCAATTTTAATTATAAATCAATAAGTTGAAAATGATTTGAGAACCCATAGTAATAAACGAAACGATTTATGATGAAAAGAGAAAATAAAATAGTCTCACGGACATCAAAACAGTCACGTGAAACTCGCCGCATTTTGTGTACGAACTGTCTGGAAAACTAAATGATTGTTGAATTTGGACCCCAGAGGGTGAGGGAGGGGGTAATGTCTACTGGATCAGAGGGTTTGCAATATACTGGGTGACCCATTTTAAGAGATCCAGTGGATCAGATGGCCCCTTTCAAACCATCAAACTTTTATTCGAAACATTTTTTTGTAAGACACATTTGTCGAGATATTCCACTGGATCTCTTAAAATGGATCAGCCTGTATAAAATATATAAAGCAAACTATTTTCAACGACAGCCCACAGAAATCCCATTGGTTCATTTTTATTTGTTTCCATAACTTTCTGAAATTATTCGAGCTGTCGGTATTCAACTATTTCAATTTTCAATGTATCAATCTCCAAATTTACTTACATCCTATTTCTAAATGATTTTACGATCAAACTTCTCTAATTTTATATAGTAAACTGTAAAAGAAAATAACCTCAAAACTAGCTGTCAAACGTATGACGTTTCAATAACAAGAGTAACAGTCTTGTCAAAGACAAGAATTTGAAATGGGATAGATTACAATCTCTGCAGTAGATATTATTTTCGACTAATTTAAAAACATATAATTTTTTTGTAGAGTTTGATCGTTTCCGTCATAATAAATGTCTACTAATTTGTCAAGTCTACTGTAGGACTCCATTTGTATTGAAGAATAAAGGCTTCTCCACATAATTTCCAATTAGACTCGCAAATATATCAGCGATTTTATAGTCTTGCATAGACATTCGAAGTAATTGAATACGGTTTTATAATTATCACACCATTAGTTGCTACATTCATTAGACAAGGTCCGCAGCACATAGCTGGATATTTGATGTCGCTTTAATGTCTTTAAAACTACAAATGGTTGCCATGTTAGTATTTACCAGCGATAACTGACATATACTTAAGCTGGCAGGTGAAAAATGTTTTATATTTGTCAGGTTTTAATGCGATTCAATAACTTTCATTATATGGTTCTATTAATCTTGGTAAAATGGAACGGTTTTTGAAATTGAAGAGTTTCACTCAGATAACATCGGTAAATAATTACGGTACATGGATGTTATTTTTTTAAAGGCATTATCCTTGATATTGCTATTTGTACACATTAATACACCTGTCTATTTTTACATAAATGAAAGTAATGTGTAAATTTGTTTCTACGATTTTTTAATGTTTCATATTTATTTTTTAAGACAGGGATTTCTCTTTTAATAGACATCGTTTATTACGTACATATACATCTTAAAAATCTAAGAAGGTATATATAGTTCAGCAAGAATAATTTAAATCATTTTTTATTATACCTGCATCATAATCCGTGTTTAAAACACGCTGCAGCGTTCATAAACGCAAGATTAAAACACGCCGTGTTTTAAAGGTTACTAAGCAACAACAAACATATTTACTATTATTATCTGTCAAATCAGAAAACGTAAACAATAAATGCTAACCAATCTCCATGTAAACGACATACGTCAAACGTCACACGCGCAAAATTATAAATTGAATCAAAATCATAATGTTGCTTTCTAGTTTTTCCCAGAGTATGATGCAGGTATAATAAAAAATAGCGTATGACACACGTGTATAAGTGCTTTTAAAGCACTAGCGACGTTAAAAGCACTCCGCTTCGCGTCGTGCTCTTAAACTCGTCGTTCGTGCTTTAAAAGCTTACTTATACACTTGTATCATAATATACTATTATATTTAAGGTTATTTTACATGGGTTTTTTTAAATCAACGTTTGTTCCTTAAAAATGATCACTACAGAACCCAGATCATCTGGATACAGTATAAAATTCACACAGTGACGACACGTCAGATATTTCATGATCCTAATATTTCAATGTTGCGCTACCAAAAAGATGGACGTTCAGTGTCCGCTGATAGTTTGTTGGCTTAGTAATCATAGAAAAGAGAATATAGTATGTTAGTGTCAGTGTCAATTGTATCTGTCAAATATCAAGCCAAGCCACAGTATTTCTGTACATAAAATGAGTGCCAAACAGAGAGGTAAACTTATTTGTACCATGAAAAATTGTAGGACCTTTTATAGTGCAGGTGAAATAATATTTTTAGATTTTATCTAATTTGAAACTGACAGCTATTCAAATTTTCCGCCGTATACTGCTACTGTCAATATGGCCGCTTGTATCAAGGTCATCGGTCGATTTGCATAAAGAACTAAAGTGCCGACAGTTAGAGTCGCTACTGTGTGAATTTTTATACTGTGTGTGATCTGGATTTGTATTTGTATCTATTTTCAAGTAGACGTATGAATGAATTTCTTGTACTTTTAAATCCAATGTCTATGGAGTGATCATCAGCAAAATCAATGCATATAAAACACTTTTGTAAGTAAAACATAAGTCCATTAGTTGGATGACGAAATAAAATTATAACATCATACCATTTACCAATTTCCAAGCGTGACACTTTGCTTTAGCAGATCTCAGGATCATCTCTCTAAGGATGTTATTGCAAGATGAATTACATCATAATCATTCACTAATAGTTACTGTTTCTATTTAGTTGTTTATGTTATTCATTTCTTTCCTGATGAAGAATGGGGTCTTTCGCCATTTTTTTAATTTTTTTTTATGAAACTTTATCTATATTGAAGACTGTCTACACTTTTAAAAAGTCTTAATTGTTATTCATTAAGCCACAATGATTTTTTTTAAATGTTGTGACGTCATTGTAGAGGTGTAGCTGGATCTAAAACAGTACAAATTGTAAATAATTGTAGTCATATATTTTTGTACTTATTTTATTATTATTTTTACAATAAAATAGAACATCTATGTAATAAAAATTATTTAAATCTCTACTGTTTTAGATCCAGCAACACCTCTACAATGACGTAACAACATTTTTTTTTTAAATCATTGTGGCTTAATGAATAACAATTAAGACTTTTTAAAAGTGTAGATAGTCTTCAATATAGATAAAGTTTCATAAAAAATAAATAAAAAAATGGTGAAAGACCCCATTATGTACAATAATTCGAAATGTCGTATTTCAATAAATATTTGTAATACAACTTATCCAAAAGTCTATATTATTTTGCAAATATGAGTTGTGAAAGTTTTTTCAACTATATTTAGATTTATAGTAACAATTTGGACCGGGTTAAGCGCAACGGGTGGTTTATTCTCAATTAGCAGTTAAGAGCTCTAAAATTGTTGATTCAGTTGGAACAGATATTGGTGATAAATTTCAATTAGCCTTTTGTTAATTACAAACTTTCGCTAAACAACAAAACCATCAAATTATGTAGTGGTTTTTTCGGAAAATGAAGTAGGGCAATTAAAGTCGCGTCTACTTTTCCAGAAAATAAAAAGTGGTCCAAGGCATGAGTGACATCTTTGATTTACAGTTTCCTATGTAAACACTTTCGAGTAGGTACAGATTACCAGCGTCCAATCGGAGCTAATGATAAGTAAAGATATAATTATGCAAATTCCGTAAAAACTTAGAATCAAGTATTTATGAGTTACGATTGACAGTAAAATGCAAATGGCGCTAACGAAACACGCTGCGAATGAAATAAAAGAGTGTCCTACATTTCTAGCTCTTGGCAACTGATAATTTCAAACTATAAAACTGTTTTAATTGTAGAGCAGATGACTGAAAAATACTTGGACGCATTACGTTTTACAGCTTTACCCTAATTGCGCTTTCAAAGAGCCGCCATTTGAATTATTCACTAGCCACTGTTTTTAGCGTCACCGGAAATTATTACGTTTCGTAATGTCATTAGCGAATTCATTTTACGAACCGTTTAGTTTGTTTCGTCTCTTCATCGAATAAGGACAAATAATAAAAGGTGTTTTTTAAAGTAGTAAAGTGAACAGTAACGAAAAATAATTGGAAAAGTAATTAAGCGCGATTTAAATGCATTGTGCGAAACTTGCCGTAAAAAATATTAAAAGTATTTATCGTTAATAATCGATCAATTTTAATTACTTTTTATTTATGAAAAACAAAATTCAATGTCATATCGGGCTGTTAAATGTATTCTTATGAATACATGACGTACGTCATGTTCAGCTGGCAGCTCTATACGCCAGTCATGGATCTAAAAAATGCCAAAAAAAACTCCGTATCTTTGTAATCTTTTCTCTTTACTTCCGTGGACATTTCTTTAGATTTTTTTTTCTTATTTTATCATTCATTACCAATCATCAGTCACTTGACTATGTCCTTCAATCGACGACACGTTAACAGGGGTTCAAAAAATATTAAGAAATCTTTGATAAGTTTATTTACGAAGTCGTAATTTTATTTTGTATAATTCCAAATTGCTCGAGTCGTTTTACTTCAATGCTACCATTTTTTAGTGACAGAAAATAGTTTGGCCTGTTGAAAACAACACCTCGAATGATATTTGATAAGATAATAAATCTTTGACAGGTATTCGGCTCAATTCTCTAACTTAGTTGTTAATTTTTAACCACTTGCTAAGATTTTATTCCAATAAAAATTCTTAATACACAAGAAAAAATTGAACTGTCACTTGTAACATTTGCTTCTATTTGTCAAAAATAGGCAAGTGGTTAAAAGTTAAGTATACTGAGTTAGAGAATTGCGAGTACACTTAATTTGCAAGCCTCGCCTTCTGCTCGGTGTGTCAAAATATATTCGCAATCGCAAAAGAGCAGTTTCTGGACTAGTGATACAAATAACTATTAATTACTATAATATTGAAAGTTTGGCAGTCGCTGTTGTAGAGTGTATGAAGTCAAAAGTAACTAAATTTGATTATCAAAAATATCCTCCTCAAGTAGTTGTTTATTTCCTTTTAATAGTTGTTTACTACACGGCGTTCCGTGTGAGAATGAACACTCAAAATCTTCGCTGTCATGTTTATGCTAATTAGGATTATAGCTTTCAAGGACACGATAAGTTTTCGAATGCTTTCTCATGCACGCCCATTGCCGCTTTTCTCCTACGGGCAAATCAGTTTTGAAATCGATGTTTTACTATTATTGTTGGTATTAATTTCGGGTATATAAATCTGATGATAACACTTTCTTCCGTCTGATGTGTAGAACGACGCAGGCTTGTGTTGCATGCATGTTTTGGTAGATATTGAGCTCAAAATATTTATGTTGTGAATCATCGCCACTTGAGGAATATCAAATTGGTTTACAAGTATTTTGTGGTGTAAATAGATGGGAGATTTAAATTTACATGATAGTATATCAGTTTCTACAACACTACGATGTGTAGTAATGCCCAAAATGTATTTTTAGTAAGTCTACAATATCTAGATCGAACAAAGAGTTGATACACGTACAAGTTTAAATTATACAATTTGAGCAAAAATTCAATAATATTTAATAATTCATTGACATATGAAATAAGTATAAAGGGGTGTTTCATAACTTCAGGTACATACGTTAATGGTATATGTTATTTGACATGCTGATTACTAATCAAAAAGAATTTTTTTTTTAAATCGCACAATTATTTTACGTTTCCCAAATTTTTCGTTGCCACTGCCACTGGGTGGAAGATTATGTCAATAATTATCGGTTCATTAAAAATAATTAAATTTAGTTTGTTTATTTTACTAGTATTATGTAATTTAAATAGTTGATAAATAAAACATTTTGCATAGAATACTCTAATGTAATTGGTTTTTTGTTCATTATGTTCCCTCATTCCAAAAACAAATTTAGTTTATTTTTTACCTGGAAAATATATGGATTTGAATCTAGATCTCTCCAAACATAATCCAATAAGGAGGGCAGTAAATTATAAATATAAATGTGTAAATAAATAATTACGCATTATACTCATTTTTTATTCTGGTTTTTTTCTTTAATTGATAAGAGTATATTTTTGCGCGTGAAGTGTGATTACTAGCCGTCAAATCATGATGAATAGTACGTAATAAAGGTACAGTTAAAATGTCAATAATTCGCTGTGGGACTCGAACTGAGGATCTCAAGATCCATAGTCAGATGCGTTACTACGAAGCTATGAACCCCATGAATTAAATAAATATTTCTACATAAATACAACAATTGCAGTGCTTTTTAAATTCGATGCGTTCTCTTTTATATTTATTATCTTTTTCTCCTTTACCCTTTAGATTATACAAAAAGAAAATAAAAGTTCTACAATAGCAATAATTTATCTTACGTATAGTGACAACAATTTAGATATTTACAATAACAAAATTATTAATATAAATGAAAATATTGTTATTGCAAATACCTAAATTGTTGTTACTATACGTAAAATAAATGATTGCTATTATAGCAATCCATTTTTTTCCGTGTAAGTATCGAAATTCCTCATTTTAAAGTTCATTTTTTATTCATTCTTTTCTATTCATTGTCATTTTTTTCATTTCCTGCTATTATTACTTCCCAAGTTTGACTTTTTTTGTCTTTGTTGCCGGATTCTATAATTTCCCTAACTAGGTTGTTTTGGTTCATCCTCAATATACGTCTGTATCATCCCAGTTACTTTTGCACTATCTTTTTAACTATATCTATTCCTTGATTTATCATTTTACGTATGTTTCAATTTCTGTATTTATTTTCTAAAAATCTATTATATATCTAAGCAAAGTGCTGCACATAAATGGACAAACGTCAGGGTGACATATTTATTTTTATTATTTAAAAAAAAGCAGTATTCAATTAATGCCATATGTTACCAACAAAACAAAACCAAGAAAATATTAATTGCTGATCTCGATAACCAAAGCGCTAATCATTGTCGCTGGCAATCTTCTTGGAATCGCAACCGACTCATCCTCCCTTGTCTAGCCGGTCCACTCCAAGCAGCAGATTGAAACCATGCAAAAGGAGCACAACTTGAACACTATGTAAGTTGGCATAATGCAGTGTCAGTTACAAGATCTGAAGACTTGATGTTGAAGAGCGGTGCTTGAAAACGGTTCATCAGCATGTGCCAATCACCGCTACATTGCAACATCACTCGACGTTTATTTACCGACTCGAGAAAAAAGGCGCTAAGAGGAAAAAGTCCCTTGAAGATGTGATACTGCGAAATGGGTTGGAAAATAAAGGAGGTGTATATATAGGTACAGACGCAGATTTCTCGTACGCCAATTATTGGTTTTAAGTTTGAGTACATCGAAACACAAACAAATAGCTGTCATGACAACAGCACGTCATCAGGAGTTTAATTTACTAATAGTAAACTTTCAAACATGTACGAAAAATGATAAAACTGATAGCTGTATACTCTATTTTTAAACAAGGAGCAAATGCTAAATTCATATTTACACTAGAAAAATACTAGAATTTTTGTGTCGTGATTTGATGGCTGGTAATCATAGCATAGAAATATACTGTTTATAAGGGTTTACAAAAGCAGAATGTCACAATCAAAAATGGTAAATGGCGTGATGAATTGATGTTTTATTTACTAGCGGTATCCGGTCCATCTGAAGTTAAATTAGCAATCAATCTCCCCTTTCATCTCTTTTGGCATACAACCCTTGGTGGGTTTTTGTCTGCTCTATCAGTTTTCTCCATTTGGCTCTATCTTCTGCTGACTGCTTCCATTTCCTCTCCTATAGTTTTTAAATTTTCTGCTTCGTCATTGACCCATCTTTTTTGTGATGTTCCTTTTGATCTTGCATTCTTGCTAAATGACCTAACCATCTTATTCTTTGACTTTTTATAAATCTTACTGTCTCCCCCGTCTATTGAGCTCTATATAGTTAGCGACCCCACCTGCTTGGAATCGCAAATAAATTGCCCTAAAATTTCGTGCTAATTTCCTCCTTAGTTTAAAAATTTCGTGTTATAAAGGAAACGAACGTCGAAAAGTGCTGACGCTAATTAGATGTCTAGCTGGCGGTTAACATCGGGAAAATCGAAACTAAGGACTAAAGTAACCATGGTATAATTTAGTGCTAATTTCATGCTCGCTATTAGTTGTTCAAGCTCATGCTTCATGCGCAATCGCCAAAATCCTTCTTCTTGTATTGAATCGAAGATTCTTCTCAGAATTTTTCTTTCAAATATTCTTAGTTGGTCTTTTCGGTTTTAGTGAGAGTCCAAGTTTCACTTCCATATGTCACTATCTCCCCCTAATATTCCTATTCTGGCAAATCACTTTCGACTCATCAACATTCATATAAACCCAAACAATCGCTCACCCTCAATTTCATTCTAGTAGGCTAGTAATACCTCCCAACATTTTGAGCATCACCTCAATTACAAGCATCCAATCTGTCGCTACGATCCAATCCTTCGCCTGCTGCTCTCCGAATCAAAAAATAATATGATATATCGGTTACAAGCCCGCAGACATCGGATTTAAATAAAATATCTCACAACAGGTAACGTTATCTTCAGATGTCACCACACAGTGCGCAAGAACCTGCATTGTAGCGACTCCTGGCTCTCTCTCGTTGCCTTCTACGGGCCGTGACAATCACGGCGACAAAAATTATAATACCAATACGAATCTAATTGGAAGAAGTAAGCGGGCGGAGTACTGATAGCGATAACATGTTGCGCCATATCTTGATTCTTTATTGAGGAGACGGAAAGAAACTTTCAATGCACGTGTGATTGTGGATTAGAAGACTGGTTGCATTTTTAGGTTAGCTAATCTGTATGCGTTAACGAAGTTACTGCTATTTATTTATTTATTTATTATTCTTACTCTAGGGCTTAGAATCTACAAAAAAATGGTTCACATATTTTTTCTTTCTCGTCTAGCTTCTTTACATGATGTTCTTAAAAGCAGTATTGTTTCTTCGTCTCTTCTGCATAATCTGTATCTTCTTCCATCGCTCATTAACCAATATTTGTTGTAACATTTCTGCATTAATTCCATTAACTATATTAAACGAAATTTTACACAGTTATTCTTGAATGTAAACAGCAATGATATTCATTAAAAATTTTAAAAATTTCGCTATTTCTAATCCCACATTTACAAGTTGATGGTTTCGTGAGGCTTTACGAAGAGCTGTATATTGTTTCAATCTTTTATTGTAGTTGCATTCGTCTATTTCATTTTGCCGTTCTTGTCTCTGGATATAGACACGTCATTGTTCCAAAGTTTCAACGACTGTTTTCGCGATTCCGTCGTAAATTCTTTATCTGTATTGGGGAATATTAATTTCTTTCATAATTCATAAACGAAGTAACTTCTAGTTCCGAGTTATGAAATAAGAATAATTTTCATACATACATACATACATTGAAATATTGATATATGACGATCTGTGAAACTGCAGTTTGAAAATTCGTAATAAAGTAAATATGAATATGTGAAGTCACAACTGCTACACAGTAACCCCCAGGTAATTAATACAATACTGAATATAAACAATATAATAGTATAATAGAAGTAAGATATTTCATATGTGTTAAGTACGATGTCCGTTTTTAATTATTTATTATTTTAAAATGTTTTTATTGACAAATTTTATTTTTAATGTTTGATTTTCGCCTCCTGAAGAAGACCCAGGTGGGGTAGAAATCGGTAGAGGTCGAAATAAAGATTTTATATTTGTATCATTTGTCTGGAGACTGTACTTTTACGATTGCGACAGGCTGTAAACAAAATGATTGTTTTATTTGTCAAATTTTAAATATTAGGGATTTTTTATGTTGGTAACATCAGGACGTTCGTCAACAAGGCTACGACGGATTTAAAAATTATTATTATTATTTTTTTTTTAATCGGTAACATTTATTTAGTTGATATTCTATCGTATAATGAATACTCCTTCACCTATAAAAAAAGAAGCCAAGAATGTTAATTAAAAATTTATTTCCAGAAAAATCACAGCAGCTAACCCTAACCTTGCTAAAGCCTCTAGTTTTTGACGGCCTAGGCTGGAAAACAAAGAATCTCTGTAAGATTTTGAGATGTGTAAAACTAGTGTTTCTAGACAGAGGAATGAATAAATATGAGTTTCATTTATGACACCTATAAAGGAGATGAAGAGCGTAGCGACGAACCGAGTTTACATTATCCGAAGATGCGTTCTACATATACAATCCCGTGTACAACTTGTAGGGTCAACGTTGTCTTTACTCTTAAGCATGTATGTTTATTGTGTCACGCTTAACAAAAACATAATTGAAACAAAATTAACCAATAAAAATAATGACATATTTAATGGCCCCGTAACTGTGAATTGAAATGAATGAGTTAATGGATTTGAATCGTACTGTAGTAATTAAATCAATGAATGGTTGCAATTTTAAAATTACCTATTAATTAATGAGTAAACTAATTGCGGTAAAATATTAAATACACATTTCTCGATTCTTGGCACACTTAAAAATGATTTACAAGAAATCTCTAATAAAAATAATTGCCTTTCATTTCCTATTGCTATTGAATTCTTCGATTTATGAGCTACTGACACTGAATCATAATTTCATTATTGGTCATTGTAGCAAGAAAAGAAGTAATATGTTCAATTTTATGAATTAATAGTTATTATCAAATAAATTCACACGTGTTAATACTTAATTGCAAACATATACTAATAAATGTAAGCAAATATTTACACAAATTACAAACTACTTCACTATTAACTAATAATATTTATTCTATAATATTTTGTATATTTACACAAAATTCCTCACTCATAAAAATGAATTGGTTACCTAAGAAATGGAGTTTCTAAGAGCCACATGTGATGTTACATAAACTCTTGTTTTTCAAGTAAACTATCTACAAGCATTTGCAAATAAATAATAGTTACTTTATTAGTGTTTTCATATTCAATCGAGCATAAACGTTGATTTCAGTTACATGATCATATTTATGGTTCATTAACAATTTTATTTAGAGATAACTTAAACGTTGAAAGCAATTTTTATTACTGTTATATTGCCGATTTTACTATCCTTCATTTAAGACGGAAATTTTAGTTACTTCGTCGATTTTCTGCCTTCAGCAAATTAGAATGTACAGTGTTAATTACATCAGTTTTTAACTATAAACCAGAGAAAATAAAAACGTATTTACTAGGTAGTTACCTTTTTATAGATTCATTTAATAAATAGATAACTTGAGACCATTTTACTTTCATGTACAAAGAGTGTAGGAATTACGGAAAAAATTAATGACGTCGTCTGTGTATTCATGTAAATAACTCTTTAACAAGAAAAGATACAGTAAGAAAACTTCATAATTATATAATGGGTTAACTAACTCCGTGGTAACGCATCGGACTGTGAATTATAAGATCCTCAGTTCAAACCTCATATCCGATTAATTTTCTGGTATTAATTTGACGTCTGGTAACTTCAATTCAAGCGCAATAGTTATCTGTATCACTAGGGTGGAAACTGCTATTTTGCGAGTGAGAGTTTATTTTGATAGGACGAGCCGTACGCCAACATTTATGTAAATAAATTAAATTTATTACTCCCATTCTTAATGACAGGGAATTTTTTTATGTTGGTAACATTACAATATTTGAATGTCAATTCTGTCTATATTTTCCAATATCATAACAAAAAATCAACATATTTGTATTTGGATTTTACAGTGCAAATTCAATTATAATTACTTACATATATGTTTAAAATCCATAAATATTATGTTTTTTTGTATTGCAAATACTCAATTGTAGATATATTGCAATAATATTTTAAAGTCAATATAGTACTTTGACATTTCTAGCGTCAGAAGTTAGCTAAAACTAGTGAAGTGATGCCAACATATAACCATAAAAAGTTAGTAATTTTTGTCGAACTAGTTCAGTAAAGACATGATTTCCGACCGCTTTATAGATATGTAATTGTGTCAATGTTATTACATTTTCAGAAAATGCATCTTATATCCTCAGCTTACCGAATATTTCGGTAAATTTTGCGGTCCGTATTTTTTGTGTACATAATTCGTTAATCAAATGGCTATACGAACAAGCGAAATTGAAAAGGTCCCTGTAGCTTATAAGTTTCAGACTTAAATACTTGGCTGATTGGCTTTGACTCTGTGAAATAATAATCAGCAAGCATTCAAAAGACGTCTTCTGCAATGCTCCTTTTGTTCAGTCAATAAATACATGCTAATATCTCAAAAGACAAAGCCCTGTAATCCATCATCTTGTGTCTAGCGTGTAGCACAAATTGACCAGCCATCAAGAAGCAGACAGACAAACGAACAAATGAAAGGATTATCAAGCCTGCAAAAATCACACGAATGAATCACACTTCTCGTAACTAAATACATTTTGCACGTGCGTCACTACAAACAAAACACTGTCGTGCTTTGCATTTGAAAGCCTAGAAAACCAACAAACGTACGCGTGGGTGTGAAGCAGACTTCGGAGAGGATTAAATGTTGTCGTAGTTTTGAAGGCAGAGTGGAAGCAGTTAGGGTAGATGGCACAAAACCAAGTGTCAAAGTTGTGTTTTGCTGGATTTTGAGATTATGTTTCACGAGATTGTATTTCAGATGCTTGTGGTTTGTCTCGTGTAATGGCATTACAGTTTTTGTTCATGTAGATATACTTACATAAGCTATAACCATTACATTTTCTTTTAAATCTAGGCTTAAAAAATTAGTCATCGAGAATTCTGTCTGTATATTTTAATATATGTTCTTGTTTGTTTTTTGTAAAGATGTGTTTTTGAAATGAATGTAGTAATAAGAAATATTAAATGTCTACTTTTATATTATTATAGAGTGTTGGCAATATTGGCTTTTGTAAGCAACTTTGGGTTGGTAGTAATGTTGTAATGGCAATGGCAGAATAAAGTTGTGTCTGTGGAATAATTTCTAATACAAAAAAAAAAAAACCGTAAACCAGCAATTCTCCATTAGTTCAAAACATTTTTATATTGTATTTATCTTGCTAAATTTATATTTTGATTTTGTATTGAGATGGTGTGGACATGCTAAGCGAATGTCGAAGGAAAGGTTGGTGAAACTAATATATGCGGGTGAGATTGAAGGTGAACGATTGCTTGGGCGTCCGAGGAATAAGTAGTTGGGTATGATTGATGGTTTGTTGTGTGAACGAATGATTCTGAGTGTAAAGAATAGACGAGCATCTACGAATCGTAAGTGGAATAATCCAAACCCTGCAACACAATCAACAAACATCAATCTCTTCCAAACATTACCACTTTTACCTAGTCCACATTCATACGTGCTCGTCTATTCTTCACACTCGAAACCATTGATTGATCTTAACCACTTATTCCTCTGACGCCCAAGCAATCGTTCACCCTCAATCTCTCCCACATCATCATCATCACCAATCCTTTATTCGACATCAGCTTGAGATGACCAAACCACCTCAACTGACTCACTCCCACTTTTTCGAGCACATTCTTCTCAACCTCACACTCACCGTACATCAACGAATTCCTAATATAAAGTCTTGTATACCCACACACTCCTTCCAAATACCTCATTTCCACAGCAGTTATACGCCGTTCATGCTTCTTCATCCACACAGCACATCCAACATTCAGAACCACACATTAATCAATGTAGTTACCAGTACACCATTATAAACACTCAATCGAGCATCTTTAGATACTTTAACACTTCGATAAATGTATCCAGAGCACCCAATACCTTGCACCTTGCAGACACCCGCAATAAATGCTTTTTCATTGAGCATCTCTAGATACAGTTTAGATCAAATGCATCCAGAGCACCCAATATATTGGACCCTGCAGACTCTTGTGGTCAATACGTCCATCCTTCGAAAACATACTACCCAAATATACAAATTATAAATTTTGAACCACTGGTCAATAATTCACCTAACATTTTTGCCAAGTTCAAATAAACATTTTATAAAAACCTGACTTTTATCACGTAATGTATTTCCCCAAAATAATCAGTTTATTATAACAGCCAATAAAACTCCAATAAATATATTTTTAGCTCTGCTGTAATCCAAAAATAATCCACAGAAAAATTCGCGTAAATCTATCATTACATCATTACACCGCAAAGTATCAATAGATTTCGCGGCTGACCGCCACTAGCAACATGTGCACTATTAGTTCTATAAAAAAGCGATAAACAAAACCAGAGAATCGTAGATTCCTCGAAGTATTAATCACAGCTGAGTGACTCCTGCTGCCGTGATTTGCCGGGAGTCTAGACTGATAAAACAATCTCCAGCTACATCTAAAAATAAAACAGGGAAAAATCGACGATCGCCTTCGCGGACATCAGAACAACGCACCGCAAACTATAGCGACGCCTGCAGGAAGGCAGTTTTGAGCAGGATTACTGTTAATTTGGTTTAATTATACTCTGGTAACAAATTATCTTCTAATTTAATTTATCATATGCATTGTATTAAATATAATTATTACTAATTGCAAATCATACCTATTGGTAGTATTTATGTCTGTAGTAAGATGATGACTAGGGAATGAATTCTTCCTAATGGAAAAACAGCAATTTTGGAAGAAAAATATGTAGAAGAGAAAGATGAATTACAAATATCAATAAAGTGGGTGATGAGGAGAAAATACAGTTACCTATGGGGTCTTTGACGAAATGATGAATTTCTTTATGTATGATGATTCTAAACAAGAAAATTAAACACCTATTTTTAATCAACGAATTATTTATGATTTACAAGAAATTAAATCTACAAAATTTGGGGAAGAGATACATGACATAGTTTTGATAGGAGAAAGAAAAACCTATTCAAATGTCATCTGCTGTAATTTTATATATTGCATATTTAAGAGTAGGTAATTTTGTATTAGGATATAAATAATTTTTAATCCTTGAAACGATCATTTTATTGAAAATTTTCCATATCAATTTACGTAATGTACTTATAAAATATAGATTATATTATCCGACATCTAACAAACGCCAATTTCAAACTTACTTTAAATTATGCTTTGCCAAATTTCACGACTTGCAATAAATTTCATTTCTAATAGAAAATTAGTATTTTTTTTTATTAGTCCCTTAACTCCATGCTTTTATGAAAGCGAAAAAGAGCCTGAGACAGATAGATATTGTAAGGCCTTTCTTCTTTTTCTCACATTTGTTTGTAGAGCGAGTGCTATACGTTTGTTGAACAGTTGCTATGTAAAGTTGTATTGTACAAGAAAGACAGATAGCCCAACAACTAGCTGTGTCTCTCGGCTCTCATTTTCAACGTCGGTTGGCGTTCCAGTATTATTATATTTCATTAATGTCTCCATGTTCTTTGTGTATTTGTTTTTGCTATGTATTTGGAAGTCTGTCCCTTTTTGTCTTCCCTTTTATATCTTTGATAATATCGTTGTTTTCATTCCTGACTGTATGGCCCATCTAGTCCCAATTACTTCTTATAGTAATTTCTACTATATCGCATATTTTTGAGATAACATTACTTAATAACATTTACTTATTTTATAATTCCTTTTTATAAATTCTACTATGGTCTTAGAACCCATTAAAGTTTATCGAAAATATAAGGGTTCAAAGTTAATAATAAACTATACCTGCAATGCATTGTTGTTCTTGACTTTGTTAATCTCAACTATCCTATTTTAACAACACTACCCCACTGTCAGGAAATTTGTAAAATAATTTCTTAAGATTTAAAATTAAATGTGTAATTGTGTAAATCTCATTAATTTTGCGTAAGGCTTGATCATCAAAACTTCTTTTCGCGTCCTGCAACGACGAGGTGAAGGTCACATTGCCTTTGAAGGACAACTGAGAAAATTAATACCGGATAATTGGAGTGTTGTAGATTCGCTGTCGATGTTTCGCCAGGAGAAACCTACATGGACATGTCCACGTCTTCCTCTCCTACTTAAACCTCTTGCCTCTTCTTGATGATCGCCCAGACTTTAATGGAATTATATGGTGCATATCTCCCGATCTGCTGCAGATCTGCCTGATGCAGCGATGCTTTGTTGTTTCTTTTTGGCGCTAGAACTTTGTCTGGGAGATTCAGATATTGTTGCTTGTCTTGATTGGGGCTGCTGTTTCTTCACATCTTGTTTTGTTTGTCTATCGAAATTGAAATCAAACTCAGGATTATTTGGGTAATTGTTTATTTTCGAAAAACTCTTATCTTCTGTATTTTGTAATTAATTCTAGGGCCTAAATAATGAAGA
The DNA here is from genome assembly GCA_963942605.1 of Poecilus cupreus. NCBI lineage: Eukaryota > Metazoa > Arthropoda > Insecta > Coleoptera > Carabidae > Poecilus > Poecilus cupreus. The sequence goes on from OZ012714.1 coordinate 36,423,923, forward strand.
TGATTATTCATTAATTTAGTAATATGAGATGCAAAATTCAAATACTTGTATCTGTCTAAACAACTTTTGAACAGTCTTAAATAGAAAAAAAAATTAATAAAAATTATAGCTAATATTATCTAACATCTTTTTTATTGCAATAAAATTTACTCTACTAAATTATTTACTTAGATATGCTCAAAATACCTTATAGACCTTTAAGTAGTAAATTACCACTTTCATAGTATAATATGGGGTAAATACCTCAGTGGTAACATTTCGGACTGTGGATCGTGAGATCCTGAGCTGGAATCCCACTGCCGACAGTTACCAATTTAAATTTACCCCTGTGGTTCCCCCTCCACTAATATCCTTGGTGGCTATGATTTGACGGCTGCTTACCGCACTTCATACGAAAAAATATATCACTTACCGAGATCTGCGTAAGCAGAGTGCTACACCCATAATGGGTATGATATATTTATTTATTTTAACATCTTAAATATAAAATTGAAATTTAACATTGACAGCTTCATTAAATTTTGAGTTATCCTGGACGGAAAAATCATCACGCAGAGACAGATTTCATCGTAAAAAAAAAATTAAATCGTATTCTATAGACATCAAAATATACGGGAGGTAAAAATTTTACATTGTTTTGTGCAACAGTGTATTTGAAAATAGAAAAAAAGTGGAAGAATTTATTGAAGCACCTTCATAAATTTTTGCAATTTCCTCGCAGCTCAGGCAAACAATTTCTCGCCCACTCATAAAAATAACCAACTGCAACCATAGCTCTGCAAGACTAAAGTTATAAATCCACCAGCAGCACATAGCAAAACGTAAAATAAAGTTAAATAATAAATAGATGTTATTTGCATGCGTGCCATACTAACCCAGCTTAGCGTAATATCCCTCTTCGAGCGTCTAGACAAGCTCAACAAAAATCTCATTTTTAATCAAATTCAAAATTAATCTTCCGAGCGATGTACCACCAAGGGCAACAGAGTTATTATGCCATACGCAAGATCGACAAAATTTAAGCGATATTTATTTATACATTAAAGCTGTCTTACTCGTTCATCATTTACATGCAGTTAAAAAGTATAATTTCCATAAATATCATCAATCTTAACGCGTAAGTAATGTTGGGTGTAGGACAAATGTCGCATAAAATTTGCACCTCTGTTTGCTAAATGAAGGTAATAAAAATGCTGGTTAACGAAATTTTGCCTCGTTTATCATTCACCTGAACATGCGAAGGTTGTTACGTCACCGATATTCTTCGAATTGCAAAATTTTAGTTGGCAATTTTACTCTAGATCATCATGTTTGAGAGACAAAATGTATCATCCAGCTGAGTGAAATATAATAATACTGGAACGCTCTCTGAAGTTGAAAATGCGAGCCGAGAGAGACAGCTCATTGTTGGGCCAACTGTCTTTGATGTACAGTCTGTTTAGAAAGTTGATAAGCAAATATAAAGAATTGAATTGTACAATGTTTTTACATAGCAACCGCTCAACGAACTCATGTCAACTGCCCTAAAAACAAGTGTTAGACAAAGAAAAGGAGGCTTTACAACATCTATCTGTCTCAGACTCGTGTTTCGCTTACATAAAAACCTACTAGTTACTGTTATACTGGTTTAGTTACTATATACCTATCAGTGTGAGTGCTACATTCAAAATTATGTGCTAATTTTTTAGTCTTAAACATTTTGAAATACTTGACGGAATATTGTCACATACAAACATCATCGTGAAAATAGTGAAATCGTGTTTTAGGGATCTCAAACGTGTTGAAAACTCCTTATCTAAAATTTGTACTCGTTACAATAACTCTTACATATTATAAATTAAATCCATAAATGCCGATCTCAATGGCATACTGGATATGCCACTAGCCTAGTAGACCAGAGGTCGTGGGTTCGAATCCTACTGAAGAACATGGACGTTTGTGTTGTTCACATAATTCACAATTCATCCATTCATCAGGCGGCATATGAACAGCATTTGTCCGCTTCTCATCCTAGTAAAAATGATCTGTAAATTCAAAATTATTTCTTTGATACAGATTATTTGAAAATGAGTACTTTCCAGGTAAAATAGTTATAATTAATCACATACATCTTTGTAGCGCAACTAAAATCTAACAGATTCACGACAAAAAGGGTGTATTCACGATAGAGGAATACATTTTACGCACTATAAAACTCAAGTCGTATTGACTTTAGTAGAATTTATGTGCAAGTTAGGTCGCTGCGCTCGCATTTTTAATACCAATAAATAATTTAAATCTCCGTAAGAATATCAACTAGTTAGAGCTGTATCTTCCATATAATCCATAGGCTTCATTACAATAGTATGTCGCATGTTCACGTATCGAACATCGACGTGAAGATAACAAGCTACGATCCATCTCAGAGCCTACTTTCCGATTCTGGTCACAGCTGCGTGCTGACCATGGCAATATCCGGTGGCGATTGTTGCGAAACAATCATCAAAAATGTATCCTTTTAATTGACGCTGCGCACACGCTCAGAGAGAGATGACAAACCCAAGAGCCCGCGACCAGCAGCCAAGATCCAAGACAAGATGAAGAGCGGCGATTCTCAAACTTTGATGGCTATTTTTGTAGGAGACAAAGTTTCAAATCTGCTTCCAATTTTTAGAAAATCTAAATTATATGTTGAATAATCTTACTTGTTATGATAACAAATAAATAACTGATATATCTATTCTATAAATAGATTTAGAAAGCGTCAAGCGTAAATATAAAATATTAAAACTCAGATTTTTATGTATAAGAAAATCATGCAATGACGAAACATCAATCTGCGAAACTCAAAATGGTTAAGGGACGCGATGGCATATGTATTTATTGTACTCACAACCTAGGAAACAAGAAACAATATTTAACGCATTCTACTGACATCCAGAAACTTTCAATTTGCGCACCCATGCGGTAAAATATACAAAAAACACTGGCTTTCCTCGAGTATTCTAGTAAGTATATTATAAAATGAGTAAAACTGTTTATATGATGGTCTTCACGTCAAAATGCTTCAAAAATAATTGCCAATAATTATACATTGAGGGAGAGAAGTGTATGATATTTTCCCGCGAAGTAAATTGAAGCACGAGCCGTAGGCGAGGGCTTCAAATACGACAAAGAAAAAATGCACCCCAATATTTATGATGGTTTTTATGTATTTCAATATTATTTGAATCGTAATATAATTTATGATAGTTACCTTTGATTTATTTAATTTTGTTCATTTTTACATTATTTGGGCCCGTCGTGAGAGAAAGTGCACAAATCTTCATTACATATGAAATTGGGTGTCTCTGTCATGATTTTGGTATCATAAAAACTGAGTTTCTCTCCCGGTTGCGAAAAAAGTATATATTTGTCTTTTGGTTTGTATCGAAATTGTTGTTTCAACTGTCATACATCAAATTCCTTAACAACCGGCAATTTCTTTGACTGCTCCTGTATAATTTGTAAATTTGGATTAAGTTTTTATTCCGTTAAAATAATTATGCTATTGTACAAAGAGCATTACATAACTCTTGCGGACAGACGAGAGAGAAAGTACACAAATCTCCAGTAGATATAAAATTGGCTGTTTCTGCCATGATTTTGGTATTATAAGAAACATAGTTTCTCTCCCGGTTGCGAAAAAAGTATATATTTGCCTCTTGGTTTGTATCGTAATTGTTACGGACAGAACGTCTTACCGCACTTGGTATATAAATAACTTATTTTATACGAATACCAAAAATTATTCTTGTGGCTTCTATTCCATTTGCATCTTTGGGAGTTATTATTTGACGGCACTGCACAAGTAAATCATACCGAGAGTAGCTCTAAGCAGATTGCCACACCTATAAATGAGTAAATCACGTGATGATGTACCAGTTTTTTAATGGTTTACAAACGGATGTTGTCTCATTATAGAATCCATAATTAAGCTCTTTGGGGTCTACACCAACTTCCCGTCTTCCCTATTGTACAAACTGCAAACCAGTTTCCAGCTAGTTAGTTTGGTGGTCACTGGCTTAGCAGCTTCGTTCACCCGTCCATCACTTGCGCTAACGAGCTCCACAACGAGTTTAGGTATATCGGTACCTAGCGTTGCGCGGTGTCGTGTGAACGAATGTGCTTGTGTCTGTCCAGTGCCCAGCATAGCAGTGTACCACGTGGGACATGTGATGTTAATTAATGAATCGGTAATGAATGGCTAGATCCGTAGATCGGAAAATTCATTCATGAGAAATTACGTCTTAGACTAATTACTAATTGAGTGCTGAGTGGTTAGTGTTAGCTTGGATGGTTGGAGATAAGGATTCTTCAAGGTAAAAAGTTTCTCGTGAATGGAATGAAAGGAAAATTAAATAAATAGTAAAAGTTTTGTATGTTTATTTAGTAAATGATTAGAAAACTGCACTCCACAACTTTCACAACTATAAAAATAATACAAATTTTCTCGATTTTTGACATTAAAATAAGATATTGCTCGCATTTTGATGCGAGCAGGAGTTTCCTTCGTACACGATCATGTCATTTTACATATTAAGTTAATTTATTAATATTAAACAAATAAATACTCGTAACACCAAGAGAAACGAAAAAAATAAATCAAATGTTAAACCCAATTCATTATTATGTATATTACCAATCTAAATATTTTATCAAAAAAAAATCCCTAAACTTCATTTGAGAAGAGAGTAGTAAATCAAAATTTGCAAGAGTAGTACTAGATTTTTGTCAGCTATGCGGCCAGAAAAATAAAATAACTTTACTAGGATGCTCATAGAATTCCACTCGCTTTATACCTAGAACGAAACTTACTTCTCTAACAGTAGAAACACCGCCATAAATTTCCGATAATCCCTTTTGGACCGTAACGTAGATATAGATAGGATTTTTCAGAATGATCTTTTTATGTTTTTAATTTATATTATTATATTGAACTTTTGTTTACATTATCCTATTTTAAAGTGTTGATGTATTGCGTCACTTCACCCTTTACTTGAGCATACACTAATTCATTTGGATTGAGTTCACACTGACAGGGCAGTAAACAAAGTACAGTATTACCGCGATTCGCTGCTATATCGTCAATAATATGAACATATTTAGGTTTAAGTACTTCAGCGGTATGTCTCTATCGAATTCAGTCTTTTCGACTATTCCTGAACAAATAATTATTGGAATGTATCTTTCAGATTGTTTTATTACTCTCGGACATTCTCAAATGGCATATAACGGAATAAAATGTCAACTTATTTCGTAAATAATAGGGCTAATTAAAGCAAAAATAAAAAAATAGTTTCAAACACTTATGACAGAAGGCAATTGAATTAGTTGCTTTCTGTACTGAACACCGTACAATAAAAGCCAAAATATGATTTGCAAAACGCGATTGTGTAATAAAAATAATATATACAACTCGTGTCGAAAGTGCAAGTGTCATTGTAGCACTAGAGAATGAATTTTCGGACAGTTATATTCCAAGCATTTCTCTTATAAAAAATGACAAGTCTTGTAGTACTCAGGTTGTTTAATATAACACAAATAATAACAAACTAACGTTTCGATTTCAATAAAGTTGAAACGTTGTTGTATTATTGAATTTATCATAGTAACTGATTTTTTCAAGAACTTATCATCTTTCATTACGTATCCAGTCAAAAAATCTACATTTTATTTCTCTTTTATTTAGTATAAGTCTCCTGAAAATTGTGTATTTATTTAAGTTCTTTTCACTTGAGTATCATTATTATTTAAAACTACAAATTCTTACTGAAAGTGTAAGAAAATGATCGGCGCCTTGACCTTAATGACTGTGACATTTATAAGCCGATGCCATTATTAATCATTATAATAATTTGCATTGTTAAAAACTTAGGAAAGTCAAAGGCATTGTGCTGCCACCTGCAATTATTGTACCCGTTACCCACATACTACCAACTTTTCCTTAACTATGCTTTATATCCTCTAATTTTTATTTATCAACAAAATCATCCAATCATTGGAGTAAGTATAGCTATACATCGTCATTTACATTCTAAAACAATAACCATTTAGATAAATGTGTGTACTTTAAAATTTATTGAAGTAAATAACGAGAAATGGAAACCATTACCGTAGTGATTTTAATGAAATTATTTAATAATATTAATGAATAACACTATTTTGTTTTATTTCTTTGGTATAAGTCAAGGAGTGCCCGGAGTTTTCACTTACATCGTTGATTTTTGTTTATGCTGTGAGAGACATCTGTGCGAAATTAGCGGTATGTACTCCCATGGCAGTAACGCTTTTAAAATTTTAAACAGTTACTGGAAATTAGTATACCTGGTGTAGAATTGAAATGTAACGTGTAGGGGTTTTTACCTCCCGCCTACCTCTAGGTAAGAGAGGTATTGTGTGGTTAGTTTTCAATGAATAAGCACGTTTTAGGGTCCCTACAATACGATTTTACTATTTTCCCCATGATGTATGTATGTAAGTATGTGTATGTGTGTGTAGTCTGTGGCAATTTTTTCGTCTCGCATAACTCAAATATTATAGTACCAAAAAATACAATTTTGAGAATATTTCCTTCTTTTATGAAGGGCTGATATATTTTGGATAAAATTGGTCAACCGGAAGAAGCAGTTTACTTGAAACCATTAACAGATTTTCGTGAAAAACACGGTTAAATTTCTTTTTTCAACAATTTATGTTATTTTGAAAGAGGTAGAATATTAAATTTTACATGTGTTTTGATTACACTAACTTTATTAATTTTGCATCTTGCATTCCATGTGCACCATGGAAACACTTGCAAATTTTAAATTTTTTACGAAATGTGACACATGTTATTTTGATTGTGAAGTTGTTTTCTTAGTGAAATATATGTCAAATAATTAAATAAATATACGAAATAAAATAAAATTTCTCAAATATAAATATAAAATAAACAAATAAGAAGGTATGTTTCTTATCATCAAATACTATGTTGTACCGTTTAAGAGTAGTATAGGGCGGGGGGTTATGTGCTGGGCACATCAATTTTTTTTATATTGCTCTATCTTGTTACCTATGGAGCAAAAGTGTAAGTACAAGTGTTGTTCAGAATTTAAAAATGCATCTAATAAGGCCTATTTGGTTACCTAAATATTAATATTTTACGATATATCAATTATATTGAAATTAATATTTGACATTTCATTAAAACAGTTGTATTATTTTCTGTAGAATGGGGCTGATTGCAGGCAGTAGCAATTTTGAACAACTTTTGTATTTACACTTTTGTTATAAAGTGAATAGGAAAAAATTTACAGCAATATAAATAAAATAGCGTTGAAATCTTTATGCGTCATATTTCAATTCTACACCCGGTATTATTGAAGGTCAATTTTAATGATTAATTTTCTTGAAAAAGAACCCCAATCTTATCTTGTATTATTGTTTGTATTTGCTAGTAAAAGAAACTGTTACAATTTGTAGGCGTTATCGCTTTGCTATTTTAATTGGAATTTCAAATAATTATTAGTTTGATTGCTTTATAAACCATTTACAGAAAATCTATTATTCTTTTGTTGATATTGTTTATAGAATACCGTAAAAACGTAAACATTTACTTGCACAATACGAACAAGGAATGCAATTATAATGATAGTGAATTTTGCAATATCATAAAATTGCATTTCATAATTCATTTCATTGTATTGACATGAATAATTTATGAGTTAAATGTTTATTAATAAATAATAACTTAAAGATGAGAAAAACAAAATATTCTGAAAGTAATAACGTATTTTTACAATTAAAAAATTAGTTTTTTTATGGAGGTAGTAGTTACCATTTCTAGTCACAATATTAACTTCATTTTGCCTCGACTAATAAAATAAATCTGCATGGTCTTCGCTGTAGTAATAAAACTACAAACCAATAAAATTTTATCAGCAACCGCAACATATCGTAAAATAACTTTAAAACAAACGGACAAACTCACGATACGCTATACATATGTTTTAACAAAATACTGTCGTTACTAAACAATTTATTTAGTTGTATCGAATGTAGCAAATGTAAATTGCTGCCGATAGCGATATTCGTGTTCTGCGCCTGTGCAAGAGTATTGGGGATGTTCCATTTCGCAATGGGTGTGTTTGATAGATTTATGTGATGTGTTAAGAATGTCTGACCTTGACCTGTTCGCGATACGCGAGAGTCACTTTGGATAATTGGATACGATCTGTGAAATGGAAGTTTAAATTTCTGTAATAAGGAAAATGTACTCTTACAGTAATTTTTTGTTCGCATGCACTTTACATAAATTGCTTCAGAACGGAACAGTTATTGTAAATAATATAATAAAACTGTGGTTCGTAGTTCAGTAAAGAATAGCGAATTCTCAGTTTCAATTCGATTGCCATTATCTTTATTGGTTTTAAAAATATAGATTTTTAAAAATACCTCTCGCTTAAATACTTGTATACGGTACAAAATAGAAAAAAGTTTCAAATGAAAATTGTAGCTAATATTATTTATTTTTATTATTATATTAAAATATACTCCAAATCAATTTATTACTGAGATATGCTCAATATACAAAACTACCACTAGTTTTAGATTTATTTATTACAGTGTTGTATTATTTTCTGTTGAAATTTCGTAGAAGATTGTAATGATATAATGGCGAATTTGAGAATTCATTTCTTTCCTTTTTGTCTATTAAGTAAATAAATCTAAAACTGTTTTATGAAATGTCATATATTTAAATAGCTCAGTGGTAACGTATCGGACTGTGGATCATAAGTTCCTCGGTTCGATCTTCATAGTCAACAAATTTTCAAAAATAAATTTCGAGAATTTTTTCGACATAAAATTACTTCTGTAGGTCCTCAACCACCACCATCTTTGGGGGCCTTCATTTGACGGCTGGTATCCGCACTTTACGCGCAATATATATTATCATAACGCGAAGATCTGCATTGAGCATAGTGCCACACCCAGAAGTGTGTAAATAACGTGATATATTCATTTTTCTTCAAGTGACATAATATTCTAATTTTGCTACTACATATACTATATAGAAGTTAATCATTTTGCTACTAATACGATCATATAATAGTTATTTATGATATGAGTGATTTATTTCGTCCGTGGGGTTGTTTCACTCGGCTTCGCCTCGTTCCACAAACTTCCCTACTTACTTATAAAATGTCACTTTTAACACGTACCTATATCATACAAAATTTATCTACGTTCTTCCTAGTGTATTAGTAAATACTATAAAATATAGAATGATATTTTGATAGTTATATTTGTTGATTTATTAATACAAATCGTTAGCACCGTGTTAAAAGTAAAAATAAAATCACTTTTAATACGTTGCTATGTTTAAACACTATTGTCAGGAAGTGACACTTTAAACTTGCTAAGCACCAGTAAAAGGGCTTTTAACAACGGTTATAGTTCAATATTTTTGTACGGCGTACAATAATATGTTAGTTGTTTCATATACTACTGGTGGCAGCACCTACAAGGGTAGTTCTGACGAGTGACAGTTGTATTGCGTGGTTCTATCATATTTTATATTTTATTGTTTAATATGGCAGAAAACAATGACATACTTATATTGCATATACCCCAAGTTTAATTGGGAATGCTTGAAGAAAAAATAGTATATGTCACTCGGAGTATTTTTGTCATGTTTCAACTCCTAGTAACATAATATGCTATTATTTATTTTAAATATATTTGGTTATTGTTTAATTTTCCATGGCAGTGTTAAAAATTTTCTTATCAATATTGATTTTAATTTGTTTGATATATCGTGAAATACTAACATTTACGTAACTAAATGAGTTTTTCTGCATGAATTTTTGAATTCAGTACAACTTTTGTATTTGCATTTTAGCTGTAAGGTGCATAGGTAATGTTGAATATTTGTTAAGGGGATAACCACATGGGTGAAGTTAAATTGGGAACTCTCAGCTATGAGATTTGAACTAATATATCCTCTGTTCTGTGTTGTTAAATGAACTAGAAAAGAAATAAGTTCTTAGAATCAATCGTGTTATGTTTTTTATTAATCTAATTTATAATTCTATCACCACGAAGTCTAATCGTCAAAATAGATCAAATACATATTCTCAGTCGTCATGAAAGAGCCGATGGAAGAGACTGCTAAAATTATTGTAGTAATCTATTTAAGTTTGTGGCTTGTAACCATTAGTAAACACAAATACTTGATGTAATTAATCGATAAGGAAGCAAAAAATCAGCGAGTGAATCATCAATTAAGCAAGTTCAATGTAACATCAAAGAATGTGACATAATTTACGCTTTTGAATTCCTAAGAATCGCTTTTATTTTATGCGGTCATATATCATTCAGTTAGCATCTGCCGGATAAAAATCTGGAGCAAAAAGTGCACATCGCATCTCTCAGCCGCCTCTGATGCTGATGAAACATGAAGTTAATAAACCCGCAACATATAAACTTGACTGAGAACACATGCCATCGCTCTGTGTGTAAACAAATGCTAGTGATGTTAGTTTTGATTTGTCGCTCATACAAGTTGTTCGTGTATTTTGCACAAGTTTATAGAGACTTAATTTGGTGGTTTTGTAATTAACTTCGTGTAGATTGATGAGGAATCATAAATATTTGGATAGTCGATCATAATTATTAATAATTTGTTTGATACTGATACAATAATCTAATCCACTTTTTCACAATTGCTTCTAAAGCTAATATTCATGGCAATATTTTTTCTCAATGCTTGTTTACCTCGCCCTCCAAGTAAATAACGAATGGGGTTAACAACTATTTATACAAGTTTTAATTGTACATTCTGAATACAAAATCCATAATTGTAACACGGAAGACAAAAAATAAATGAAAATATTTTTGGTTTGTTTCGTAAAACTTTATTAAAATTTAATATTTCCTATTCCTACACATAATTCTTCATTAGGAAAACAAAGAACATAAACAAGTAAATTGAAACAGTAACTAAGTAACAACAAACTATGATTTACCAAACAGACGAAACCATGTTTTGTTCATTTTGTAGCCTTCATTCTCATTCTCTTATGATTCTGATATAGGTAGATTTCAATCTTGCTATAATTTCTGTTTCTTCAAAATTTATTTTGTGCAAAAATTCAGTGATATGACTTAAGCCATAACAAATTTCTTTACAATTTCTCTACAATATCAAAGAAACATCAATGTTATCTTGCTGAAAATAGATGGCTCACTGCAATATCCAGATTGATTTTTTATTATCTGATGTGTAAATTGTATAGATCATTTTGCGAAATTTATACTGTACCAAATTCCTTCGTGATATCAAAATGTTAAAGTATTAATGGAAATGAAAAATTCCTGAAAAGTAGGACAAATCTAGAATAAAACTATCAGGCATTCAGAATGCAACTGCAACTTTTCTATGTCCTTTTTGGATTGCGTTAAACGGCTTTGCAAGACATGAATTTGTTATCAACTCTGATTACCGGCTGAGGTATTCTATTCAATTACTTTATACTATACTTACTCCATCGCGTAATAATATATATCTAGTAAATTGATGTTTAGGGCAATTTACAGCAATTTATTTACTATTGGGTTTATTGTAACGGTACCACTTTTTTCTGTTTTATTTTGTCGACGGTTAGGTTGGTGGACTTGCTAATCTCTTTCAAAGTTAGTCTCATTCGAACTGAGGATCTTAGGATCTACAGCCCTTGATTGTTGCATAACCCTTTAAATATATCCATTTCTCACATATATTACTTGCGAGATTATAAAGTAATCCCACCTTACAAATACATATTAACCTCATCAAAACACAATAACGTGTTTCACACTTTCACTAGTTATTCCATGAATCAAAAAAGAGACAGCCAAACAAAATTACCGTATCCGTAACAACCGGACATAAATAACAACAAACTGCATCTCATTGTTGTGAAATCCCGAAATAAACGACATACGAAAAGTCCTAAAGTGGAAATAGAAAACATAATTCATAATCATCTCTCCTGCTATTAATTTCTATTGCATCGCACCCATATAGTTCACAAACATACTCGTATCCATGGTTACGAAATAACAGATGAGTTTTGAGTTTCTTCCTTTGATCTGCCGCTTTCAGGTGCGTCGCATGCGCAGGATTATCGGACTGCTAACATGTGGGCGAAGAGATTTTTCATTTTGAAATGTGACGATAGGTTTCTTGACGTCATAGATGAAATTAAATTTGGAAAAAGTGGCGATAGAGTTATTGATCGTTCAGAATAGACATTCAGTTGTTGTTTTAACAGGGAATTTATTAGGCGTCTACATTTTATTTTTCGAGTAAGTTTTCTGAAATAAATTTTGTTGTATTGTTCATGAAGACATTTATTGGATTCTTGAGCCAATTCTTAAATCGTGATAACTGAAATGTAAATTTACTCATTCACGTGATTTGCTGTTGCTGCTTGTCAAATGATGACCCCCAAAAGCTCCACGGGGCTATTTACTATTAAATTAAGAAATTTTTATATAATTAAATATGTATATTGGGTAAATAGCTTCGTGGTGCCACACCTATAATGGGTAAAAGGCGTGATGATATATTTATTTATTTATTTATTTAAATATGTATAATTATTGAAGTGATATTATTTCATAGTATACTAATTCATATTTCGTTTGTTTCAGGTATGTACTTCTTTCGAAATCTTAGAACAATATGGTTGCAATATCGTAAGTTTTTGTTTTTTACTTTATAGTAAAAAAGGCACAGCCTTGCATTGTGGGTTCGAAATATGCTCACATTAAAAAGTTATAAAATCAATAATTTTTCATTCAAATTAGTAATTTTTTGGGATTATTAATATATGAACTATTCCTTTAACAACTGCTTAATTCAGTTATTTTGGATAGGTAAGTTGAAGTTGGGATACAATTAACATGGCAACTACGAAGCTATCGGGCACTAACTAGTAGTTGTAACAAGGGTTATGTAAAGTATCTATGTGTCAAAAATAAATAAAAATTAAGATCTCGTATATTGCGGTTCTTCCTACAGATACAAACTGTATGCGAAAGGATAAACTACTACTACAATTCGAATACATTCCAAGCTTCTTGCTTTGCGTCATATGCCAACAAATTCTCAGTGGCTCTTCGACCGACGAAGACTATAGTCTAGTTAAGTTATCTCAGCATGACGAGATGAAAATCTAAAATCGCTTTTCCCCGCGCAAACTGGAGCATAGCAAATCATAAAACCACGACCCAACGTATTGTGCTCGTGTTTGTGTTTAGAGTCAGATGCTAGTCTCTGTGCTCTGCTGCTCTGACCTGACCCAAGACACTGTAATTGTTTCTAACTGTTTCTGTTTTCCCTGTATTGCTGATCGCACAAACTGATAGTGTTACCTATGATTTTAAAGGTGCTTCCATGTTTTTATTACTGGGTATTCGCATTAGCTTCGTCGTTATAGACTTGTGAAGGTCTGAGTGAATTTTACAGAAAGTCAATGTTTTTTTTTTAATTTGACAGCAAAACAATGCAATCTCAACCAATAATTCCTGCATTTTTCACTCTAATATTTATAATTTTACTCTACCTGAAACCGGAAATTAATGAAAATGTTTATTGGTAATTTTCTTAAAATCACTAGTGCCATGAAATAACAAAACAAAGGTAGATAATTTTTGTTAGGAGAAAAATTTAAATATACCAATACTGCATTTGTCTATTAGATAGTGCTCGTTTCAGCATAAAAATAGTGCGTAATAATATTCATAAAGTGTTATTTGTTTTACGTGTTGGAATGGTATGAGTTATAAATTTAAATATTTCGCTAACTACTTTCGACTACAAATTAGCTCCTGTCCTTCGTAAACACATTCGCATTTTCTATTTTTAATGCGTAGTCAAAATATGCTCTCGAAAACCCATAAATACCACTTGGGATTTAAAGTATCAACACTCTGCTTTACAACCTGACATTCCGTTCTCTGTTTAGCGCTCATTCATTGGAAAAACTCAGGAGTATTTGGCAAACGCACAACTTGCAACTTTACCACATATCTTCATGTAGTTCCATAGTTCTCAATTCAACCATGATTATTACCTCCCGTTCATATAAGTAAAGCAGATGACGTCTACCTGAGTGTGAAGAATTTTTCATCCACGATAACTCAAAATTTAATGAAGTCATCAACATCAAATTTTAAATTGAGATTTTAGATATTCATTTTACGAGTTGATTAGATTTTGGAAACAATCCATCAAACAGAAGAGGTAGCAAATCTCAGCAAATAAAGGAGTTGAGTTAGTGCCGGTAGAGTACTGGCTATGTAACTGCCTAGCACAGCAGAGTTCGTGGGTTCGAATCCCACTGAAGTACATGGTCGTTTCTGTTCATAAAATTCACAACCATCTACTTATGAAATGGCATATGATCTAAAATAATTAGTCAGCTTTCAATCTTCGTAAATAAAATAAAATCTTTCTTTATATTTCTTATATTTAGTACCGTTTATAAATTAAATTATGTGGTACCCACAGTAGATTCTAAGGACAACATCATTTTCAGATTCCGTAGTTAGAACTTAAATATTTAAATTTGATGGTCAAAATTCGAGCTGATTAGATTTTTGTAGCAAGCCATTAACCGGAAATGGTAGTTTATTTGAAGACTTATGAAGTATTTCAGTAAATAAATTAGTTAAAAGTTAATGTACTCAAAATGATATACAATAATTACAATTACAATAGAATTTTTATTTGAATTTTTTTCCATATTTTGTACAGTTTAGATTAAAAATTACAGGGGGTTATACAAGATGTTTCATAACTTCAGGTACATACGTTAATGGTATTTGTTATTTGATATGCTGATTACAAATCAAAAAGAATTTTTTTTTTTTAAATCGCAATATTATTTTCCATGTTTCCCAGTCCAAAATTTTTCGTTGCCACTGCCACTGGGTAGATAATTATGTTAATAATTATCGTTTCATTAAAAATAATGAAATTTTGTTTGCTTATTTTACTAGTATTATGTAATTTAAATTGTTGATTACCTACTTCATTGTTTGTGTTTAATAGGAAAGCGAATTCAGTGCAGTACTACAAAAAATGTTTTAGGTAAACAACCCTTAATTTTTCGAACTTAAAAAAAAATTATTTTAGATTCGTAATCAGCATACCAAACAACATATACCATTAACGTATGTACTCGAAGTTATGAAACACCCTGTATGTGGTGGCGTTTCCACATCACATTCTAATAACAATATCATTTTCAAATTTTATATTAAAACTTGGATGGTCAAAATACGAGCTGATTATATTTTTGCAGCAAAATATCAACTGGAAGTGCTAGTTTATTTGAAGGCCTATATAGGATATTTTGAGCATATCTCAGTAAACAATTTAAGTAAATTTTGTTGTATTAAAAAGATTTTGTACCGTTTAAAAGTTGTTTAGGCGGTAAGGTTATGTGTTGAACCCATCAGATTATTTTGTAGCAAATTCACTTTACTTTTTAATAAGTAGTATAAAGTTAAAATTTTCTAGATTCCTAATTCAGCACGGCGTAGTCTAGCGATATATCGCGTTAGATAAAACACTTTCACGCAAGCAGAGCATAGAGAACTAAATACCTGCGGTGATAACATCAAACTTATCGTCTACAATTAGTTACTGATTTTCACAGTGAGCGGCGCTCGTGTAGCCGTGCAAAACGTCAGATCCGATTTCTGCGAGATAAATTGTTCTCTGTTCCGTTCAGAGCACCAGAACAATATCGCATCGCACTTTATAGCTTGTCGCTGTTTCAACGCCAGCGAGATAAAAAATCGCACAAAGAAAACTATTTCTTTGAGGTGCATTAAAAGTGAATGGATGTTTCCGGTATGCGACGTAGACGACTTTTTAGCTGCATCAATGATGCGGCAATACTGCGCACTACATTTTTTAAATTTCATTATTTAAAGCGAGCATTTACTCTGCTAGGTATGAACACCACATTTTATTAGGTATTCAGTGAAGACATTTAAAATACAAATTCGAATTAAGTAAGGACCTGTAAGCATTAAGCATAGTTAACTACATAAATAATTAATTTGGTAATGTTACAAATTTTGATAACTAATCGGCTCAATTCTCTAACGAAATTGTTATCGTAGCAACTTGCTAAAGGTGATTAAATCATGTTTAACTTTAGCTGTCAAATTATTAATTTTTGTCACAATTGGCAAGTTGTTACGGTAGCAAATTTTTTAGAGAACCCAGAAACACAGTCAACCAACAATCAATCACCTCCAAACATTCCTATCATGGTATCATGGCACATTACTCTCGCCTCGTCCACATTCATAGTGCGATTAATACATGCTCGTTTATTCTTCACACTCTAAAAGTCTAAATCATTCGTTTCCGCAACAAACTACCAATCATACCCAACCACTTATTCCTCGGACGCCCACGCCAGGGCCGTATTATCCATAAGGCAGTATAGGTAACTGCCTAGGGGCCCCGTAACGGAAAGGGGCCCCGCGCACCGAGAAAAATTTTTTTTAAATATTTCATCGAGTGAAAATTGTATTCTGGTAGAAAAAATGTATTTTGGGAAGTTAGAAAAGGGGCCCCGAGAATTGCATTGCCTAGGGGTCCCGACATTGTTAATCCGGCCCTGGCCCACGCAATCGTTCACCCGCATATATTAGTTTCACCAACTTTTCGCTCAAAATAACCATGCACCTCAACTGACACACTCCCACTTTCTTAACATTCTTCTCAATCTCACATTCACCATACACGAATGTATTATTATATGCGTTGTATTTTATTCCAATTCATCTAATTTCGTTGTTAACAACGTTTTAAAAATCAAAAATGTACAAAGGAAATTTTTTGCTAATATATACACTTTTTTTCATCATTTTGTTTAAATTTTGTATAAGTTTCATTTTTGACTTTAGTTTATATTTATTAATAAAATGTCACTGTTCCTAAATTATTACTCTTTCATTTTATTGTCTTTAAACTTTTCACCGGTTTATTAAAAAATGTGTTCCATTTTTTTGTCCAGCAGCATATTAAAAATAAAAGTATATATTAAATATTCTGCTATCATATAAATGCAATATCATATATTATACAAAAATAAATTGTAATATAAAGTAGGTATAATAAAATTTAAAATAAAACCTTTGTTGTATTTTGGAAAAGGAAAGTTATGATATTCATATTTCAATTTAGAAAACAATAAAAAATATCTAATATATCTCAAGTTAAAAATACAAGACTGACATTTTTCATGAAATCCAGGTAATTTAAAATGTGTTATTGCAATTTTTTATCGAAATAATTAATTGACGCAAATTTATTCTGCCTATTTTTGTCTTGGCAGACCCGAACAGATCGCAGACGTGTACATATCTCAAAACTGGCATCGCTTCAAAAACCAAACTAATAAAACTTGAGATTTTGTTATAATTATTGCGTAAATTTCAAGCCAGGACCGTATTGGTGGATTTGAAAGCGTGCGTCAGTGCGTAATGGTTATGGTCTGTAGACAAATGAAGCCTATGGCACTAAATGAATTACGTTTACACAATCAATTGTTTACGCGTGGGCATATGCGTGTGCTTTACGCTACATTCCAGCAGTACCAAAATGTTCCTGCGTTGATTTCTACGGTAAATAATAGCAATACTGGAACGCTAACTTGTAGGCTTTTATGAAAGCAAAAAAGAGCCTGGGACAAATGATGTAAGTCCATCCTTCTTTGTCTCATACTTGCATGAAAAAAAAATTGTTACAATAGCAAAAATTTATCTTGCGTGTAGTGACAGTAATTTAGACAACAATCGAAAATAATATCATATTACTATTATAAATATTGTTATTGTAAATAACAAAATTGCTATCACTATACGAAAGATAAATTTTTGCTATTGTAATAATCCATTTTTTTTCTAATATTTGTTTTAAAGATGTTAATGAGTATATTAAATCCCTTCTATTTTTGCAACAATGTTTATTAATTACTTTGACCATTTTCCAAATCTCTTAACAGTGACAAATTTTGTACGTCGCGGTCCATTACGGCAACATTTTGGCAACCACACGGTCAATTAATAACTAAAGGGAGGCTATGAAACTAGCAGTTATTAGATGGTATCTATGGCCGGTGGAAATAGATAACTATATTTGAGCATTTGCGTGGGCGACTTATGAAGAAAGTCTTTATCCAGCGTGATTTATGTTTGAATTGAAATTTCGTTAATAATTCGATGATTTATCGTCCTCCATTGTTTATTGTGAAATGGATTAATTGGTAGGCAGTCAGACTGGTCGATAGTTCGATCAAGGTACCTGTGGAAACAAATGGGTTGATATTGTCATTTGTTTTATTGTTTAATCATTGTGAAAGCGACCGTGACTGCGAAATATTCAACATTTATTTATTAAAATTAAATGTTATATTTTATTTATTTGTACGTATTTATAGGCCCGATTCTAGCGGGTGTTCATTTTGTTCCCAGAACTTTTTATTCTATGTCTACAACTCAGTACTACTACAACTATTTAGTACTATTTAAAATACTTGAAATAAAAAATGAGGGCTTCATTTTTATGTAAGAACAAAGACGAAAGAAGAAATGAAATATAAAGAAACACAATATTTGTTTTAAACAAATACCAGCAAAATAGTAGAATCCAAAATAAGTTAGGTTTCTATTTAAATAAATTAGAATAAACGTATAATCAATTTTTCTTTTCTGAAGATCCTGCCGACCTATATCTAGTGATTAGAAATGTTAAATCATTTACTGTATATATTAATTAGCTACAACTATTACAGTAAATATTTTCCTCACATAAAGTTAAAGTTAATTGTATCCCGAGGCATTAACAGCAACCAATATCATTATTAAATTTTTATTGTTAGTTTAAAATTGATTTACCATGTAATTGAATAAAACAAATAACTGTATACTTCAATCACGCCTACTAGATTTACCATCTGAATAATATATCGTACAAAATCACAATTACATTATTACAGATATCTGATGAATAAAACAATAGGTAGCACTAATTATCTTAAGGTCAATAACACAACGTATACATTTCTCATTAAATGTACATCAACCCAAATTCTAATTATCAAATTAACCTATTTGCATATTTCAAGCGGTATTGTTATGCTCTTTGTTTTTTACGCATAAAAATTTGGTGTGGTCATCGTACAACTTTCTTATATATTTATCAAATGTGTAATAACTACTGTTGATACAAATTTGATACACAGAAGAAATGTTTGTTTGTCAAAATTAAAAATTGAATCACTTAAAATTTGAAATTTGATTGATTGTATTTCTGTATAAATCAAATCATAAGAAACTTATTGCCGTGGAGCGCATCATCTTATCTCTAATATTTTTAGAGTTACGGCCATTTTTTGTTTTTCGAAATGCAACTTTTAAAGGTTATAACTCTGAAATTGTGTGAGATATCGAGAAATTGTCTACAATTTTGTGTTTTTCGTGTACTTTATGCCAAAATAGTAAATTTTGAAAATTTTGTAATTTTTTGAAATTTTTCTCATAATTTTGATCGCCGATAACTCGACAAATACAAAAGATACTGACTTCTGGTATCGACCAATCGATTCAGCTCATCGAAATATATATGCATGCAAAATTTCAAATTATTTGGCCGAAGAATTGAATAATTAAAGCAAAAAGTCTGAAAACAGCAAATTTCGAGCTAAACGTCTATGGGTACCCCTTGACGTTTGGCCTGAAATTTGCCATTTTCAAACTTTTTGCTCTAAAATTTCAATCTGTTGTTCGATTTATCTAAAATTTTACATACTTATATATTGACATGTCCTGAATTCAATGATGTATGTTTCAATTTCGTATTTTGTTTATTTTTAAAGATATCGCTCATCAAAATTATGACTAAAAATTCTAAAAAATCGTAAATTTTCAAAATTGGCTAATTTGTAATAAAATATGTAAAAAATACAAAACTGACGACTATTTCTCGATTTCTAACATAGTTTATGAGACCACTGAAAAATTCCATTTTTGGAAATTCGAAAAATCGCAGTAACTCAAAAACTATTCGAGATACGGTGATATGGATATTCGTAGGGCTCAATTGATAAAGTATGTTTATGATACTGTTTAGCGCCCATAATTAACATCTTGGTAACCAAACAACAGAAAAAAGCACACTTCAAAATTATAAAATTTTTTCATGTGAACATATTGTATCAAATATAAATGTTATTAAAAGCTAAAGAAAAATCATCTGCAAAATAGTCGAATAAAAAATATTGTATGTAGCACGTATGTACATAATAAGGTTTTATTAACTTGCTCTTTTATGTATTTGTTATATAAATATTATCATTGCAAAGTTCGCTAATTCAATTCAAGAATAATTATTAAACGATGATAATGTAAAATAATATAATTAATGTATTGCCTTTCTTCATTTCTTTCTCATTTGGTTTGGAATTCTATTTATATTTCGCAAGTTCCATATCATAAAGGTTGCGTGTTTTCCAACTCGTAATGACATCATTTTCAATGATAATTAATTAGCTGGGTTAATGATGTAACGGTTTGTTTTGTTTAAATTTTTACAATGTTTTCATGTTCAGTTATCTCTATTTAATGGACTTATAATCGTGTAGCTTACATACAAAATTTGTAAAATAGAATACTTTTAGAATAGAAGCATTTTTATTGTTTTCAATATCTTTATATAGTCAATCTTTGGTAGTAATTGTTGCTGTCAAATTATTCTAGACAATCAAATTTCTATTTTTATTCTTCACGCAACAAGATGTGCTGTCAGTCAAAAGAATGAAACTTACTTTTGTAAAGCGAGGAAGTGAAAATTTAGCACAAATTTTTTGCAAGTCAGTTGTCAGGAAAATATGAATATATTAATGCCAGTCTTGAAAATGTTTCATTTACAATCTGTCTTCAGCGTTACTTTTACTAATTATTCACATCTTCGAGCCGAAATTAATGGGCAAAAATGAATGTTAGATGCAGATGCCCCCAAGGCAAGATTGTTATTTTTTGTGATAGAAATTTGCAAAGATTCTGCAACAGCTTTCTCGATTTAGTTACAATGAAAGTTTAGATTTTCATGTAGTGTTTACTGTTTTTACAACCTTAGAATTTTCTCTTCCCAACGCTCTAAAACAATTTCACTACACTACCAAGAAAAAGTAGCGATGATAGCGATACGAACGAGAGAATTGCAGCATTCGCAGCAAAAAACTGTTACTGGTGTTTTTGATGTTGACGGGCATAAGTTGCAGCAAAAACTGTACCGAGCTTGGAACTAAATTAAATTAAGTGGAAAGTGTGTACGTGTCAGCAAATTAGTTCTTTTAGTTCGTGGAATTGAATTTATGGATTGTTTTAGTGCGAGTGTCCATCCAAACAAAATTAAGAGATAACTTTTTATGTTTTGCTTTCAACGTTTTGATAAACTGCACTCTACAGCTGCATTGCACCAAATGCATTTCAACGTTTCATCCATGGATGTTCCTATTTTATTTATCAGTCGAGACATAGAATTTTCTAATACTATGGGCGTGTTTCTTCGTCTTATGATTATGATTTTCTAAATCATGATTTACTTAAACATGATTCTTTTGAATCATGATTAAAATTGAATACCAAAGAAATAAATAAAAATGAACCATGATTTAAACTCAATCCATAACCTCAAATAATCTTTACTAGTAGCATTTCCATTACTGTTTATATTAGGAAATGTGTGAAACATTTGTTGATGTTGCATATATATCTCCTTGAATTGAGCATAATGCATATTGAAAATTCCTTCCACTATTTCCTGTAATTTTATTAACTAACAACTTTGGGGGCTATGACTTGACGGCTGGTAACCGCATTTCATACGCCAAAATATATCACTTATCGAGATCTGCGAAAGCAGAGTGCTACACCCGCAATGGGTAAAAGGCGTGATGATATATTTATTTATTTATTTATTTATTTTTTATTTTTAAAATTAAACAAATAGACTCGTTAATAATGACAAGTAAATTTAGCTAACTTATCAATTTGAAATTGTTAAAGAAAGTTTGTATCCTCTATAACAACTAATTTGTTATTATAACTATTATTTATTGTTCTGCTTCAATATAATTGCTAAAATATATAGTCAGAAGCACATAAAAATAAATGTTAATAGTTACTATATTTTCAAATATATTTAGTTACGAAATACTCAAATATAATTTATTAGTTGCTAACAAATTTGAATCTTGTTAAATTAACAAAAATTAACGGTGGATCGTCTGAGTCTAAAATTTTTCTTAATTTTGACTAAGTATAAATATTTACTGTGTATTTGTGATACTTTACTATGGTTGAGAAACTCTCATTTGTTTATTTAATGTAGAATTATGTTTTGAATTATTAAAAAAAAAATAATGGAATGGTATTAACGTCATTCAAATGATAATTGCGAATTATTATATTTATCATTTTATTCTATTATGCCTGATAATTACGAAAAAACGACCGCAGTTAATATGTTTTAATATTAACGATTAATAATTACGATAATTACGAATTAGTCATCATTGTAAGGTGACTATAATTTCGCAAAAGTATGACCACGA
Source organism: Poecilus cupreus (assembly GCA_963942605.1). Classification (NCBI taxonomy): domain Eukaryota; kingdom Metazoa; phylum Arthropoda; class Insecta; order Coleoptera; family Carabidae; genus Poecilus; species Poecilus cupreus. Next base: position 36,446,611 of record OZ012714.1, read on the forward strand.
CATGCGAATTTAACGGTAATGTTAGCAGTAAACACGTGTTTACTTTAAAAGCAGGCTAATTTATTACAGGTGCTACAGAATTAAAAAACCACAGCAATGAATTTTTAATAATATACCATGAAAGGTCACATACAAAAATCGCCAATTCGTTACGCAAAATTACCATCATTTTGCTGTCAGTGTTTCAAAATAATTTAATCCCTCTCTGTACATTTACTCCCGCTATGTAATTCTCCTGACAGTGGTTCTCAAAATATTTCATACTAATTATTTAATCATGAAGATCGCTGTTCAACATAATTAAATTTAAAGTTTGAGAACATCAGTTTGGCCTCGCCAATCAGTGCCGTAATTATTGTAATTTGTCTTATCTTATATACAATTCATATTTCGCACTTTCTGTCTGTATATGGCGCGCAGTGTCCGTGCGCAGAATTCGAAATTTCCCGAGTTTTGTCGAATGTAGACGACCTTCACGCTTCGTTTGCAAATGCGTGAAACTCGCTGAATTGTCACTAATTACGGGCCTGAAGTTTGTTACCATAATGTTCAAGAGCGTTGCGTAGATTATCTTTTGTTTTGTTGTTGGATGTGTAAGTAAATGAAATAGAAAACTGTGTTAGGAGTCTGTGAAATATCGCTTTAAAAGTTCGGTCACGAACTTCTGACAAATTGAGTTATGAATATTCATCTGTTTCAAGTTGATGTATATGGAAAATCTTTTGTTGTGAAACACGTGCAGTAATTTCGTTTTAAATTTTGTGCTGTAAACTTTCTGCTCACTGCGGCTTTAGTGGTTAATTAAGATATTAATTCCGAGCTTTACAACTTTAATTTGAATTTAAATCCTTGTTTATGCATATTAATACACAATACACGTCTACGAGTATATCTCATAAGTAGCAGACTTGAATATCAGGAATCAGAAATTTGAATTGTGTTTTTCACATATTAACAATGTTTTCATCGTGAAATGTCATAAGTCTTATAAGGTAACTATTTAAAAATCGTAAAGAAAGTAACATTTTTACCTCCCGCCACATCCTGTAAGGGAGGTATAGGAATCATGGTAAAAATTGGGTAGCGAGTTTTCAGTGAATGAGCACGTTTTAGGGTCCCTAGAATACGATTTTAATAGTTTCGCGATGATGTCTGTTTGTCAGTCTGTCTGTCAGTCTGAGTGGATCTCTGGAGTTGGTTTCTCAAAAACTACTAAACTGAAAATTTTGCTATTTTGTATATATCAATTGTATCCGCTTTGGAAATAGCTGATTAGTTTTTGGTAATAATCCAATAACCGGAAATGGTAGTTTACTTGAAGCCCTAACAGGTTATTTTAAAATATCTCAATAAATTATACTTTAATAAAAATTTTGTTATTAGATTAATCTTCAAAATATTATGATATACAATTATTGCTTGAAACATTTTCCTCTTATTGTCACCATTTTCGAAGTAGAACACGTTAAAGAAATATTATATTACAAATATCATCTGTTAAACTCAAACTATACGACGTGTATACGACTGTTTGAATGTTTTTTTTTACCATGGCACTCTGAAAATAGTTAAAAATTAATTATAATTTTTAGTTTCTGCCGAGGTTTCTGCCTATCTTATGGCAGGAATGTATTACATAAATAAATATAGGCTAATTTAATACATTTTTTGTTTATGAACATTATTTGTATTTACAATTTTGTTCTTAAATTCATAGGGAACGAACTATCGCCTAATGAAAATTTTAATATTATATATCCTATGTCCTATAAAAAAAGTAAGACACATACATTATACATAACATCACGCAATATCTCACCCAGTGGGGTAACACAAACTCTGAAACACATTTAACTAACAATCAATTTCTTCCAAACATTCCTGATCATGGTATACCAGAATAATAAATATAAGATATACATAAAATATACCATCACACCTTTTACCCATTTTAGTTGTTGCCTCTGCTTTCTCAAATCTCTCTAAGTGATATAAGTGGCATTATTAATATTGCCGTCTGTGGGTTTCGAACTGAGGATCTCATGATTCAATCCATGTGCAACATAATCTACATTTCATAAAATCTGTCCATCCTTTACATCATTGCGTTTCTTCTTCCATAAGGATGCAAATTAATCTAACCTTTACGTCAAACCTTCACCTTTACTAGCATTAACAAAATTACCAAATCCCAAACTCTGTTATTGACAATTATCCCAAGCTTCCTCATATTAAAACTTGAAAATTCCGTTCACCACATGCTGGAAATAAGTCGAGTACACATCGTTTCAGATTCAATTACCCGTGTTCCTTTGAAGATGAGTGCGTCAGGATCGCACAATTTGGTCCATAATCAAGAGCATGCGAAACGCGATGCTTGGATGCAATTAGCTAGTGATGCAACCACTCATTAATGGAGATGGCTTTGTTGGTGGCACGCTGAAGTGTTTTGCGGGAGTTTAAGGGTTCCTGTTGTTGAAGGGAAGATGAGAAGATTCATTGTTTGGTGGTTTTCTGCATAGTGATCGTGTTATGCTAGAAGCTGAAGAGTTATAGGTTAAATTGAATGGTTGATGAAGTAGATTAATGATTTAATTCTGGACAGTCACACTTCTTTTACGGTTACACAAACGCCACACTGGGGTCTGGGAAACCCCCAAAAAAAGTATTTTCCCGTAACTGGATGTAATTTTTCTAGGGATTTTACCTATGGAATATTTGTTTATGTTTATAGAAAGATATTAAACAGTTAATAACCTTTCTGAACCATATGTTTGATTCAAAACACAGTATTTTGTCAAAAACGTAACTTTTTTATTTTGGACTATTAGAACGAATACATAGGGATTTTACATATTGAATATTTGTTTAGGATTATACTGAATTTACAACAAGGTAGTATCGATGTTATGTGAATGCTGTTCATGTGAAAAATTAGATGAAAATTGTTGGGTTTCTCAGATACTTAGAACATTCTATACCTCATTTGTTTATTGACTATATTAAATTTATACAGAAATATAAGTAAAATTTGACATAAAACTTAAAAGAAGAATAGAGTTATTTCTAGTTTATTTGAATCATGGACTTTATTAATTAATGAGTAAGTTAACAGACGTTTCGAAATACTTATTTATATATCAAGGCATTAAAGTATAATTTTTTATTACGAATATGGAATAAACTATATGAGTAATAAAAAATACTTTAGTGTCGAGGTGTATATTACATTTTTCCAAAATCGTTTAATTATTAATTAAAAACATAAATAAATCGCTGTGATAACAAAAGTACTGTCAAAGTGTCAAATTGGGTTATAATTTTCATTATTTTTTATATTATTAATATATTCTTTGATATGGTCTGTATGTGATATTCATTAAATCTAATAAATTATTATAAATGGTAATTAATATTAAATAAATTCACCAATAATATTATAGAATATTTTGTTTGTTATGTAAGGTTTTTAATTCAAGTTTGACACATGAGTCTGTAGTGTAAAATTTTGACATAAGAGTCCGTAAAGTTTTACTTTAGCTACTATTTTGGATAACTTTATACATTTTATTTTACACAATTTGAAAGAAGTAATTTCTTCCTTTACTCTATTCTTGGTGTAAATTGCTCCGTGGTAACGCATTGGACTGTGGATAATAAAATTTGCAGTTCAAATACCACACCTAATAGTTGCCATTTTAACTTTACCCCGGTGATTCTATCTCCACTACCATCTTTAGAGCTTGTGACTACAATTACAACAATTTTAATGCAAATAGCATAAAAATATCGCTTAGTCAAACTATGCATAACCTACGATATTCTAGAATATCTTGACTTCCTGATAAACAACTACTTGCAAAAATAGCATTCCGATGTATTCATCAGACACTCCGTGTAGACTAGGAAAATAAATGATTACGTTGAACCGCTTTCGACAATTACCCACAAACAAACATTATTAATGTGTACAAATATTTACATCGAAGCTCATGACAAGTACTAAATTAATATGTAAATTACATTGCTTATGTTTAATACCCAACACTTATACAACCGCAGGAGTGTACGCTATATACCTACACACACAGCCATAGTCTTCCTATTCCATTGGCGTGCTGGGTTACAGGCATGTACATCACTAACTAGGGCAAAGTATAGGTGCTATAAGCTTATAGCACCTATACTGTGACTGGGGTAACACAAACCCATATGATGGTTCAACCAGCAATCAATCTCCTCCAAATGCTCCAAATATTGCTATCCTTGAGTACGAATTGTGACTCTTTCTTTTTCTTAATTCGATTCATACAAATTATTCTGTATAGTAAGTATGATAATCAAGGGAGAAATGTATGTCCAAATTTAGAACTTGAACTAGATGTTAGATTAGATAAGTCGTGGGAAAAATAATAAATTGTCCATACATTCCAGTATAATCATTTGAACAAATATAATTATAATACACATAATTTTTCTTCAGGAAAAGAAGTAAACATTATTGTTGGTATGTATTAGTTTTCAATAAATTGAATAAGTCAAGAAAATACATCGAGAATATAGTGCCATTTTGTTCTATCTCCATATTAAATTTGATATTATGTTGTCTATTTCTGAAATGGTATAAGAAAGCTTTCAAGCTATCTTGTTTATGAGACCAAACAGTAAAGAGATGGTACTTGGAGACGAATCCAGAACTTTTTCCTCAAAATAGTCTATGTACTAAGCAGCTATGGATGGAGAAATTGGCCAACCCATAGCTACACCATCAACTTACCTGTAAAACATTGAAGATAAACTGTTATTTACTTGTTTTCCTATCTTAGAATTACGTGCAGTAATTCGAAACATTGACTTTTTAAAAAGAAATTTACAGAATTCTACCCATTAAAAATCTTTTTATTTATTACTATAAGTTCTAATAGCTTTTTCAACTTAAAATAATAGGTATTTAAAGATGAAATATACGCCATGACGTTCGTAGGTCTAATGTACAAGAAGCGTACAAAAATGACAAAACTAGAATTACACAATGAATTTTCAAAAGAAAGAAGTATATAGAAAATCAAACCATATTAGCTGGAACCAGGAGCTCTGTTTTTGGGTGTTATAAGGAAAGTGTTTTAGCCTAGGTTTTAGCGATATGTAATTATTTGATAAAAAAAAATTACGAATAAAAATTATCGATAGTATATTTCTTTGTAACTTCTATTCGAAGGATTTTTTATTAATAATTGTATCTACGCACGTGATTTAACCCACTCATTTTGTTAAAAGTTAAGAACTTCATCACCGCATTCGTTTTCGTGAACGTACTATTTATTATAAATGTTGATAATACAATCTTCACAATTCTTTAAATTAATTAATATTTTACTAATTAATAATTTTTGAAGCTTATTCTTCTATATGTGACGAAATACTTTCTAAATCACTCATTTTCACGAAGTGCTTCAAAAATTTATGAAAAACAACTACATAATTGTTTAATTTCAAATTATGGTCGTCATGGATTAAACACATTTTTACAGCAACTAAGGATTAATTTTCTACTTGTCAAAAGAATTATTATTTTAAATTTTTAACTTTGGGTGAGCGTAGATAAAATATTGTACAATACACGTGTAATAATACATTATTATTTATTACCTAATATAGATATGTCATTACACAACTTGGCTACCACCTCGTTGTTTCACATACGTATCTTAATATTGCTCTTATCCCACTTATGTCGTAAATATCTATTAGAACATTGTACAGCTAAAACCGAGGCTAAAACAATTCTTTTAAAACACCCAAAAACAGATCTTGTACTTTTATCACCTAGAAGACAAAGTTTTTGTTTCATACATTCATATTATAATATATAATTGTTTTAGAGTGAATAATTAATTCAAAAATTCAATCTTTGCAAATGGTTTTTTTTCAAACTAGAGCCAATTTTTCTATATTGAGAACATACAGTTATGTATCTTTAAATAGAATATGTAAAAGTACGCAATCTTATGTATTTGATTCTTTTATTGCAAGTAAGTGTTATTTCCTTTATACAAGTCCATCTTAATCTTACAAGATCGCAGTTTTATTTGAGAAATTGTTAGCAACACATTTACAATTGTAGCGTTTCTTGTCATCCACATTTTTCTGACAATTCCGATATAATATTTCACTTGCACGTCCATGCATCCACGCAACGGGAAGAAGACTGCAGTGTGATTCTAGACTGCATCGTCTTCTTGAGCGTCTCGCGTAAGATGTTGGAGTCTGGGTGAAATAAGGCGCGTTCAATTATTCATACAACATCGTCGTCATTTCCTTCAACGCACGTGCTATCAGACTAGAGCTGGTGCTATTGCTATAATCGGATCGCTGTGAAAGGACAATGCTCGTCTGTGTTGTATTTGTGAAATCGCTAATTGACGGAAGATGCCTTTGTTATTGATTAAGGTGTGAAGATGAATTAAATGTCGAAGAATGATTTCCGTGATTGGTTTTGTAACTGCCCATTTTGGGAAAGATCATTTTATTAGGTTCTTGTTTGTAAAAAATTCAAGTGGGACAGCTATTGGAAAGCATTTTGTTGAAGATCGAATTTGGAATAAAATGTAATTAGTGTCAAAAATTAATTAAATTTTGATAGTGGCCGAGCGAAACCAGAAAAATTAAGAACACAGAAAGTTAATAATGATGATGGCCCTAATTAATGTCAAACTTTTAATTAGTTTATTATTAAATAGTTGTATTATGCTGTCATCGCAGCTGTAATAGGTGATTTTATGTCACGATTTTTCTAAGCTAAGAATGTGACTTTAATGTTAATAGAATTTTATGAAAATGCTTGTTATTATATCCCGTATAATGACTTCATATCCTGGATTGCAAAATCTCTACACACTACGTGATTCATTACTAATGTCTTCATTTTAATTTAATCTAAATTTATGCAAATGAATTTTCTTTGGGCGCGTAGTAGGTGACTGCAACAGCCTCGTCCAATGGAATCCCGAGTACATAGTAAAGAAATTTACTGAGAAAGCTGATACTAATTTAAATATTCTTTCCTTCTTCCATTCTACTCTTGTGCTTATAGTTATTTCAGGTTTGATCCTATATTTAATACTGTAAAAAAATATAATTTATAATAGTTATAGTATAGTTATACTTTAAGGCTCAAAGTGGCATTCGAGCTGCTAAAATAATTTATTGAACGTTAAACTTCTCCGCTGATTACTAGTAAATTGTTTACTAGAAAATAAATTAAATACTCCTCCAAACTTAACTCGAAATTTATTACTTTTGTATAATTTAAACATGAATAAACTCATTGCTGTAGTACACATCGTAATATGTCTTATATTTATCGAAATATGGCGATTTGAAATATTTTTCAAAATACGGAAATTTCCCCAAATATGACTTAAAATTGTAAATTTTTTTTATTACATTTCTTTATAACATTCGCGCCAGGAAACCCATTGCAGCAGAGCGCATCATCATATCTCTAATATTTTTCGAGATATGACGATTTTTTATATTTTCCGAAGACGAACTTTGAGGGTCTGTAACTCGAAAACTACACAAGATATCGAAAAATATCTCCAGTTTTGTGTTTTTTGTGGCATTTATAATAAATTAGTAAATTTTGAAAATTTTGAAATTTTTTTGAATTTTTTTTCAAAATTTCGATTGGAGATATCTCGACAAATATGAAATATACATACTTGCAGTGTTCACCAATCGATTCAGCTCGACGAAATACATAAACCCTGAAAATTTCAGAAAATTCGGGCAACCGGTTGAAATGTTAGAGCAAAAAGTCTGAAAATGGCCAAATTCAGGCCAAACGTCAAGGGGTACCCCTTGACTTTTGGGACAAAAAACACCATTTTCAGGCTTTTTGCTCTAACTTTCCATCCCGTAAAGCGATTTTTATGAAACTTTGTATACTTATGTATTTCGACGAGTTGAATCGATTGGTGAACACTGCAAATCTATATCTTTAATATTTGTCGAGGTATCGCCGATCGAAATTTTGAACAAAAATACAAAAAAAATTAAAAATTTTAAAAATTTGCTAATTTGTTTTATAAGGTGCCAGAAACGCTAAACTGAAGAGAATTTTTAGATATCTCGTGTAGTTTTTGAATTACAGGCCCTTAAAGTTGCACTTCGAAAAATACAAAAAATCGACGTATCTCGAAAAATATTAGAGATCTGACGATGAGCTCTACTACAATGGGTTTCTTAGCGCTTATATTATAAAGAAATGAAATAAAAAAATATTACAATTTTAAGTGTGGATATTCCGTGAATTTCAAATTTTTCTATAAATAAGAAAAATTTGACACGTACTCGTATATGTTAAAAATGTTTTAGGTTTTGATTCAGTGGACGTCAAAATATGTATTTCCGCAAAAATCTCGTCAGCGATTTTTTTCATGATTCCAATACTTCCTTATACTTTGTACAAGAAAGTAAAAAGAGGGAAATCAAGAAATAAATGCCTGGACGAAGTAAAAACATACATAAAGAGAATAGGAATAACAAAATTGAAAGACATATCAAGTGATACTCGTAAAAATAGTCAGTAATGAAAAAGGTGTTCCATGTTTCAGTTGTATTAATTTAATAATACATAAATTTAATTCCATTATTGTAAATATAATATGTAAATATACGCATACTCATATTTTATAACATGCATTTTATGTCATATTCAATATTGCACTCTCTCCCTAACGTATTTACATAATCCAATGCGTTTTTAATGTATCAAATATTAATCCTCCCATTTCAATTTGCCCCCAGTAATCTCCCGACAAAACATACTCATCCAATATAATCCACACATTTCACCAACAATAATAATCCAGTCCACACTCACAGTACAATACTGCATACTGCATGTATTCATCCGACAACCGATTATCTCTCCGCGACTAAATATAACCGAACGTGGGTTCGAATCCCGCCACGTGGGCTGACAAACGATGCTGCAGGGTGCGTGCAACACTGATTGATAGTGAACGCGAAGTTAAAAGTCGACGCGACGGACAGCGCAAGAAGGGTAGCCTTGTCTTGGCCTTGAAATGTATGTGTGATTTATTTGACATGTGGTTGATGTTGGAATTAGATTTATGAACAGAATGTTGAGACTTGGAAATAATGACATTCTATATTGCAATTCTGTTTTTGTGATTGTCGAAAAAACTGCAGATATTTAATGGAGAATTTCATACATAACTTCACGCAACTCTAGATTAAAAAATATTTATAAATGGGGCGCAACACTATTCTTAAGTGATTTAAAATGGTTGTAATCATCTTTAATAGATGTAAGTGAAAAAATGTTTGCTTTAAATAAATATGTGTAAATGTTGGCATAGGCAGTTAACATGTAAAATCAGTTTTTTTGTAAATAAAAAGTGTCCGGCAAAAAATTATGCATCCAAATTTTATAGCACAATACTGCCAATATCCCTACATCTTATTTAATACTGATTACTTTATTTTGATACCGCAATTTAATGAAATTGATAATAATAATTCCTCATTATCCGCCTGCTTTTTTCATTGCTACTTACGTACATATTGTGCCTGCAATTTGTTTTAAATATTTTTACTTGTTACTCACTTGCAATAGCTATTAACATTCCTAGTGATGTTATGAGTATCATAACAGCCGCAGATGTCAGTTTGAAATTCGAGCTCGTAGAGCGAGGATTTTAAGACATCTAAGGCCTGTTATGACTCATAACATCCGTGGTTTGTTCAATAGTTTACCGGTTTCAGAATATGAAGACGTTAATGTCATTACTAAATATTATTTATTGAAATTCTTTTATGAAAAAGTCTGTCATAATATTAGAAGGTGATCAAGTAAGTCTGTTTGTTTTTATTTAACACCATGGTTACACTTATTTTGTATCATATTTAAAATTATATTTTTACTTAAACGTCAAATGTGTTCTTCATGGCTAGATAAAAAGTGGATTTTGGCGATGTTGAATTGCCTGAAAATATTTGGAACGCAGCAGGTGAATCTCTGAACAGCTTAATTCCGTGTGTATTAATAAATAGCGTTATATTATCATTGTGTATTATTTTCATTTTCTTGCCTTATTTGACAGGTCAGTAAGGTAATATTACCCTAAAGAATAGAGTTATGACATACTTACCCTGCCTACTTTTGTGCATGTAAACATAGGTTTAATCTCCTGAAACCGGTAAACACCATTTACCCAAGCCCTCTATTGCTTTTGAAAATGAATCTTTACAAGTTACTAGTTGACAGCTACATTGTAAACATTTTACAAGTTAGTAAACAATACAAGTTTCCATAGTAATGCTTACAAGGCTTATGCGAAATCATTTAAAATAATTTTTGACAGAACAGTTGTGTGTAACTGACAGGACTTGGTTATAATTTTAATTTTATTTACAAATTAGTAACAAGTAAAATGTTGTACAATACACGCAGGGTAACTGTTTTTACTGCTTCAAGGAGTTGACAGGCTCGCCTAATCGGCTTGCCGGTCATTTCCTCCATTCAGCAGTAAAAACTGTTTTACCTTGCTTGTAATGTAAAATAACTATAATCTGTCACTGTCAATTTCTGGCGATGGAAACCTTTCGCGTTTATTCCTGTGATGCGCTGCGCCCCCATAACACATTCTAATACTATTTACACGGTTCTCGACATTTTAATTATTGATGAAGGTGATGTGTTTTTAGTCACGGTTTCGTCAATTTTTCTTTATTTGTAGCTAATCATGAATATAGCAAAATAATTCGTAGAAATTTTCCATTCCTGATCTTCTTATTGGATGAGTAAGGACAACATTATTCGCATCGCAGTAATGTCGTTAACAGTATTTGTCATTGTAAAAAGGACATTGGCCTTTGATATGTAAATTTACTGCAAAGCATTCCGTCCGTAATTTAATGTCAATCAAGTGTACTCTCCTTTCATTAAACTGATTAGCATTGATTTACGACGATAGGTTATGATCATTTTGTGATCTTTAATTAAATTAGGTTCGTCATTAGAGCATATTGTGAAAGGGTTATTTATGGCTATATTATAGCTGCACTTATGATGGCTTGCAGAATTTTGTTACAGTAGTTTACGACATATCCCTAACTAGCAAAGTAATTATAAAGAAAGTAGACTCCATTTTTATTTTAGGAAATTAGAACACTAGTAGGGCAATAAATCTATTAATTAATAACTCTTGTTCGTGCTAAAGTCACCATCGTGTGTTCTTGAAATGCGAGATTTCATCGGCGACCTTTTTTGATTTCTTGTAAATTGTCCACACGAAAACATACAACATATAATTTTCAATTTATCTCCTTCCCTGTAAGGAATCTTTTCTCGCAAACCATTTCGGTAATAAGTATAATTTTGACAGAAACTCGTTTATTATCTGACATCATTCGTTGGCTAAAACTTATTTTACCCTGAGTTTTGCACCAGACTTAATTTCACAAAATAAAAACTGCTTAATAAGAAAACAACCACTCAGTATTTTATTCTAGAAATTTTGCACAAATAAGGATCATCAGTCTGTACTTAAAAAACTCTATATTTTCAATTCGATTTTATATCAAATAACAAAATTCGTTAATTTTTCTGTTAATTATAAAATAGTTATTTATTTGAAATCGGCATTAAAGTGCTTAAAAATCGTTATTGAAAGCTCAGAAATCGTCACTAAAGTAACCCATTATACGACGATTTTGAGCAACCCAGTGTTGGCAACCGTTAAATAATTATTGTACAATTAGGATAATTTTGGCAGATATATTAACATACTATAGTAAATTAGGACTTAACATAAAACAAAATTTGCAAGAAGAATTAACTAATTAATTCCGATGACGAAATTGAGGACAAAACACATAATTTTGAGTGTTATTTACGATAACTTCACTTCTCGAGGTTGGCAACACTGACTGTCAGCTTCAATTGACAACTGACAGATGTATAAACGTAACCTATATTGTATTTTTTTACAATTTTTTCGAATTTTTTAGTTTTTAAATAGAACTTAATATATACCTCGACACTGAAGTTCATTTTTATCATTCACATGGTTTATTTTACTAAATTCTATATTCCTGGAAAAAAATTGAACTTCAGTGCCTTGATACATAAATAACTATTTAAGTACTTCTGGAAATTCACCATTTAAAAGTGCAACCCAGAATTTCGTATTATTTCGTACAACAAAGTTAAAAGAGAAAGAAGGAAAACTGTATATATATATATATATATATATATATATATATATATATATATATATATATATATATATATATATATATATTTTATTTTTTTTTTATCAAATATCTAGTAACCTATGGAAAAACAAATACATATTCAAACTACCCTACAAATGGGGAATATTTTGTCTAATTAACCAACCTTGTCACTCTTACGGTTCTCGAAATCCCAATGCATTCGTACTTTAAATAGGACCCTCAAATTTTTTGATAAAGTTTGAAAAAATCTTGACTGGACCAAATTATATGATTCTATATACGCATTTATGATTATTTTCGTGTTTTCACTTCATTATTTCATTTATTCCGGTTCTAAATCATAAGAAGAATTGTTTACAAATAAATATTAAACGGATTTTGATGTACATTTGCATAATTTAGCTTATCTTGTAACAAACAGACACGATAAAAATGATAAACCAAACATAGAAAGTGCAACCTAATCCCACTTTTCAAGAAGCAATTGAACGTGCATTATCAACTGCAGTGATAAGCCAGCACATTATAATTTATCATCTCTGTGATGCATTCAAACCTGAAAACGATTTATGGAGAGAAAATAATTACTAACAAGACATTAATTTGCATGTGTCAGATATCGGTAGTTGATTAACGCCTGTTAGCAAAGGGTGTTGATTAAAAATGCTGCAAGAGAGACAAACAGATCCGCAGTGCGAACGGCAGTAAGCGACGGAGTGGCCAGATAAACTGGAATAAAACGAGGAGTGTTGGATAAAGTGAAATTTTAACACCTCATTACTACATTAATATATGTACGTTGCGGGCTGCAAGAGGGAAAAATAGAAGTGGAGACGCGATTGCGATTAGGAATAGAAAGGATATGAATGGATCCGTTTCTGTGTCATCTTGGTTTTGTTATCGTAGCGCTGCAGTTGATACAGCTGCCACTTGATTAATAATTATTGAAAATATTACAATGTTCTCGAACTTTCAAGTAGATCTTATGATGGAAGTAAAAGGTGTTAAATTGGAAAACATTATGTTTTCTGACTTTGAAAATTGATTGTTTTGTTCTTCACAGCTAAATTAACAGCCAGCTTAAAAAAAATATTATTAATTATTTAACTACATTGGCAACAAATAGGACAATTTACGTAAATGAAACATTACTAAATAATCTGTTATTGACATAGATTTCTTATCAAATGAACACGGACCACCACTATCAAGAAAAGCTTATCCCTTCAAAAATAGTATATTCTACAACGAGCATGGAATGGTACTCATTTCCCACGAGTATGAAATGGATACTCCATGCGAGTTGTACACTATACTTTTTCTATGACCACGATATTATTTCCTAATTTGTTTAATATTTATAAAAAAGTTGTCTCGCTTTCATCATTCCAATATTTGACAATTCTAAATAAGTATCCTTGTAATGGCACCTGTACTTAAATGAACTGACCTGTATTGAAATACTCACAAAACAAATTCATTTCGCACGATGCTTGCAATGTACCTCATATCCCTAGCAACAACAAACATACAATGAGTAGATTTCTAAGTGGTCGTAGAAAAAATTAGTTTTCACTTATGACACATGTCAAAAATATACATTTGTTGTTGTTTTGTTACTTCAAAAAGCACAGGTTAATAGATTTAAACGAAAATGTCAAAATATAATTTTCTTTAACGTGTTTTCATTCGTAAATGGAGACAGTAAGAAAAAATGTTCAAACAATAATTGAAGATAATAATATTTGAAATATTATTCTAATATTCAAAATAACTTGATAGGACTTCAAGTAAACTGTAAACTATCACCAAAAACTAATCAGCTATTTCCAAAGCGGATACAATTAATATGTACAAAATATAAAAATTTTCAGTTTAGTAGTTTTGAGAAACCGTAACTCCAGAGATCCACACAGCCTGACAGACTGACAGACAGTCATACAGGCATACACACACACACAGACATCATCGCGAAACTATTAAAATCGTATTCTAAGGACTCTAAAATGTGCTCATCCACTGAAAACTCACTACCGAATTTTTAGCATGATTTCTGTCCCTTACATGAAATGTCAAATATGTATACAATATTCTTAATACCTAGCTATTAATTTTAACTTTATTGATATATCGTGAAATTTGGTAATGAAATGGGCCGTATGGCATGCATTATTAAATTTTTTACAAGTTTTGTATTTACACATTTGCTGTAAATAAGTTCAGCAATATAAATAAAATAGCATTGTAGTTCCTATACGCCATTCTTATATTCTATTTAATTTATTAACCAGAGTTAAAATTTATTCAATGAGAGTTTGAAGATTAATCCCAAAAACAGAACTCGCTGTTTGCTAATACAGTTTGTTTAAAGTTAATTATATTTATAGACTACCTTAATCCATGAAAATCATGTCTAGTAAAATAATCCAGATACCTTTCCTGATAACCTTTCAATATCTACTAGGAAAACAGTGTAAAAACAGCTCTAGTAATTTATGTAACATCTTTTTATTTGTTTTTACCGGTGTATGCATCTACATTATGTTGAGTAAGATATCGATTGAAGATAAGAGATAAAACAAGCACGAAGTATTAACGATATATTGTTCACAACAATCGAAGATCAGCAAAAAACAATTGATAGAAAAAATCTATAGCAACGCCCAAGTCTCTGTTCGAGATTAATGATTGTTCCTCCCATTAACCAATAGGATTTTTATTTGATCTGCTGCAAGTTCATTTTAAATTTTAATGAGAAGTGAAAACGATAAGTTGGTTGTCAAAGCATTTATTTCAGAATTTTGCAGACAAGTTTTTTCATATTATTTTATTATTAGAATCACTTGGACTAGTCTATACAGAAATGCGTGCTTCAGTATTTATTGTTTCTATTAGTGGAGATTATTCAGGATAATAAATTATATTTGACATTAAATTTGCAATAAATATTTTACATTCTGTATTTTGCATTATGTTCATTGATATTACATGATGTAAATGCAATGCATTACCATTGTTAAAAAAATAGTTTACATTTATGTGTTTAGTCGTAATGTTACGATGCGCAATGGGCGTATTATTATTATTATTACCAATATGAATTTTATTTTTCACTCATATTTTACACTCATATTTTACACGTGAATTTTTCAGGTTAGGTTAGGTTAATAATAGATTATTTTTATTTTCATTGTTTTTCTGTAAAGTTGTATGAATAATAACATATTATACTATACTTTTTTTACTCCTGTAAATTCGGAAATCACTTTTGAAAATGATCGAAATTCATTGAAAACACACCGTGAAAAACGGCAACATAAAAATAAACAATTACAACTGACTACATGTCAACTGTCAGACGGCTGTTGCTTGGTGATCCACATCACGTATTTAAAATAACTGTGAATTATGTATTCTGGCTTTATGATTGGTCGAGAAGAGTGAATTATGAATCATAATTCACTGATTGAAATAACGGGGATATATTTATACAGGAGTAGAAAAAAGTACATTTTATACGCACCATTTGTTGAATAATTCCTAATAATAAACTTACATACATAACATCACGCTATATCCCACGCTGTGGGATAGCACGAACCCTGAAACAAATCAACCAACCATCAAACATTCCTATCCTGGCACACCGTTTTGACTTTTTAATCGACGAAGAAAACCAGGAGGTTCTTAAGTCGACGCGGATATATTTTTTTTGTATGACCACGCATAACTTTTTACAGAATAGTCCGATTTTGATGATTCTTTTTTTTATTAAAAAAAATCCACTCCTAAGGGTAGGATAATAGGGGATGATTGATTGTAAATCCACTGAATTTTTACCTGTTAACCGATTTTACCACGCATTACTTTATACTGGGTTATCCGATTTCCATGATTCTTTTTTATTGAATAGGGTATACCTCGAAGTTGGTTCCATTTGAATTTGAATAACTATTCCATCCCTAAGGGTAGAAAAATAGGTAACCAAAAAAATTAAACCGACGATAAATAGGTTCTAAATACAAAATTATTTTTATTAGAAGTGGAATATTACCAAAATTAAACAAATTGATTACTATTTTGTAAAATTGTTCAAAATAATTGCACCATCAATAATGCATTCGAATATTATTCCTTGTTTTTTTTGCTTCGAAAAGTTTTAACATCATTCATTCAGTCCTGCCATGGACGTATTTCGGTTTGTCGTCCTATATAAATGACAGTTCATATCAAGATGGTGGTAATTTGTCTCGTTATTAATGTGTCACGTCAAGTTAATAATCCTCCTTTAAAAAATTAAATACCAACGATAAACTCGAACTCAATTTTTAATTAAATCTCTTAAGTCGTATTTTTAAACATGTAATTATCATCTATTATAAAATTAATTACGGTATACCTTGTACATCACTATCTAAATTCTAAAATTTGATAATAATGTCGCAATATTAATATGAAACCATTAAAAGTCTAGTATCTTATGGAGCTCGTTCGAATCAGTCTGGTATCTCTGACGTGTGACATTTAATTTCTATGAAAATAGAGGTTGGCCAGCTTGTGATGACTTTCATTCCTGTCAGAGGTGATAGCAGCAAGCTCCAACAGTGACGTTGACGGTGATGGGTGTCTCTTTTCATTTCTTCATCTTGTTGTTTCGCTGGAAATTGAAATGGTCAAGGCCATAAAAGAAACAAGATTTTAGTTTTTGCTAATTTTGTTGTGGGTTTCATTGGCGATTTTATAATTATTTTTTGTTTGTTTCAGCAGTTGCACCAGCCTCCGGTACGGCCGTCACGCAGCCGCCACAGTGGGAGCCGTCGCGACGCCCACAGTGCAGCTGCAGCTACCGCCGGTGTTGTAGCCGTTCCAGCAGGCAGTCGAGGCCCCAGGAGTCTGTATCTAAGAAGGGACGGAGATAGTTTCGGATTCACCCTCCGACATTTCATTGTGTATCCGCCCGACTCCGTCAGCGTAAGTTCCAATTTAATAATTTGATGACTAGAAGGACAACATTATTCTATAAATAAAGATATTTATTTTAAAATAAACTGATATGCCCGAACAACTTTTAAACAGTACAAAATAGAGAAATAAATAGACAATTTAAATTTACTCTGTAGCTACCCAATTATTTATTATGATTAGTATTAGAAATAAGCTTGCAAACTCCAAACTTTCCACTTATTAATGGGATTTTTTTAACCGGTGAAAAAGGAGGATCGTATTTTTTTATACAGATGTTTCATAACTTCGAGTGCATACTTTAATGGTATATGTTATTTGATATGCTGATTACGAATCTAAAAGAATTTTTTTTTAAATTCGAAAAATTAAGGATTCTTTACCTAAAACATTTTTGTAGTACTGCACTGGATTCGCTTTCTTATTAAACACAAACAATGAAGTAGGTAATCAACAATTTAAATTACATAATACTAATTTTAATGAAACGATAATTATTAACATAATCATCCACCCAGTGGCAGTGGCAACGAAAAATTTTGGATTGGGAAACATGGAAAATAATTTTGCGATTTAAAAAAAAAATTCTTTTTGATTCGTAATCATCATATCACATAACATATACCATTAACGTATGTACCTGAAGTTATGAAACACCCTGTATATGATCAAGCATAACTTTTTACAGATTAGTATAAAAATACCACCCCTAAAGGTAAGACAATAGCAAATGATTGATTGTTCATCCACTGAATTTTGCCCTGTTAACCGATTCTACCACGCATTACTTTGTACTGGGTTATCCGATTTCAATGTTTTCTCCCATCACTAAGGGTAGCAAAATAGGTAGCCACAAAATAAAAACTTGTAATAAAAAATTAAACCGATGAAAAAAGAAACTGAAAAACGAAAAATAAAAGTCTTAATAACTAATTTCCTAAACTAATGTAAATAATATTGAGTGATAATTAGTTATTTACATTATTTTAGGAGCTTAGTTATTAAAACTAAAAATGTTTTTTTTTTTCTATCTGATAGGTATGTCGATCAGCATAGCATTTAACTGTACTTTTATCACCAAGCAGCATAACAAGAATTTTTTTAATAAGCTTTACATATAAATTTTATAAAGGAAAAAAGTATTCGACTGGTAGTCATAAATTTTATAGTTTATACAACAAATACTACTTTATTTATCACTGTATTGAATAGAATTATTGAAATAGTTTCTGATTACTTCTACAATACTTCAATAGATGTCACTTGCACTAAGTAGTAATTCTTAGTACGTATGCTTCATTTTTAAATTAGTGGTTTTAAGATACTTCAATATTCAGTGTTATTTGTAAATGATAATGCGGCTTAAACCAATTTTTACCCAATAAATCTAATAGATTGCTAACAAAATCTATTCAGCTCGTAACTTGAACGTTCAAATTCTTCATATATAATTTCAAAATAATATGATATTGAATTATCAAGCATGAATACCTTTCTTACACATATGTGCATGAGGTAAAAACAAAATATTAATAATTTTATGAAACTAAGCCTGTAAGTTTTTTTCCTGTAAACTTTATTGGCTGTTACTAATTATAATTGTTCAAATTTGACACATTTTGTAGTGATATGGCAAGTGGTAATTTAATTCGCATATTCTCCATGTAGCACTTGTGCTAAGTGGCACTTTCCGTCATTTTTCTTTGGTGTGAAAAAAGTTACACTAGTCGTGTGGCCGAAGTAAAAAAATTGAATAATGTTCGTGCACTTAAGTGATGCAATTTTCTACACCTTGCATGAAATCGCATAATCAGGGATCTCGTCGAACATTTAATCTTTTTGTGTATGTGTCAAATAATAATAAATAAAAAATGACACGTCATGCACCGTTAAAAACATCCCACTTGAACGTTTCCTATTTTTCATTTCATTCAAAGCTCAACTTTCTACCGTCACTAAACATCTAATACATAATACTCCTTTATCAAATATCGCTATTTGTACTTTAGCACAATCAGCTAACGATTGGGAATGAATAATTATCAGTTATCAATACAAATACAAATCGTTCTTGGTATTTCTTAATCTTCGACAATCGATTATCGTGCAAACATTCGAGCGCGAGGGGAGATGTCAGTTTAGTTATCATCTGTTTGCCAAGATTTCAACTCGACGCAAATAGAGGATCAATCAGTACACGTTGTCCCAAAGCCGAGGACGTGCGTTTGAGAACGTGTTACGAACTTGAAGTGTTTGTGAAGTTTAACTAAAAAACTTCAAAGTTTTGTTGTATTAAAAAAAGTTGTTATTAGTTTTGGAGGGCACTGTTGAAATACTTTATTAGGAAGAGCAGTATAATCTTGCTGATTTGGTATGTAATCATTATTTCTTGTTTCCGTTGATAAATTTTATCTATACTTCGATATAAAGAATTGAAGTGATATAAATATGTCATAGTCTGAATCATTAAAAATATATGTGGAAGGAATAAAGTCAAAAATTTTCAGGGTGTAACCCTCAAATTTTAACATGGTTTTTAATAAAAATATACCTTCGAGTCGAGTAAAAAGTCTTAATGAGTTTATTACACATCTTGTTATGCGCGATAAAAAAATAGAAGTGCCACTTTTCCACGGAACAAAATCATGACGTATATATGTAATGCTAGTATCATCTCTATGATCCTTTTGCGTTTCTTTTTCTTCAAATCCTTGTAGTTAGATTTTTCCACATTTTCCTATTTTTTGTTTTAATTTGCCAGTTTTTAATTCCTGCTGCTTTTAAATCTTCTTCTACTTCCTTTTGCCATGTTGGTTTGGGTCTGCCTCGTCTTCTTCTTCCTCCGGGTCTCCTTTCTATTACTGATTTAATTTCATCCTTTTCTTCTGCTCTCCATATATGTCCAAGCCGACTCTGTTGCTTGATCTTTTTCAATGTATTCTATTTCCAACTTTTGTTCTAATTCATAGTTCATTTTAATTCTGAATTCGTTTTCTGCTAACTTTATTGGTCCTAATATTGTTTTTATTATTTTTCATTCCATTATTCTTAAGTCTTCTTCATCTTTTTTTGTCATTTTCAAAGTATCAGCAGCGTACATTGTTATTGGATTTATTATCTTTAGTTAAAATCTTACCTAGGTATTAGTACTTTGTGATTGCGTGAAAAGCTCTATTTGTTGCCATTATAATTTCTATGATTTCTGCTTCTTTCCTCCTATTTTTGTTAGCATAGCATAATGCATAAAAATTTAAATTTTTCAAGTTGTTTAAATCGCCTCACTCCTATAAAGCTAGTTGTTAGCAAATAATTCAATGGTTCAACGTTGTCAACATTAAACCGATTAAACACATTAATGTTTCAAAATCTGGTCATATTATTACACCACATACTTGTTCAAATAAAAAAGTTCTAATAACCTATAATCGAAAGTAAACAATCCATGACAACAGTTCCTTAATACTCTCACCAACAAAAAACGTACTAGTTTACTTCAACAATCGCCGCGCTGTCTACTGCTTACTGCTGGGTTGTCAGTAGCCACTGAGTCAGTCATGGAGTCATGGGTTGTGCAACAGAGAACGGTTTACTGGCTACAAATCACAGGTATATCGACACGAATCAATAAACACGGGCTCATAACACGCACCTGTTTCACTGAGCATCGTTACCTAACCACACATATTCTCTTACATTGCAAGGCCATGAAGCAGTGACGGATCCTATATAAGTATATACTACTACATTACAATGAAAAATGACCACCCCAGTTTTTTTTAACAGCACCTCATCGAATTATCGACTATCCTCTTAAATATAGTAGTACTGGAACGCGCACTGTAGGCCTTATGAAAGCGAAAAACGAGCCTGAGACAGATTTTGCAAGGCAATCCTTCTTTGTCCAATTTGCAGAGTGGTTTGTTGAGCGGTTGCTATGTAAAAACATTGTAGAGTGCGTACATGTTAACTTCAAGCCACCAAGCCTAACAAACTGATAGGCGATTAACCCGTTTTTACTTTCTTATATTTAATATAAGGAACTATATCAACCATGAAAAAAATCGAATGATAGGTTTCACACTAATACATGTATTGAAGTCCCATGCTTCTGTTTTGCCATTTTCTCAATGGCGTCTGTGTGGATGGATAAATGGATGTGTATTCTTATTCTGTATGTCCTATAACTCATTAACGAGAAATCTTCATTATTTTAAGTTTCATGACAATGCGAAGAACTGAATTGATTTTGGCAACAATTTCAAAAATTTAAGTGGAAGTTTACTGCCACAAAATAAAAATTTAATATATTTCGAAAATGATATCAACTGAGAAAAAGTTTCAAACAAAAGTTATTAGTTTTTCATACATAAATAAGAACTGCGCTAAAATATCAAAAATTATTTTTGAACGATCATCAATTGTTTTTTTTTTTTTTAGGTAACTAACTATAGTACAGCTAGAGCTCTAGAAGAATGTAGGTATTCTCGTTCGCCATTTTGGGTCCAGATGTCATAAATAAAACAAGTTATTGGAATCCAGTTACTTAAAAAAAACATTTAAAATTTGTATCTGTCAAATTTGAAAACATATTTCTTGAAATTCTGTAAAGTCCAACTACACAAATCATACGGTAATATTTTATTAGAAAGTATTCTGTACACTTACATGTTAGATATGGAATATAATAATTGAAGGAATGATATATCACAATTACTAATCAATATCAATTTGAAATTTGACAGAAAAGAATTAAAGTAACTGGATTCCAATACTTTGTTTTATTTATGACACTTGGACCCAAAATGGCGGATGAGAATACTCATATATTCTAGTGCCTTAGTACAGCTATCTTGTGGTGCGGTTCACGTCACTATCTTCTTTCTCACTTTCTCCCATCAGCAATAATGGGAGAAAGTGAGAAAGAAGATAGTGACGTGAACCGCACCACAAGAGAGCTGTACTGTACATAATTCTTTTCTTCTGATTTTTTTCAGTGTCGTTTATGTACGTATTTATATTTCAATAGTCATAGTTGCTAATATAATAGGATATTTTTATATGAGGGATTATTTACGAAGATCATCAGAGTGAATAATAACCATAATCCTGAATATAATGCTGTACTTTTTCTACTCTTGTAAATTCGAAAATAGCGTTTAGCAAATTATCAAAATAGGTTGAAAACACACGTTGAAAAACGGTAACATTAAAATACACAATGACAACTGACTACACTTCATGTCTTTAAAATAATCGTGAATTACGGATTTCTGGCTCTGTGAATTATGGGTACTATAATTATTCATAGAAATATTTGAAATAATGGGAATATATTTATATAGGAGAAGAAAAACATGTAACTGCAACACCTATTCATTTATATGTATAAGAAAGTTGTGTGGTAACCAAATCAGATTTTTTAGGATTTGAAAGTGTGAACTTAACTTTTGGAGTAGTGTGGCGAAACAAAAGTTTATTGTTGTAGTTTGTATTGTTGTGTAATTGTTGAAACTAAATTTTAAATTGTTCCAAACACTTGTTTTGGGAGTACAATAGCTCTTTTATTGTTTTGTAATTGTTGTCTTATTGTTAGAACAAATTGTAAAAAGTTTCATTGTTAATATTGTTTCACTTGTAACAGTTTTTATATTTGAGTTGCGAAAATTATATACGAGCAATTGTTACTACCTACTTGTTTTGTTTATGCGTTAACAATACTAGTGTTATCATCAAGTATTGTTGAGCACATTTTGCGGTGAAATTTTTGTACTTCAATTAGAATCACATTACTGACGCATAGTGATTCATTCGTGGTCTGAATTCTACTAGCAGCAAGGAGGTTAGGTGTATTTTATATCGTAAATTGTTTCTTTTCAGGCTCACGATGGCCGTCACGCAGCGGTTGGCGCGCTGCGCGAACCCATGGAAACCATCTTCGTAAAGCACGTGTACGAGAACAGCCCCGCACACCGTGCCGGTCTGCATCACGGTGACCGTCTGGTCAGCGTCAACGGCTACTCGCTTAACAACAAACCGTACGCAGAGGTTGTCCAGCTCATCCAGAACAGCCCGCCGTATCTGCATCTCCTGGTTGTGCCCAAGGAAGACGATGTGCTACAAAAGGTAAATAAACATTCATTTTATTTATTTGATATTTTTCAGAAACTCATTCGAATACAGTTGTATTTTTAAGTAGTTTGCACTCTCGCTAATAAGGTAATAACTCACTATCGTAGCAGGGTTGTTTGTGTTATGATTCAGTTTGCTATGTTTGAAGACGAAGATGGTGACGTGATGTCTAGGGGTGATAAAGTATGGATAGTTCTGGTGTACGTGAGATGGTAATCAGTCTTGTTTCGTTCGTGGTTGAAGATACATCGTAGATACGTTTTATTTTAAATATTTTAATAATGAAACTTAAATGAAAGTGTGTTAATTGGTATTGATTTGCAATAATGAGTTTGGAAATAGAAATACATCAAAGTTTTGGTGGAATTCCACTCAAATTTGTGAGTTTTTTTTGTGAAATTTATTATTCTAATTTATTTATTCACTATTACTAACCCTTTGTTAATGTAGTGGGGTATGTCATACATACCCCAACAGTTCTATTTATGTTTCTAAAATTTAAATGGAACTAAGATTATTGCTGTTTTTTTTTTTTTAATAAATATTACTAAGTACCATTTATTTGATTTATTTAATATACAATGAAGTTTAGAAACATGTTTCATCATTTAATTTAGCAAATTTAAACATTCCTGATAGTTTCAGTGAATTTTAGTAGTTTGGGGTATGACATATCCCACAAAACTAACCGCGTGATTTTTTCCACGACACGAACAAAGGGTTAATAAATGAAATAATCTACGACCGTTGTTAAAAGTGACGTTTTTAACGGTTGTTTAGCAAGTTAAAAGTGTCACTTTTTAACACTATTATTAAAAGTAACATAGGAACGTTTTAAAAGTGATTTCTTTGTTACTTTTAACACATTGTAAACGATTTGTATCAATAAATCAACAAATATAACTCTACCTGTCAAAATATCATTCTACATTTTTTATTATTTTCTAAATACACTGGGAAGATCGTAGATAAAATTTTATGACATTCGTGTTAAAAGTGATTTATTTCGTTCGTGGGATTGTTTCACTCGGTATCGGCTCGTTTCACAAATTTCCTTACTCATAAAATGTCACTTTTAACACTTATATCATAAATAACTATTATGTGCACTGATAAAAGTAGACTACAATTGTTTTTAGAATTAAAGATCTGATGTGTCCAGCACATAACCTCCCGCCCAATACTACTCTTAAACGGTACAAAATAGTATTTAATGTTACAGAAACATACCTTCTTATTTGTTTATTATTTTTATATTTGACAATTTTCATTTTCTTTTGTATATTTATTTAATTTTATGACATATATTTCACTAAGAAAACAGCTTCACAATCACAATGACATGTGTCACATTTCGTAAATAATTGAAAATTTTTAAATGTTTTCATGGTGTACTAGGAATGCAAAATTTGTAAAATCTAATTTCTTTATATTTTATTATCTCTAAATCTAATGAAAATTAATAAAATTAGTGTAATCAAAACACATGTAAAATTAAATATTCTTCAACTTTCAAAATAACATAAATTGTTGAAAAAGGAAATTTAACCGTGTTTTTCACGAAAAACTGTTAAGGGCTTCAAGCAAACTGCTACTTCCGGTTGACCAATTTTATCCAAAATCTAATCAACTCTTCATTTAAATATAAGAAGCAATAATTCACAAAATTGTATTTTTTGGTATTATAGTATATGAGTTATGCGAGACGAAAAAATTGCCACAGACTACACACACACACACACACACATACATACATACATACATACATACATACATACATACATACATACAGACATCATCGCGATAATAGTAAAATCGTATTGTAGGGACCCTAAAACGTGCTTATTCATTGAAAACTCACTACCCAATTTTTTGACCAAAAACAATACCTCCCTTACCTAGAGGTAGGCGGGAGGTAAAAATGCCATTTAATGGTCGAAAATAACCATATATACTTTTTAAGAAAATAGAACTGACAATCATAAAAAAAATTTCTATTCAGTAATATTTTCGAATAGTATAGTTTTGATTGAAGATTTCATACATACAAAAAAATATTCTCGATATACTTGTCAGAAACATTTTTAAATCCGCACCATTCCATAAAACGTTTATAGCACATGCAATATCGTCTTCGTAGGTAGCAAATCTAAAGTAACATTATTTATTTTCTTTTTTACAATCCATTGTATCAAATATTTCACGATTTATTTGTGTAACTAACAATAAAACAATGGGTGCTATTTAAACGCCAGTTCATTACCCATTCGATTTTTATAATAATTACTACAAATTTTGCATTTTTAAATCTTTAGGTATACAGATTATTTCACTTATAAAAAGGTACCACTTATTACATAAATAACTATCATCTTAATCGCGACGTTTATATTTGTTGTCTTGTAGTTCTTTCCAGAAACAGCACACAACCCTGAAACCAACCAACGGCCAAAACGCTTCGCTTCTCCAGAAACATATTCTCCACGCCGATCGCATCATCAACAACAACAACATCAGCTTCAACAACAACATCAGCTTCAACAGCAACATCAGCATCAACAGCAACATAAGCATCAACAACAACACCATCAACAACAACAGCAGCAACATCATCCGCATCACCATCATCAGCAGCAGCAGGAACTGTTGAAGTATCGGCCTATCGTGTATCCGGCACCCAGTAGATCTCGCGCTGCCGATACAGTCTCGTGGCGCAGCTACGAAGAGCCCGCGTATAGCAGCGTGGAACAGCACCGCAACTCGTTGTATCAGCCGCTGCCGCATCCCAGAGCTACGCAGACTGTCCCAGCCAGGGATACGAGGAGTTCGGAACAGCTGTATAGTGTGCCCAAGGATAGTTTGCTATACAGGTGAGTTTCAAAACATACTAATTAATACTTAAAGTAATAGCAAAAAGTGAAAAGCGAGCCTCAGGCAAATAGTTATCGTAGGGCTATCCTTCTTTATCTAATATGGTTGCTGTGTCAGAAATGATCCACAGTCTTGTCAAAAATTGAACAGTTTCTTCTAGTTCCCAAATATATTTTAAAAAATGATACTTCTCTTTTCTGACTAATTTTCATTTTTGTTATATATCCTGTATCTTATTATAGAGCGTGTATCACTCAAATGAGCGATAACTTTCTAAATGGACTGTACAACAAAGACAGGTGGCCCAAAGACTGGCTGTCTCTCTCGGCTCGCATTTTGAACGTCATGTGGCGTTCTAGTATTATTAGATTGCATTGTAGTATTGTTCCAGGTAAAGTGTAACATAGGATGTTAATGTCAAGTAAATTTGTCATCATACTTTAAAGTTGTTTACAAATTATTACTTGGTACAATTTTGATTATAGTTTGAGAAATATTTGTGACATGTTTGTTAATTTATTTCCTGAATGTCCTAGACTAAATCCTTCCAAAGTTTGGAGGATATTTACACAATTTGAATGTGATGGATGTTTGTACAAGAATCACAACCTATATTACATTTTATCTGAAACAATACAGTGATATATACTTATAAAAATAATAATTATTATTCAATGTACATTAATGACAGATTATTAAATATTCAGGCCTATTCCCTAAAAAATTGCTACCGTAACAACTTGCTAATTGTCCTTTGAAATATTTCCCAATAAACATGAAGTTTTCATGCAATTTTGTCCACATTAGCAAGTTGCTATGTAACAACTTCATTCGAGGATTGGGCCGATTGTTTTTAACGGTGGTATAATGAATTTCCTTGTCTTCCAGACCAATAGCGAACCCGCGCGTAGCGCCGCAACACCAGAGAAATAGCCTAAGAGATTCGTTAGGAGACGGAAGCATCTACGCAGAGCCTTATGTGCACGATCTGTCCGGGCGGCCGCGGGCCCAGCCCCAAGTGCCCGTGCACCTGCGGAACATGGGCCGGCGTGCGAGCGAAGGCAGCAACATCAGCGACAACTCCCGCGAAGTCAGCTACGACAGCGAGTACCCCGAGTGCTCGAGTCTAGGCAGCGACTCTCTCGCACTTACTGACATGGTTGTGAATAGTTCTAAGATGAAAAGTGCCTCTAAAGTCGCGTACCCCGTGGCCGGCGCGGGCCACCTGCCGCCCGACTCTCACCCCACTGCGGACACTGTGCCTTGCGGATTACAGGGACTTAGCTACGTGAACAGCGCCGGCTGTCGCCTGAGCCTCGATGCAGGACGCAGAGAGTCCTCCGCTTCGTTGAACTCGTCCCTGGCGGACGGCAGCAAGGACAGCCTCAGCTCATACGACTCGGCGTCCACTCTAACTGGCCAAGACACTGACGACTCCATCATCATGACGCGGTTCAGGAAAAGCTTCGAAAAGAAAGAAGAATTCCTGCGGCGACCGAGTCAGCCTACTGGCTGGAAAACATCGGATGATCCTAACAAACTACTTCCAGCGGTTATCCAACGTGAATTCTATAGTCGGCCTCAAAAACTACAAAAAGAATGGCCTCCAAATGAACCCAGTTTAAACGGTCAAGAATCCCCATCAAGGAATGCAATGAAACCCACACACCAGAACTTCCAACGCGTTAAAATCGACATCGATTCTGAGCGGGATTATTTAATCCCGCAAAATGGAAAAGATTCGATGAGAAACGATATGCAGATGGCCAGGAATAAATTCTATGAATCTGCAACTGGTCAACCTGCACAATTTATAGTTGGAGGACTGGTGTCCAATGTGTCTCCGTTGCAAAGAAACTCGAACATCAGACAATCGAAAGATAAGAACTCGTTTGTTACAACTTTGAGTCGGATACACGAGAGCGCAGCACCTGTCGCCGAATACTGCGACGATGGAATGCTTATGAATGGATCCAATTCACTGCCAATTTCTGCGTTGCCAAATGACAATATGAACAATTTAGACGAACGAAGGTAAACACTTTTACAAATATATTTCAATTGTACTTTAATTAATAATATATGATTTTATTAGGTATCCAGTTCCACCGAATCTTCAAATAGTCTCCCGAAGAACAAGACAGTTTGAATCAGGAAGACCGTTGCCAGAAGAAGAGGATGGTTCACTGAGCGATCGAACGAATTTTTATCGAAGTGAATTGTCTCGATTGAGTTCGAAGCGAGTTGTGCCAAATGTAGCAGTTCGTAAACGAGAATTCGAAACTTTAGAAATCGAAAACAATAAAGACTGTCGACGTGACAGAGATTTGAACCGAAGGCCTACACAGCGCGAAAGCAGATCTTTGGATAATTCCGGTAAGTTATTATTTTATAGTAACACTTTTTTTACCATAATTGAAATATAAATTGATTTTTTTACTGACCAATATATGTATTTTTTGCTTTTATTTAATTAATAATTATTGGCATTCTAAAGGAAAGTGAAATAATTATGTTTTATTGTGTTTGTTTTTTGATATTTTATAAAATGTTTTTTGTTTGCTTACAAACAATTTAAGTGCGTATTTTAAATATGTGTTAATTGCAATACATAAACAATAGTTTTTTTTGCTATTTCGTAATGAGAACAAAGATAAATATTTTCCTTTTAGTCATAGTTTATTAATTTGTTTTATTGATAAGGTTATTTTAAAATTTTATTTCAATTATATACAATTATTTATAGTTACAATTGTAGTAAATCTAATAAAATTAAAAAATATGTAATTTTTCTTTTGATAACATCATAGAGAGAGTATATAGAGATGCTGAAAACAGAACATCTGTTTCTGGAAATCGTGTCATTCCGATAGGAAGTAAACATCTTCACTGTGTTCCTCCAAGCGAATATAAAGCGACAGGTTAGCTTGTGTTTCGGAATAACACCACTAACTAATCGTCCTCGTAATGCGTAATATATCACCACGTATCATGACAACATGTGATAACTACGTACTCATTTTTAACTGCTCATTCGTAGCGTATTTAACCTATTTGATGTCAAAATGCGAAAACTGTGGTTGAGTATTGGTAATTTACATGAATTGGTGTCTTGTTTTACAGATGTGCCGATTGAAAATGATAATTCACATATTTATTTACGAGCGAGATCAAATTCGGCTGAATCATGGACGGCGGCGATGCAAAATTCGAACAGCAATAGAAATATTACGGATGTGGCCGATGAAAAGCATAGAAATAAAGTTGGCAGACAGGATTCGTATATTTCTGCTCTTAAGTCTAAAATACCAGGTGAGTACTCTACTAAAAATACACAGTAATTTCCAGAATTCATTGGGCAAAATAGAACTAATTTGTACAAAATTTTGTTTAAGTAGATTTGTAGGTAATTCTAGTTCTGTTGTAGCAGCAAGTATTACGATATAATGCCCGACTATTAAATAGATATTCCAATATTCAAATAGTTATTTACCTAGGTACCAAAATACCAGATTACAGCTTCTGTTAATCTGAACTTGGTGCCGTATTAAACACATTACTTTTTTGCCGATTTGCAAATAATATCGCCACTAAAATAATCATACTGGAACACACATTGACATTGAAAATGGGAGCCAAGAGAGCCAGATAGTTGAGGGCTATCTGTCTTTGTTGTACAATTTTTTTTTTTACATGGCAACCGCTCAACAAACACATACATACATGTGTTAGACGAGGAAGAATGGCCCACAATATCTATTTGTTTCTGGCTCATTTTTTCGCTTTCGTAAAAGTACAAGTGCGCGTTCCAGTATTACTATATTTCAGTGGTTATCGCCATCAACTTTTATTGTTATGCTTTTATAAACAAATTTGTTATTTATATTTTAATAAAATTTAATTCTGTACAAGCACCCTTAATGTCAATCGGCAAAAAAGATATTAAGTTATATTTGTAGAATCTCTTACTTTGTAGCTTCTAGCACATAGCTTCTTTTCGCACTTTAATTTTGTGTTATCTTTGCACTGTTAGATCAAGATCATAAAAAGCAATCCGTCTTTGTTGAGCAAGAAGAGATGGACATCGGTCCACACGGTCCCGAGACAATAGTTCCTAGTGCGTTACCTCCTAGTTCCAAGACAAACCTCTTAATCCCTGAATCCGTTCGCATCCAGCCAGCTCCCGTGGTGTCCGTGACGCCTGCCACCCCTCCCACGGCGGGGAAACCCGTCGTTCGCCCCAATCAATTGAGCATCGCTAGTCCTATTCGCCCTGCGACAAGTCTACATCCCGCTGACTCTCCGATTACATTTGGTGATGTCAGTGCCTCTGGGCTGTCGGCTTCACCAGGTCAGACATCAATCGACGGATTTTTTTTTACTAACCCGGTTAATTATTAACATTTTAGTCTACTAACTCGTAATAATTTGAACGGTGGGAGATTCGGACCTGTTAGGATTCCCGTCCTTTCCTTAAGTTTGATTTTGTTGCATGTTCTTTTCTTTTTACTGATTATTTTAACAAAGTTTACAAATTTCGGTACTTCTTGCAGTGCCAGGAGATGTACCGCCGCAGGTTATAAGAAGATCTAAGAATACTAACTCTATTGGTAAGTTACTAATTTTTACCTAATATTACAAGAGTTCGTAAATCTAAAACAAAAATTTCGATATATAAATATATTTAGTAAATGATTGTTATGTATCGCTAACAGTGGTAGACCAATATTAAGAGAATACATTTATTTTGTTCGGCAACATTACCGACAAACAATTTTACAATAGTTTGTGCATAGTTTTATTTTAAATTAGATCAATAATAATTTATTGAACAAATCATTTATGTTTAAAATTCACTAATAGGCACTAATTTACAATACATCGTTCTGCATTAGCATTAGTAAATAGTTCCGTGGTAACGCATTGGATTGTGGAGTTCGAAATCCATAATAAACAAATTAAAATTAGTATTGTGGCTAGCTAACAAATTACTAATTTTTTAACCGACGAAAAAAAGGAGAAGGTTCTCAAATCGACGCGTATATTTTATAATCTTGTATAATTTACAAAGTAGTCCGATTTTGATTTAAGTAGTTGCCACTGCGCAAGTACCAATTATCAATCAAATTATTGATTTATTAAAAGAAAGATCTTACTGTCGCTTACAGGCGAATATTGAATTACTACTGATCTATGCATTACAATTGATAGTTCTGGTTGTTGAAAGATTGTTATATTGCTAAAAAATAATTAAATATATCATTATACTATTCCCATTTCGGAACAATGTTCAAATACGATGCTAGTAGTGGAAGCCATGATTGGTGATGTCAAGTTTTTGACAGCTGCGCAAATCGAACTGAAGACTATATTCGTAGTCCAATATGTTTTTGCGAAACTGTTTAACTCGTAAAAGGTAATATTAATGCATTATTTTTAATGAAATATTAACGTTTAGCCAGTTAGTATTACTCATGTTTTCCCTAATGCTATAATAAACAGTAGAGTACTAATTTTTCTTGACGTAACAGAATTTAATATTGACTTATTTTGTTGTTTTCAAAGTAATCAAATTACGAGTATTTTGTTGTGTTTCTTTGAAACTGATTGTATTGGTTGTAACCTCAAAATTATGACAATCAAAATTCTATGTCAAAATGAAACGTTATTTAATATTGATTTTATGTGCTAAAGTTTTGGTTTTTTCGAACAGGCGAAGAAGATCGTGCAACTCGCCGCGTGTCGTATCTGAAGGCCACCTGGGGCGATCGTATGCACGTCGAGTCCGACCTCGATCTCAGTGACACCGAATCAACCCAAGCACTTCGCAGGTAAGTTCACTTAACAGTTTAATCAACTTTCCCTTGCTTGAAATCATCCCTCCGTGAAAACCGCTTTCGTCGGGTGACGGTTGCACATTACATGGTTTTGGGTTGCACATTGTAGTAGGTATCGGAGATGGAAGCCGCCGAAATTCCCCAAGGACATCAAGCCCATACGGTTACTCTTTGAAGAAGCCAATGTTCAGATTGGGTGAGCTTTTGTGTTGCTTTATTTTGGTATTTTCAATGTTTTTAGCTTCGGCCGGTGGGTGCTTGAAACTTGCAACGCTCTGTATGGGAACTAAGGTTATGTTAATTCGAACCATGGTACAGTCTTTAAAAATTATCAACACTGACATTTTGCCCATTGTATTATGGTTTGGATTATGTATAATATTTCACAGCATTTCTTACAGTGAATAATATTTATAACGCAGATTTAATTTTATATGTTTTCAGTAACCTTTTTACTAACTTTTTATTAACCCTGGAAAGCTACACTCGAGTCTGAAAAATACCACGATTTTTATCTAATTTTCCACATACGCACTATTCGCATAACTTCGATGCTACCTCATTGTAAATTCAGTATCTATAATATTGAACAAATATTCAATCTAAAATCCCTATGTGTTTTGAATAAAATATATGGTTCAGAAAGGTTATTAACTGTTTAACGTCAAACAAATATTTCATAGATAAAATCTTTAGAAAAAGTACATTCGGTTATGAGAAAGTAGTTCTTCTTTTCTTGGGTTTGCCAGACCCCAGTGTGATGTTTGTGTAAGTGTGAGACAAGTCCAGGGTTAATAGTAGAAGGTACTTTATGTTGTCTTTAAATCTACAGGTATTTGTCCTTATTATGGTTTAAGATAACAAAGTATATTTGTTTTGCTGATTCTTTATGTATTTGTTTTACAATATTTTTAATAATCTGTGTCGTATCTTATCAATTACATTGATAAATAAATTTTACAACCTTTTACCAATATAAAACATATCAATCATTAGTACTATTCTTGTTTTTTGAACTAAATATGAACATCTATAAAAGACGTCGTAAACAATTAAAAAGTTATAAAATATATTTTCTGTTTGTTTGTGTCAGTGCTGAAAGTGATACAGAAATTTACAAGATTGTTTACTACGACAAATCAAATGAATGTGTTGAATTTCGGTATGACGTCAATTTATCATAAAAATCACCAGATGTTTTTAAAATTACATAATTTTCACGGGTCAGTGATATTCTACATTAGAATGCGCGTATTTTTTCTTGAGATTATTGTCTTTACGGTAGTGCACTGCTCTTTACCGTTAGGACAAATTTGAATTTTAAATTGTGTGGACATATGACTTGAAACTTTTACGTTCAACGTTTTCGGCGTATGTTCTCAAAACAAAAGAATTAGTTCGTTAATCGTTGCCCACATATTTTCAAGATGCATAAAAATTAGCACCCGTATACAAATGCACTTTGCAATAATTCAAATGATTGCTATGACTAAATTTTTATGGTGTATACGGGCTTGCATAATACCGGTAATTTAATTACTGTCTTTTTGTAAATTACTTGTTTACAAAATGTAGGTGACTATGCACTAAGTCAGTACGTTACACTTTCATGGATCTCGTTAAATGTTAAAATCAACACGGAATTCTTTTTAATTAACTACCGTGATATTTCCTGTTTTATGTTTAATGCTTATTTTGTTTTATTAACAATTTAATTTAGGAAACTAATAATTCTATTGTAGTTGATTTTCTCGTTGTTTTTATTACGGAATAAAATGCTTGATGCCCGGTTTTTCAGTGCGAGTTTAAACCAAATTTTTAGTTTAAGTTTCAGTTTAAGGTTTAAAGTGTATTTCAGTTCTACTTAAACCATGAACTGAACTCAAATTTCGCTTGAACTTGAACCTTATCGGGTACTTGGTTCAACGTAGAGTTCAAGGTTTAATGACAAATAATGACAGTTTTAGCGATGAATTTGGTTGTCAAAAGTTATATTACTAAATATTAATATTGTGAATAATATTAAATTAGGAGAAATTGTGTGCGTTATTTATTTATTATAGAGTCATATGACAATGAGGAGGATATAAACTTTTTTGAAAATCAATTAGTACGAAGACCCAAAATACCTAGAAATAGAATATATCATTTCAATATTTGAGACGATTACGATCTTTTTTGACAAAATTTAGATTGAGCAAAGAAACCATTAGTGTAATTATAAATGTCAACAAGGATCTTATAAAATATGCTACTGCCTGGCAAATTTGTTAGAGATATAGGTTACATATGTACCTATGCGAGTAGACTCATGTAGTTTAACTGTCGAAATTGAAAGAAATCATACTTCAAGTCCAGATTAAACGACCACATTATTTTGAATACAGGAGATTTAACTGGGGATACATACGAGTAAATCTGCGACCCGCAAAATGATCAAAAAATTATTGCGTGTAATAGCATCTCTTCGTCCTATTCATATTAAATGGCCAACAGTTTCAGTATAAATCGACAAGTTTTCTACAACATAGCACGTTTCCCAAAAGTAATAGGAACAATTTACAGTAATCATGTTAAAATGCAGTCCCCTGCTAATAAATAAAGATATAAATAACATTACATTTATGTTAGAAATATTTGCTCCTCTGTAGTGAAATTTATTCATATTTTCAATTACATTCATCTTAACTGTCATATTGAAAATTAGATAAAAAAACTCATCGATGTGTCAAATTTGACAATAATTTTGACGTTATGTCACTTTTCTACTACCAACTTTATCAAATTAAAGCATAGAATCGTTGAACTTCAGTTCAACTAAACTTGTAACTTAGAAACGCCATGTCCACTGAACTAGTTCAAAAATTAGTTCACGGCTCTACTGAACTTTTACTTAAACCATGACTGAAAAACCGGGCATGAATGATTTTTATGGAGCTAATATTTGTGTTTGTTTGTAGTCGAAGCGGAAGTGCAGAAGGTTCTGGACCTCTGTCTCTCGGCAGATCTGACACCCCAACTACTCCGGAACGAGAAACTGCGCCAGTTACTCGCGACGGGTCCCTTTACTGCAAGTTCATGGAATTGGAGGGAAAGGTAAGATACAAATTCGTACTTATATCTTCTAACATTACTTAAGTTTTATTTGTTATTTTTTACCAACAGTAAAAACATTACGTAAGATTACAGGTATCAGTAAACATTAAATTTCAGGAAAACACTACAATTTCAGTGAAGCAATAATTAGAGAGTACTTCGAATTTTTCTTGCATTACATCATAATATTATCAATATGATAATTAATTTTTATTAATTGTTACTCTATGATTGCATACTCGTTAACAGTAATTATGTATTTATCGAAAGAAAACATACTAAATGAATTATTAAAATTATTATATCATCATGTCATTTACCCATTATTGGGTGTGACATTCTTCTATCGCAGATCTCATTTATGTATTTTTACGATATACTGAAGCATAAACTTACTATTATTGAGCTCTAATCTATATTTAATATTTTTACGAGCTGAGCCTGTAAGAAGATTTTACTGGCTGTTATCTTAAAACTATAGCAACATACGTATTTATTGTGTATGTTTTCAAAGACAATTTTGATTGATTAATTTATTATATTGTGCTGCATGCAATGTAAGATTTTTT
Organism: Poecilus cupreus; assembly: GCA_963942605.1. Lineage (NCBI taxonomy): Eukaryota > Metazoa > Arthropoda > Insecta > Coleoptera > Carabidae > Poecilus > Poecilus cupreus. The sequence goes on from OZ012714.1 coordinate 36,482,345, forward strand.
AAAATAATGTCAGTAAAATTAAGACTAAATCAACTATTCCTTAATCTTTCTTTGGAAAAATGTTCCCCAAGGTAATTAAATTAATATATTATAAATTAACTTATCAGTGTTGAACGTAGAATCAAACCTTTATTAAGGGTTGGTGAATTTATGATTTATTTATTACCAAATGTATTATTACTATTATTTATTTTTATTTTCAGCGAGCCACCGACCGTTCGTGGCACAAAGTATGGGCAGTCCTAAAAGGTCCTCATCTATTTTTGTACAAAGACCGGCATCATCATCACCAGGTGAGTTTATTAATTCTTATTCAATTTCTGCAAATTCTGTTTTGTATTTATCATTAGTATTTGCGTGCAACTGAAGATAATATATCGTCGAATTAAATACATACATACATAACATCACGTTCTATTCCACTCATTTACACAGTGAGGTAGCACGAACCCTGAAAAACAATCAACTAATAATCACATATTCTTATCTTAGTACACACGTCTCGGAATGATTCGTTCGCGCAATAAACCACTGAAATATAATAATACTGGAACGCCAACTGACTATCGACGAACCTAGAGAGACAACCAGTCGTTGTACCAACTGTCTTTGTTGTACAGTCCGCTTAGAAAATTATTAGAACGCTCGGTGAAATGAAAATTAGTATTTTTTCAATATATTTGGCACATAAAATATATAGTTGTAAAATAATATGAAAAACATTTTAATAACACATCTTATTGTTGCATGAATAATTAATAAAAGATACATCTAATGCCCAGTTTTATAAAGGAATTCAAACTCCAGTTAAATTTACTTCCATATTAAATTTTCATCAAGTTATCCAAATGACAATCAAATTTTTGACAGAAATGTTAAAGTAAGTCATAAAATAATTTTTTATTATACCTGCATCATAATCCGTGTTTAAAACACGCTACAGCGTTCATAAACGCAAAATTAAAACACGCCGTGCTTTAAAGGTTGCTAAGCAACAACAAAAATAATTACTATTAATATCTGTCAAAACTGTAAACGTAAACAACAAATGCTAACCAGTCTCCATGTAAACGATATACGTCAAACGTCACACGCGCAAAATTATGAAATGAATAAAAATAAAATATTGCTTCTGGGTTTTTCCAGAGTATGATGCAGGTATAATAAAAAATAGCGTATGACACACGTGTATAAGTGCTTTTAAAGCACTAGCGACGTTAAAAGCACTCCGCTTCGCGTCGTGCTCTTAAACTCGTCGTACGTGCTTTAAAAGCTTACTTATACACTTGTATCATAATATACTATTAAATGATGTGTACTTAAAAAAAATAAATTTACTTTAAAGTTGGCAGTTAAATATCTTTCATTAGTCATTGGAAATTAATACAAATTAAATAATAAAAAAAATGAATAGCCAATAATTGTTAAATAATGTGTTTAATATACAAATTAATATAAATGAGTTCTATTAACTATTATGTAAGCGAATATAAAGGAATTTTCAAACAATTAAACAATACATTGTTAAATATTATGTAGCACTTTTGAACAAGACAGTGCGACATGTTTTTACATAGCAATCGCTCAATAAATACATAGCAACCGATCTACAAACAACTGTTGGATAAAGAAGGATAGCCTTACAACGTCTGTCTATCAGGCTCGTTTTTTGTCTTGAAAATAGCCTACAAGTTAACGTTCCAGTATTATGATATTTCAGTGCAATAAATCCTCAATCACTATTTCACTAACCTTTTATTTATTATCCGCTCAAGATGGTCAAACCATCTGTACCTTAATTCATGACAACATTAGATATGTTCCTATTTTATTGGTTTAAGTTTTCTTGGAAACCTGTCGATTTGGTAATCTTTTTAAAATAATGAATCCTTTTGTGCTTGCCCACTGGGTGGCACAATGACGCAATATCCTTAATTGCACATTACAACACCATATATTCGTTAAAATTTGTTCATGTTGACTGCTTATTTGCTACTGTAAACTGGTAATTGTTATAGAAATCTTTTAGAAAGTTAAATACCCCTCTTGCCCCTCTAATGCGTGTCTATTCGGATATGTGCAATTCTTAATTTATACTTTTCTACATTTGCAGAAGAATCGGTTAATAGTTATATAAAATTGCGAAATTAACTCTGTATTTATTGAAGTCAATGTCATTATGGAAATCATAAGATTTTTGATAATCAAACATTTTATAATATTATATTAAATATTCAGTTTACAATGCCACATTTCAGAAATAAATTATAAATTGATCGTCAGCATTGAAAAAAGGTTAGTAGTAATATCAGAGTGAAGTCAAGTTGGTCAGATTCGCATTGTTAAAAATAAATCAGAGACGATAAAGCTGTAAGTACTGTTTACTTTCAGTTATCATTAGTGTTTAATTTATGATCTTGTTCCACTGCATACGTGCATGCAGTCAGCCAACTCTTCGATGTGTTCAAATGTTTAAAACAGTCCTGATGTCCAACACGATATTTATGCTATTAACAAATATTTACGTCTTGTATTATGTCAACAGGACGTGATTTGTTTTAAGTTTACACGTTAACTTAATTTTTGCCATATTTGGTTTGCCGGGAACTAGTTCTCCGACTGATTGAAGAAAAATCCGTTTGACGCAAATGTACCGCTTAGGATTAATTGATTTCTAACTTTCAAAGTGATTTGTTAATTAATAAACTGAATTATGGAATTCGTTTTCCTGACAAATAATTGTTGTGAGTAATTTTGTTGACGTACGAGAAATCAGAACACACCTAAAATTATTCTTTTGATATTAAAATATTTAAAAGCCAGTACCGTAAGACACGTACAATGAATTAATACCTTGGATTGTAAGTCCGTTTATTATCACTTCCAAGATATTATAACTGTGTTTATTATACTAATCCCTATTGTGTAAACATAATGCTCAGGTAACTAAATTCGCATTCGCGGCGCCAACGGAAAAGTCCAGATTGTATCTTTCATATCGACAGAAATAGAGTTCATTGTATTCGCTGAAAATTTATATGAAAACAAAAAACAAACTTTTATAAGTCTCCCCCTATGAGCGCTTTGACTTCGTTTGCCTGAATGCAAGAAATAATAAGTTTGTGCAATGCCTTTTGTAACGAACATTTTTTTTTTAACTGAATCCAAATTTAATCTAAAAAATTTACAAATTCACAGCAGCAAAATCAAAATCATTGCAATCATCGGTTGTTAAGGAATTTGATGATGACAGTTCTTCTTTAAATTATTGATGATTTTTGCGAGTTTAATTCACGAAAATCGGTGTAAGTAACATTTTATGAATTGATTTTTAATCGACGAAAAAAGAAGAGGTTCTCAAGTCGACCCATATATTTTTTTATATATAACCACGCATAACTTTTTACAGAGTAGTACGATTTTGATGATTCATTTTTTATTGGATAGAATTTACCTCTTAAGTTGGCCCGATTTAAATTTGAAAGAGAAATGCCACCCCTAAGGATAGGGAATAGGGGATGTTTGATTATTCACCTACTGAATTTTTACATATCAAACGTTTCTACCACGCATAACTTTGTACTGTGATATCCGATTTCGATGAATCTTTTTTTCGATCACTAAGGGTAGAAAAATAAGTAGCCACAAAAAATAAAAAAATAAAACTCTAACAAAAAATTAAACCAACGAAAAAAGAAACTGAAGAAAATAAATCTTTTTGGTAATTTTGAGTCGGCGTTCGTTGATTGTTTGGCGATGACTCAAATACAGTTTTATTTGAAATCGGCACTAGTGTTAAAAAATCGTCATTAAAAGCTCAGAAATCGTCACTAAAGTAACCCATTATACGACGATTTTGAGCAACACAGTGTTGGCAACCGTTAAATAGTTATTGTATAAATAAGTAGGATAACTTTGACAGATATAGTATTGTAGTAAATTTATACGTAAAATGAAACAATGTGTGCAAGAAGAATTAACTAATTAATTCCATTGAAGAAATTGAGATAAAAATATATAATTTTGAGTGTTATTTAAGATAACTTCAATATTCGAGGTTGGAAACAGTGAGTGTCAGTTCTAATTGACAACTGACAGATGTATAAACTTAACCTATATAATATTTTTTAGTTTTTTCTAATTTTCGATTTCAAATAAAACTTAATATGTAGGTACCTCAGCACTGAAGTTCCTTTTTATCACTCACATGGTTTATTTTCCTCGGCCCTACTAAAGTCCATATTCGTGATAAAAAATTAAACACATTTAAAAGTGTAGTAATGGAATTTTAGCTCGGAATTTATATCGCTTTGTCTATCTACAACACATTGAATACTTGGGACTCCAATTTACAGCGGGTTTAACCGTCACTGATTTCAACTTAATCTCATAAATATAACTAATTTTTACATTAAATGAGGTCGTTATAACACAGTTAAACTGTATTTAAATAAATATATCGTGACGCCATTTACTCATTTTGACAGAGGCGCTCTGCTTTGGAAGATATTGTTTCCTTCAAAGGGTAAAATTCATTTGGAAACATGAATATGTTTTTAAAAGTTCTGGTTCATTTACTTTTGCAAAAATATTTATTTAGTGTATTGAAAGTTGGAATTTACTCCAGTTTCATCACATGTCCAACTTTCAAATTTTAGAAAAGGCAGACAAAAATCTGATATATTTTTGCAACAAGTTATGTATAAACATAACAAATAAATTTCATACTGCAAGATTTATTTTCAAGATAATACTTTCTCCATAAGAGAAAAACCCTAAATTAGTTTAAAAACTATTACATCAAGATTAAGATCACATCATACGCACGCACAAAATTCCAAGTTCATGCGCATTTGCCAGAAAATGGAACAGATAATTCAAACATTGAACCATGCATTAACTGCAACACGTCTCATTGGATCTAAACTGCCTCCAGCTGTGCTGGAAATACATTTAGTAGCTTGCCGTAATGGATGCGAATCTGATTATTATCTAGATTCTAGAATTACCTAAGTGGATGAAAGCACGTGTACGACTCGTGCCTAACGGATTCAAACAGTTGTTTCACCCTCATAAGAATTAATTGTGAAGGGGTGAGCAATCAAATGTGACGATAATTATTCAAACATGTGTGCGATATTATGAAGAATAGTGTCGGAATGTGACTTTTTTTTGTAAAAAGAATTAAATTTTTTTATAGTGATTTATTCACCCGTTCATTTTAAAATATAATTGTTTTTCTTCGCAATAAATTATTTTGTAAATCTTAATTAGAAGATAGTTTTCTTATCTCTTATTTTGTTGACCATACTGCATGACAAAAAAAAAAATGAGACTCTTTTATGATTGTCGTTAAATTTTAATAAAACGGTTGATGATAGTCTGTGAAAATTTTTAAAACAAAATGAAAGGTACATGAACTAAAGTCAAAATGAAACAAAATTTAAACAATACAATGAAAAACTCATTTTTTGTCTAGCAGTGTATAATGATGGATACATTATCTATAATTAGTACAGACAACAGATGTAGTTGTATGTAGTTTTATCCAAATGAAATATTTACAGATTTGTACTTAAGATAAGAAGATAAGCCATAATCAGTCCATGTTATGTTATAATACATGATCATAAATTGGTATTATTAATTTTAATTATATTTTGTAAATAATGACTTATCAATTGGTATCGAAATTCGGCGACCCAGTTGTTGATGCGTTTGGATAGTTTCCAAGAGGCCCCGGATTGGAATTTCGTCTTTGTTCGAATTTAATATAATTGTTAATTTTGATAAGAAATTAGTTTGAAGAAAAATACAATCTTTTTAATCTTTTTTTAAGGTCACTAATATCCGATGTTTTTTAAACATTATAGATGTTCATTTGTTTTAACTATTCGATAATAATTTGTATTGAAAAAATTGTACAAGCTGTCATTATATTTTGTAATCATTCTGACCATCATCATTCAAATAGCATCAAAATTATAATTCTAACTGTGTAATTTAAATAATATTACCAATACAAAAATGATTTTGTTATTTACTACTCCATAAAGCGCCACTTTACGGCTGCTAACCAATATCATAAACAATAATACAGTCGAATATAAATAACTACTATTAAAAAACAAAAGAACTATACTCAAATCAGTAACTTACTTGTGCGGCTCTTCTGTTGGTTATTTTTTAAATAGGCGTATTAGTAACATTGTTTCGTATCTTGTTAAATAAATACCATATTGTGTTTCGGTGGCCGCCGTATGTTATCTGTAAAAATATATCACTTACTGATCTGCTTACCCCTGTGTTTAAAAATAACTTCTTTCAATACAAACCAACTAATACGCCTCTTCCATATTTGCCAGTACATATTTCATAATTCGAAACGACCTTTCAATGCTGAAATTCATACATGAATTACCCATTTAGTTTAATCACATTTAAATTCCATCAACACTGTTCCATATTATAAATAATTACAAGTGGAATAAAAATACGCATACCAGTTTACCCATATACCTAATAACTAATTACTTTAATAAATATTTCATTTCTATTTTAAACAACAAAAATTGCACTACCGTTATTATAACATTTTCAGCGCACGTTGAAATCTAGTAACCAACAAAATTAAACCGGGTTACCGTTTCGCGCTTTTGGATAGCATTTACATATTCAGGATTAACTGTAAACATACTTTTATGGTTAAATAATTGGTTACTTAACATTTAAATATGCACATTTTCACTTTTTATTTCAACATTTCTAATTCAATTATTATGGAAGTATAGTAAATTTATTTATCTATTTTTACAATGAGCGGTTACCAGCTGTCAATTCACAGCCATCACATTATTTAACAGTGGGATAGCACAAGAGGTAATTTAATGTATTGATAGTGAATTATTTTTTATGAGATTAATTAATTATTTATAATTTTTAATGTGGGAATTTTTCACCAAAAAATTATGTTGTTTATCAATTAATTAACCTATCGAGAAACTAAAATATAAAAGAAAGAAAAGAATTTTAACTCACGGTTAAAAATTTAAATATTAAAATTTTTATTACGTGGTTATGTTTCATTATTACATACATACATACATACATAGAACAGCACAATCAATCTCCTCCAAACATTCTTATCCTGGCACATCACTTTCGCCTCGTCCACATTCATACATGCTCGTGTATACTTCCCATTCGGAATCATTCGTTCACGCATCAAACCATCAATCATACCTAACCACTTATTCCTCAGACGCAGACGCTCACCCTCAATATCAACCACAAATATTAGATTCCCTAAATTTCAATTATTATTCTTCTTGCAAATTGTTAGCAAATTTCGTAACTAATTACTTTCCAAACAAGCCCCGTAATAGTTATTTTTAATTTTTATACTCACAACCTTGAAAACATTGTGCATTTGACAACCAATGACTTTCAATTCACGCACTCGTGCGGTAAAATATACAAAAACACTGGCTTATCCAAGGTATTCTACAGCAAAATCATCTTAAAAATAAATTTATTTCATGAAATATTTATTGCACTGATTTTCGTGTACTGAAACTCACAAGAACCATAGATAATTAATGAAAAACATGTATACAAATTGTTTTTTAAACTGTCTATCATCAAATTCCTTAGCAACCGGAGATTGCAATGACGTGCATTTGTAAGTTTACGAGTATTTTGAATTCCGTTAAAAATATTTTTTCTTCAAACGTCATAAAACTACGTTGTTATGTATTTGTATTCAACAAGCAGAAGTTCAATATTGTCGCCGCCGGAGTAAAAGTGTTTTCTTGGCAACACATTTACTCCGGCGGCGGACAAAGTAAAATATCATGCAAAATAGTAAGGTTGTAATTCAATAATTTGACAGATAAGAATAAAACAAATAAACAAAAATAACAAAATAACATATTCTGTGGCAACTAGAAATACTGGATACGGTAGAAAATTTGTTGAAGTTTTGAGCATATTTTAATGTTTTAATGTCTATTTTCTATGTTTGAAGAAAAAATAGCGTGTGTTATTAGGAGTAAATGTGACTTTGGGTGCTTCGCATGTAATTGTCTGACTCGCTTTGCTCGTCGTTCACACTTACATGCTCAGCACCCAAAGTAACACATTTACTCCTAATAACACAATATACTATTTTTGATGATTACTATAAAGTTGACTTTTGCTCATACATTTGTCAACGCAAAGTTGATGTTTTCTGAGGAATTTTACTTTGTCACTCGTCTCCAATAACAACAAGCTATAATTTTTTTCTTTTTTTTTACTAATTCATCACCATGAATACGAAGTAAAATAACACCTACAACAATCTTTGACAGGAATGTTATACATGCATTTATTTTAATTAAATTATTGTTTTTTCTTTATAATAGTACGTCTGAAAAATATTGCATATAATTCGAGCGCAAAGTATTTATGTCGCTCGAACACGAATGTTGAAATTTTGCGCTCTAAATTTATACAAATAGTTATTGTTGTTTTAAAAAGCATTGTACAAACCTCTTGCGGGAAGACATTGATTCCTCATGAGTGCTTATTTGAAGCATGAGCGAGCTTGCATTTATATTGGTTGGAAAAGAGTAAACAAATCCAATATATTACCAAATAGCCTAAAATAAATAATACGCATATTACAAATCGAGTCCACGTTACCGTTTTTGCATTTTTCGATACCCATTGACGGCTGGCAATGCAGCAGTCGAACAGTAAACACATTTGTAACAGCCGGGTCAGCGTACTGCTTCCGTGCGTAAAAATACTAACCCATGCGGGTATGTTACACACACATTCACACACTCACGCTCTGTCCAAACTGCGTTTGACGTCACGCCGGCTGCCCCGCACTCCAAAATGCAATAAGCGCCACGTAGAATTGTTTACGTTAGCACACTGCTTGTAAACAATGCGTTTGAGTAATCAGCATCTCTGAACCGAAGGAATTTTTTATAGTTTCCGTTTCTTGCAAGATTTACAGAAAAATCGCTGTCACTAATTTTATACCTACAAAACACACTTTTATGTAGTTGGTTCTGTATACAAGAAGTACTTACAGAGTATTCTTGGTATAGTAGTCATTCGAAACCGGGACCTTTGAGGGCGGAGAAATATTACTGTTATCACAAAATTGGAATGAGATCCCCTACTATTTTTATAATCACCATAAAAAGTTTACAATATACTGAACCGTAAATCTACTATTATTAAGCTCTGTCTCTAGTGGTAAAGAATCTTTTTACGGACTGTTATCTGAAAATCATAGCAACATACATATTTATTGTATAGTTTCAAAGAATATTTCGATCGAACATTTTAATATGCTTTGCACTCCAATAAATGTATTTTATTTGAAATCGCCACTAAAGTGCTCAAAAATCGTCATTAAAAGCTCAGAAATCGTCACTAAAGTAACCCATTATACGACGATTTTGAGCAACCCAGTGTTGGTAACCGTTAAATAATTATTGTACAATTAGGATAATTTTGGCAGATATATTGACGTACTATAGTAAATTTGCCGTAATATGAAACCAAAATTGCAAGAATTAACTAATTAATTCCGATGACGAAATTGAGGACAAAATACAAAATTTTTAGTGTTATTTACGATAATTTCATTGTTCGAGGTTGGCAACACATGTCAGTTTAAATTGACAACTGACAGATGTATAATTTTAACCTATATTGTAATTTTTGTACAGTTTTTTCGAATTTTAGATTTCAAATAAAACGTAATATGTACCTCGGCACTGAAGTTCCTTTTTATCACTCACATGGTATATTTTCCTCGGCCCTACGGGCTTCGGCAACTAAATTCCATATTCGTGATAAAAAATTAAACTTCAGTGCCTTAATACATAAATAACTATTTTTTTTTAATATTTGCGATTCAGTATATCAAAAAAACATTGTGCAATTCTCGAACGTAACCCGAACTTTACAAAGTTTTGATTAACGGTCTTGCAATGTAAATTACTATTATTTTATTCAAATCAATATTTTGTAAAAAAATCTGATGTGGCCAGCACATAACCTCCCGCCCAATACTACTCTTAAACGGTACAAAATAGTATTTGATGATACAGAAACATACCTTCTTATTTGTTTATTATCTTTATATTTGAGAATTTTAATTTTCTTTTGTATATTTATTTAATTTTATGACATATATTTCACTAAGAAAACAGCGTCACAATCACAATGACATGTGTCACATTTCGTAAAAAATTGAAAATTTTCCATGGTGTACTAGGAATGCAAGATTTGTAAAATCTAATTTCTTTATATTTTATTATCTCTAAATCTAATGAAAATTAATAAAATTAGTGTAATAAAAAAACATGTAAAATTAAATATTTTTAAACTTTCAAAATAACATAAATTGTTGAAAAAGGAAATTTAACCGTGTTTTTCACGAAAAACTGTTAAGGGCTTCAAGCAAACTGCTACTTCCGGTTGACCAATTTTATCCAAAATCTAATCAGCTCTTCATTTAAATATAAGAAGCAATAATTCACAAAATTGTATTTTTTGGTATTATAGTATTTGAGTTATGCGAGACGAAAAAATTGCCACAGACTACACACACACACACATACATACATACATACATACATACATACATACATACATACATACATACATACAGACATCATCGCGAAAATAGTAAAATCGTATTGTAGGGACCCTAAAACGTGCTTATTCATTGAAAACTCACTACCCAATTTTTTGACCAAAAACAATACCTCCCTTACCTAGAGGTAGGCGGGAGGTAAAAAAAAGTGAGCTGAAGAAGATAATTAAATTATTATTTGAGACCATTTTCGATAACAATTACAAGTGATAAATGTTGTATGATAACTCTTGGGAAAAAGGTGTTACTTAGGAAAATCTCATGCTCTTAACCTCGCTCAAGTAAATTGCACCATTAAAACACAATTTACAGTTTTGCAACTCTCCCTAAATCCCATTCTACTTCCACGCCAATGTCACACAAAAGAGTACAATGTCCTTTTAAATCTCAATTAACTCAGCAACCAACATAATGCAGTCATGAAATCGAAAGTTTTTATTTTATTCTTTCGTCGTCTCACTTTCTGAATCCGAAGCTGCCACTAGCTGAAGAGCAACTAATTAAGATACATGAATGCAAAACCGAGAGTTCCCCACGTAATAAATTAACCTTGCGGTTATAACAACAATGAGATCTTCGTGGAAAAATTTTCTCCGCTTTTTGATTGTGAGATACAGCGAAGAAAAGTGCAGTAGTTGTAAAATTAACGCACGTTATCGGCTTATGATGAATATTAAATTCTATGCTTTACGCTTAATTATTTTGTAATTTATAAGATCTCCAACGCCATCATTAATATTATTATTTATTATTGAGGAACTATTAGCAATCAAACGTGATTCATTGTTTTCATTTAACAACAATTTCATAATTTGTTTAATATTTCATGATTGATTGAATTTATTGTTTATAATTCTACATATTCAAACAACTGATTCATTAATTATTTACTGTCGTATTTCCGGTGCATACTACGTTAATTCAGAACTTGTATATTAATTTAAACAAATTAAAATTGTTTTTGTTTCCTGTATATTTCATCCATGTTTACAATATTTAACTGCAATGGGATCTCCTACTTTAGAAACAAATTGATAAATTGTTTACCTATATAAAAACTACAAAAGTTTTATTTATTATTGAGGAACTAATAGCAATCAAACGTGATTCATTATTTTCATTCAACAACAATTTCATAATTTGTTTAATATTTCGTGATTGATTGAAGTTATTGTTTATAATTCTGCATAATCAAACAACTGATTCATTAATTATTACTGTCGTATTTCCGGTGCATACTACGTTAATTCAGAACTTGTATATTACTTTAAACAAATTAAAATTGTTTTTGTTTCCTGTATGTTTCATCCATGTTAACAATATTTAACTACAATGCTTTAGAAACAAATTGATAAATTGTTTACCTATATAAATACTACAAAAGTTCATAAGTTACTTATTACTTTCTTATACAAAGTATAAGGAATTATTGGAATCATGGAAATCATTAAGACCAATTTCTCAATGATGTCTGTGTATGATGATGGATGGATGGATGGATGACCGTGTGCGCAATAGCTCATGAACGAGACAAAATATGAAAACGAAACTGGAAATTTATGTTTCATGAAAACATGAAGAACTGAGTTGATTTTGAATGAAAATGAAAAACCAGAAGAGGAAGTTTACTGGACTACAGGACACAGTGGACACACAAAACAGTAAATTTCATTTTTTTCAAAAATAGAATCAGCTGTGAAAAAAGTTTCAAATGAAAGATGTTAGCAAAAATATTTGGAGTTTTAATTTTATTTGCACTCTTCTTGTATATGCTTTTAATTTTGAGAAAAACTAATTTATATATTGAATAATATATTTCAATAATCTTAGTTACAATGGGAACAAAAATTAAAAAAAATTAACATCTATATGTCAAATATTACGAAGTGTCAAAGCAATATTTGTATTATTAGTTAGAGAGTGCCATGCCCAGAAATGAGTAGAATGATTTATATAATTATTCTGGTTCATAAATATTTTATTTATCGTATTTTAGCTTTTAATGACACAAAATATGTAATTTAATTAAAATTATCTTTTTAAAAATCATTTCCCTGTTTATAAATATAACAATTTGAAACCGCATACCTCAATAAATAAATAATGAACTATTGATAACAAAAATTCATTTCCTAATTGAGACAAATTAAAATAATTAAATATTTGTAATAATAAGTTATAAATGTAAACCCAAACATTTAGCAATTAATTATATTTTTATCATACAAATACCATCGAACTAATTATCGATTTGATATCAAAACAAAATTGATCTACATTTTTCGGCTGAGCGCCCATGGTCGCCATTCACTTGTTTTGCTTCTCAGCAACCGAACAAAAGCTCGCTTTTGTTAACCTTTGTTACCTTTCATTATTCGTTCAGGGTATCATCGTTTTTCATTACGGAACTTTCTTGTTCTTTGTTGAAAATGTAATCTCGAGAAATTATTTATCTCCCGGTTTAATGCACGCCCGTAATTAGTTATTAAATAATAGAAACGGCTATTGTTCCATGATTTTTCATTCGTTGATTTCTTTTAGAAAAGATTTTATTGAGTTCCTGGATCATTATGCCCGTTGAACTTAATCATATTTGTTTTAACTGATATGTGCATAATTCTGGATGTATTTTTATAGTTTCTCAAATGCAGTTTTCGGCTTTGTTTGAATAATAAATATATCAGCTTTCGTTTTCATTTGGCTCGCTTTCTTTTTCAAATAATACACACAATACAATATTTTTGTATATGAGATATATTTTTACTTTCACTCTTTTATATTTATTCATACAATTCGTAAAATATATTCTCATGGTATCTACCTTTTATCTTTTACTTTCATTATTGTTTCTGTCAAAAATATTGTTGGTTATATATTCATTAATGCATTTTGCAAGTTTTTTTATCTGACCGTAAAGGTTGAAAGTGAGTTTCACAGATAACGTCGCTTCCATTTTCGAATGAATGTCGTTTTTCCTAATCTATACCGGAACGGTAAAGCGATATAAGGTACTTATAATCACCACCAATTTCCGCTGCTTTATGTATTTCCAACCTCTAACTGAAATACCGTACTTGCAAAAACTACCCACGAAATTTTTGCATACTCATTAAAGCTGTGAGAACTTTGTATTTTATATTGAAGCTTCACTCCTGAGGATAACTTATCTGTAGATCAGTAAATTGTTACATTATCTGGAACTACACAATATGGCCCAATTATTTAAACGAGGAATGTGGTTATAATTTGAAAAATGTTTATAATATCTGTACAAGTAAGAAAATTTAATACAAGTTCATTTACCATTGACAACAAATACATGTTAAGAAAGTACTGCACAATTTCAGATTTCACGAAATATCACTAAAAATTGGCATATATTTTTATTGTATTTCTATATAATATAAACCCTAAGAATCTCAATGCTGTAGAGCGCATCGTTATATCTCTTAAATTTATAGAGATATGTCAATTTTCGATGTTTTTCGAAATGCTACTTTGAGTGGCTGCAACTCAAAATCTATTAAAGATATTGAAAAATAGACTCAGTTCTGTTCTTTTCATGCATTTTATTACAAATTAGCAAATTTTGAAAATTTTGAAAGTTTTCGATTTTTTCCCCAAATTTCGATAGGCGATAACTCGATAAATATAAAATATACAGGCTCGCAGACTGGACCATTCGATTCAGCTCGTCAAAATACATAAGTATGTGAAATTTCATTAAAACTGCTTTACGCGTTATAAAGTTAGAGCAAAAAGTGTAAAAATGACGTTTTTGGCGAAAAGCGTCTTGACGTTTGGCCTGAAAAAGGCCATTTTCAGACTTTTTGCTCTAAAATTTCAAGTTACCATCCGAATGTTCTGAAATTTTTAGGGTTAATGTATTTCGATGAGATGAATCCAGTGGTTACGTCTGCAAGGTCGTATCTCGTTTATTATTTGAGATATCGCGGATCGAAATTTTGAAAAAAAATTCAAAAATTTTCAATTTTTCAAAAATTTGTTATTTTGCTATAATATGCACTAATAACACAAAACTGAAGAGTATTTTTCGATATTTTCGTAATTTTTGAGTTGCAGTTCCTCAAAGTTGCACTTCGAAAAACATCAAAAACCGCCATATCTCGAAAAATTTAAGAGATATGATGATGCGCTCTGCACCAGTGAGTTTTTTAGGATTTATATTATATAGAAATACAATAAAAGTATATGCCAATTTTTAGTGATATTTCGTGAAGTACATCATATGAACTAATGAGTAAGAAGAATGTTTTACGGAAATAAGAAATATAATAAATTTACAAGTGAATACGGTAAATATTATAAATATTTTAATTGTTTTCTAATATATTAGAGAAATTAATTTGTGTGTTTATATTTATAGTGCAACTTTGACAAAAAGAACTCCTTGAAGAACTTTATTTCTTTGTTATTAGTTTTATACTTTTCGTACAAAAAATATTATACAAACCTCTTGCGTGAACTCGGTTCCCGCATTTGGTATGTAAATAACTATTACATTCTTCAATCGATTTGGAGCGAAAGGTACTAATAATAATAATTTTTCAATTTTGTCCATTACATTTTGGACAAAGAAGCAAACGAAGAATTACATAAAGTAATTCGAAACGTTGAATTTTAATAAAATTTTACGGAACTTGAACAAAAATCTTTTATTTATTTTTTGTATCCTTTTCAAAGTGTATTGTTATCGGTAGAATTTGTAAATGCACTTGTTCCAGTTTAAATTTCCTTGAGAATTTTCAATATTATTTCGAAAAACTTGCATATCGTATAGATTTCCAACCTTCCTTTCTGAAAGATAATAATTACGATAACAAAAGAGCTCACAACAATAACAAAAGTGAAAAGTATTACGTTTGTATTCGTAATGGCGTGTAATACGTCACGGATGTATTTCAGTAATTTGGCTCGTTAAAACGAATTAACTTGGCAGTGTTTGAGATTTTCCGTATGTTAATGTGTTGACGAAAGTAGTAGGGGGTTCTTGTGTGTTGTGTTATTGCAGTGGTCAGTGACTGGCATAGGGTAGGGATAGTTGAACGTCATGTGCTGCGATGAGTTTTATCGCACATTTTATAGACGTGCGTGAACCTCGTATGTACGTTTTGCTGAATGACTAAACTTATGACGATTATTACAAACCGTACGTAACAATCAGTGTATGTGTAACTTTTATAAAAATAAACTTACCGCGTGTAGAACATCAGCTGGCAACAATCGTCAGTGACATTTGTGAATTAGATTCTTGAACTACCGCACATACTACAAGATCACTTAAACTTAACTTAAAAATAATTCATTGTTGTTGATTATTAAAGTTTATTATTGTAATCAATATACATTATATATTGTTACCAACCTGTTGAGTAAAGTGAAGATATTTTTGTTGTAATCAACAGATTTATATATTGTTCACAACCTGTTGAGTGAAGTGGTGTATGTTGAGCTGAGCGTCGAATCGATTCGTGGTGGATTCAGCGCAAAAAAGTTATAAAAATCGAGAACGTGTTTGTGGTTGTGGCTATCACGGAGGAGTTGTCAGTCTCGTGTCTAAATCCTCATCTGCATATCCTGTTCGTATTCGTAAATTAATACCCGGTTCGCGGGCGCTAATAATATCCCCAGTAAGCAACCTGCAGGCAACAACTGTAAATAAATACGTACACATGTAATTCAAGATCTCAACGAGTGGACTTTGATTATGCTAAGGACTGCAATTTCAATTGGTTTAGTAGTGCTTCTGTAATACATTCTTGTTGGGATACGCCAGTGATTGTTGAACTTAGTCGCTAACAATGCCCCGAGAGAGTAATCAATTCGTTTGAGACGATTCACGCGTGTGAATTATTTTTGCATTGTTCAACAATTGGAGAATTGCTAGTATGATTGAGCAACAGCTTGTGAGTTTATATTCGAATATGCACGGAAGAAATAGGGACAATTCATGGGATTTTGGGTCTATGTCTTGTATTCCGTTGCATTTTTCCACACACGGATTGTTTGGACGACGACTTCGTAGATGGGGATCCACCGGCTCTTGGGTAAGACATTAACAAAAATTCATCCGCAGTAAAATCATTTAGTTTTGAACAAGCAGGAATTTAAATATGGTTTGTTTTATTATTATGGATTCTTACAGCATGCGACATAATTTACACTTCGTAGAAAATAAATAAAAAATGTTATGTATGTAGTAAACAAGAGTGTAAACCAACGTAAATTATTAAGAAATACGCTTTCCATAAATACTACGAAAAACCATGAATCTAGTAAATGTCAAAATTGTGGTTAATTTATGGAGCAGATAAAATATCTGTAACAGTTTCCGTTCAGTCTACGTGCATTTAAAAGATTTCAGTTCATCATTTATTTACACTAAACGACAAAGTGTTTGCTGTTTATATCTGTCATTTTTATCGAATGTTGTAACAGCTATACACATCTTAGAATACATTGTTTGAAAACTAAGAAATAAGATATTCATGTTTACTTTTAGAAAGCTATTTCGGCGTTTTATTTGTGTATATATTTGTAAATTACTGTTGCGTTTTTCAAAATAATTATTACATTTAAAAGTACATTTGCTTACCTATACATAAATTCAAATTACATGTAAATACGCACAAACATATTTTAAGTTTGCACTCGTACCATTATTGGGTTATACCTATTTATTGTATTACAATAAGTTTATAATTATTTTGACTTATTTACTATAAATTTCCATTATTGTAGTTTACAAGTAGGAAGAAATGCAAAAAAGTATTTAAAAATCTGATGTGGCCTGAACATAACCTACAGCTTAAATAACTTTTAAATGGTACAAAATGAAAAGAAAGTTTCAAATAAAAATTGTAGCTAATATTATTTTACATTTCTTTATTAAAACAAAATTAATTCTGCCTTAATTATTTACTTAGCTAGGCTCAAAATATCGTATAGGGCTTCAAGTAAACTATCACTTCCAGTTGATGGATTGCTATCAAAATCTAATCATTTCATAATTTGAACATTCAAGTTAAAACATGAAATTTGAAAATGATATTGCTATTAGAATCTAATACTACATAACTTCCCGAATATTTTAATTTCTAAACGGTACAATATTATTCTACATCTTTATGAATACAAAATACAATGAAATGTACTCTGAACTCATTTATTTACTAAGATATACCCAAAAAAAACCTGATAGTCGTTCAAAAGTAAACTATTATTCCAGTTGATGGATTGCTCTCAAAATCTAATCAGCTCGTAACATGAACATGTAAAATCTAAATTTGACATTAATAGCTTGTTTTAATTTTGAGTTATCGTGGACGAAAAAATCGTCAAACACAGATGTCATCGTGAAAATACTGAAATCGTATTCTACGGACCCTAAATTTGCTTATCTGTTGAAAACTTACACATATGTAAATATGAATTAATAATTCGAATTTAACGTAAGAATTTTCGTTTCCAGAGTCCAATGGGGTTGGTAGACACAGACCAGCAGCTCCCTGGTGGTGTCGACATGCGATACTCCGTCGTAAACGTCGCAGACGACTACACAAAACGGAAAAACGTCCTTCGAATTTCAGCAGCTTATCCATACCGCACAGAGTTACTCCTGCAAGCCGAAAGCCCCGTCGAAATGGCCGACTGGGTGCGCACTCTCCAAGAGCAGACCGGCGCTAGCACCGAAGAAGAGAAACATGAGTGTATGTCAGAGAACAAACAAGCAGTGCCTCAACAAATCCCCGCCGCGACCAGCATTCAAGTTCAAGGAACCGCGAGATTATCACCGCAGCCTTCCAACAAATCGAAATTATCCACCTTCCGAAATAGATCTCCAACTGGACAATCACCGAAATCGAAAACCTGGCGAGGAAGAGTAGTAAAACAGTTTAAAAAGTTAAACCAAGGGTCTGGTTCGCCTAATTCACCTACCACTCCCGAAAAGTTAACGTTCGGCGTTCCGTTAGAACATTGTCAAAGATCAATCACTAACGAATTTGTGCCGAGGTTTGTTGAAATGTGCACTGAAATCATCGAAGAAAGAGGCTTGGAAGTTGTGGGAATTTACCGAGTACCTGGCAACAATGCGGCAGTTTCAGCTTTAACAGAAGAATTAAACAAAGGAATTAACCTTGCTTTGCAAGATGTCCGCTCTAGTGATACTAACGTAGTTAGCAGTTTACTTAAATCATTCTTCCGA
The DNA here is from genome assembly GCA_963942605.1 of Poecilus cupreus. Lineage (NCBI taxonomy): Eukaryota > Metazoa > Arthropoda > Insecta > Coleoptera > Carabidae > Poecilus > Poecilus cupreus. The sequence goes on from OZ012714.1 coordinate 36,501,235, forward strand.
AAATTACCCGACTCGTTACTTACTTCGGAGCTTTATCCACATTTTATCGAAGCCGATAAAATCGATGATCCGAAAGTTCGACTTCATGAAATTAAGAAGCTTTTAAATGAGCTTCCCGATCATCAGTATGCTACATTAAAACATTTAGTTTTACATCTTAAAAAAGTTGTGGACAACAGTGAAATTAATAAAATGGAAGCAAGAAATTTAGCAATAGTCTTTGGTCCTACGTTAGTGCGGAATGTGGAGGATAATATGGTTGCTATGGTTACGGACATGTCACACCAGTGCCGAATAGTGGAATCTTTGCTGCTATACGTAAGTCTTCATTTTTTTAAATGACACCTTTTTTCATCGTTTTGTTGTATGTTTCATTTTTGTCTTATTGTTCCTTCATTATTACAACCGTTTTAAAATTTAAGACCAGTATATTTGATTAGATAAAAAAGTAGTTAATAACTTAATTCCAGTTTAGTATTGTGCGATTATATCTTAAACTTTTACCTTTATTCATTAAATCAAGATTAGCAAGAAGTTTATAATTGATAAAAACCTGAAATTATTGTTTATTTTTATATCATTAAATCATATTTTGTATTGATGATCATTTGCCTCGGATGTTACAAACTGACAACTTGTTAACCTTAAATGTTGTTTTGGCTGTACAAGAACATCTCTGATGGCGCTTTGATTATGCTAGTAACCAAAACCCGTCGCACAGATTGAGATTCTGACTGTACTAGAATGAATTGGTCGCAAATCAAGTACCACGGTATTCTAAGCAGAGTACAGAAATAAATGATTTCATTTATATAAAAAAGGCATTTAAATGCAGTTAAGGAATGAGTTAAAGAGAACAAAAACTCATTCTTATTGTTAATTTTATACAATCCAAAACGTTGTACGTGGTTTGCAACAATGTGTAAAACTATTTCGTCAAAGAAATTTAACAACAATTTTTAGTTAAAACTATTTTTTTCCTGATGAAGCAACAAAATTGTTGCGAAGTATCGCATTAAATAAAATTAACGAGTATGAGTTTTCTATTTTTTTAATCACTCTTTAATTACCGTTAAATCCGTTAAAAATTATTCAATAAGTCGGCGTTACTTCCTTTCAACATTTATTTTATTGATTTATTTCCAGGCTGAATGGTTCTTCTGCGATGACGAAGCCGAAGTATTAAACGTTAACACAAACATCCCAACAGATGTAACGTCAGTAGAAATGGACAACACCAGTGCTACTGTTCATAATTCGTTACTTTTAGGAAACATAAGTAAAATTGAAGGTATATTTGTTTAAATTGTTCCTACAACAGTATTTTAAACATTGTTTCTTCTTTTAAATTAGGAAAGACTGAATCAGCGGCACGAGAAAAGAAAGACATCATGTCTTCGATTATCTCAGCTGCGAACAAAAAAATACAAAGAAAATCTCGAAAGACAGCAACAGATAACAGCAACACCAAAGAAGAAGTCACAACGCCAACCAGTGATTCCAAAGACACAAGCATAGTTCCTCTTTTGCGACAAGTGGATGAACAAAAACAGGTACTTATCTGCTCTAAAGAAAATCTAAAGATTCTTTGAATTTGTAATGTATATTATTACTGTTTCACTTTGCAGCCTTCTTTGGATTCCGAGGAGTCATCAAGTTCAGATAACGTGATTCCTGACGATCCACTCTTAATGACCTACCCTCAACTCGATGCCAAAACTAACGAACGCGTTGAGAAATTCAGGCAAGAAACGATGGCGATGTTGCAGCAGAAAAGGCGGAGTGACACATCGCGGAATTACGTGAAACCGACATATTTGCAGAATGGTGAACCAGTAGAGAATTCCGATAACCAAACAAGTAAGTCTCGCCAGTTTTCTTTTGATTTTTGCGTAATTAAATTTGAGTTACATTTCGTTGCGTATTATTTTACTTTCGCTTTTTTCGCATCCGTTTCGTAAGCTTGTTTTTAAGTTGATAACGCGTATCGCTGCTTCTAACAACTTCTTAGTTTAGTGAGTGCTTAATCTGCTAATATTTATGCTCATGCTTGGAATGTGCTTGCTTAATCAATTAACACAGAAGAAGAATGATTGACCAAAGGTAGGTGCTTGATTGATTTAAATTTTAATTGAAACAGTTTCTAACTGCATGTTTTTCTGTCTCTAATTTCATTTTCATTTCAACAATTACGTTTGTGTTATTTCCTTTTCATCATGATTATTAGTAGAAAGTGCCGTTACTTAAAATTCATTAGTAAAGTGATATAACTGAATTAAGTTAGTTCCACTTTCAGTTTCTTGAATATTTTCTTCACCAAATATGGTGAAATTACCAGTATTTAATTAGTAATCATGATGGGGAAGTAACTAGTTGTGTTGCTGTTTACCCGTTTTACTTTATTGTTTCTCGTAAGTAAAATAATTAATTATTCCTATGAATTCATAAGAGAAAAATGATTTTATGTATGAAAAGTTCCTGCAGTCTGTGCCAAACTAATTCATCTATTTAATCATATCACAAATTTAATTTCTCTCGTAAAATTATCTAATTCATTTTGTTCTTTTTGTATCAGTGAAGGGCTAATCACATTACTTATATAATGTTATGTCTGTATATCAATATGTTAAATACATAAAAAAAATTATGAAACGGTTCACTTAGGTTATGTCGCATATTTTAACAGTTGAAATGATCTCAACTTTTGCTTTGCGTTTTTTCTTCGTTTTACAAGAATTTACATTTTATTTTTATATACTTTCTTTAGTTTTTCATAGTTTATACGTAGTTAGATAAAAAATTCCGTATGATATATTATAGTTTGATAATTATATTTTATTTGATAAAAATATTTGAGGTATTCATTTATTCGAATGTTCGAGATCCAATTAATATTCGAATTTGAAAAATGATATTCGCCCATCTCTAATAAGAATGTTTTTTAAAAAAGTATTGTGGGCAAAGTCAAAAGACATAACACAACGTCGTAAGCTATGTGAACAAGCCTTTAAATAATGATTGTATATTTGGTACGGACTGCAAAGTACATATTAGCGTTCTACTTGTCCAGTTTTTGTGTCGTGTTCTGGTGTACTAGTTCTAGTCCTAGTCTTACCTATGTTTTTCAATGTGAGTCATTGTGTATGGTGGTGGTGATGTAGATATTCAACTAGCACTGGTTACTGGTGTCCCGCGTGGGGTGCAGTCCCCCGCCCCGGGCGTGGTGGCCCCCCCACGCACCCGCTCACGCAAGGGAGTCCCCAAGACCCTGCACCGGCAGCCCTGACACAGACACACGCCCCCACAGAGGTATCGCAACGCAACGCAATCAATATGCAATGCTTACTCTCACTCTATGTATCTGTATCTGTGTTTATCTCGACACCGTCTTGCCTCTGTCCGTTCGACGGCACTAGCTTCTGCCTTGCCTACTGGTTGGTTCTTCTGCACTCTTTAAACAGCATTCTAATCATTGTTGTTGGTGCAGTTGTTTGGTGTTGGTGTTGGTGTTTGTCTATGTGTGTATGTGTGGTTTATTTTAGCACTGATCAGAGTAAAGATTAGCTTCACAGTTTTATTTCATGGAGGATGTACATAAATGTTTTCACGTTTTCTAAACTGAAATAATATACTTCATAGAACTTTCACAACTCTTAACGTAAACAACTTTTGGTTTTAGTTCTGTCATTTTACATACAAGACAACAATAAACAAAATTAACAATTACAAATTTAAAATAAGCAGCCATTTTCCACTAATATCCATTTCGTTGCAATTGTCTCAAAATTTCGATGGCTTCACGAATTATTTTTTTGTTGATTGAAGAAAGTTTCTTGAAATTTAAAGCTGTTCATTGGCAAATGAGGCTATTAAAGAATTCTTTAGTTAGTCTGTGAATTTCCACATTCGTTGTTTGTAAAGGAATAACATCTTTACATACGGCAGAACGTTCAGTTTTTAAATAAAAAGAACAGAACTAAAAACTAAGAGTTGTTTTCTTGTGAAATAATGTAATTTACATTTATGGGAACAAATCAAATCAGAAGTAATAAATTATTTCAGTTTAGAATTTTGTTTCTAGCGCCTGGTTTTAAATGGATTTCAAATTAAAATCAAAGGTGCACTAAACTTTTTTGTGTTTCTTTGTGTTATCATTGTGTGTCCTAATTACTGACAAGCTCATTTTACTTTCTTTAGGCTCTGATTTACTGGCTACAATAACATCGGTATTCGACAACAAAATTAAAGCACTTCAGAGTCCTACTAATAATTGTCTAACAGTCGCGGATAACATTCCTTACGCTGACGAATCACCCGACGTTACACTCAATTCATTTGATTCGACTATAGTGGAGGGCGCGAAGATGTTCAATAAAGAATCTCAGAAGTGTGACCAAGATGCAGATAAAATGTCTCCGAAATCTTTCAGAAATCCCAGTCTGCACAAGAATTTCAATACGAGTTTAAACATCAGCCTAGGGAGCAAGGAGTCCACCGCCGAGTTAAAAAACATCTGGAAAAACAGCTCCTACGAGGCTGACCACAAGGAAAAGGATGTGGATGAACACGATAATTCCGACTCCAAGTCTCAATCCGAGGGCGAACAGCGGAACTCAGATGAACTGAACGAGTTGTGTAAGATCAACTTCATCATGAACAATGAACTAAAATGCAGTGCAAGTGATTCAAAACTGAAAAGATCGGAATCGCTCAACAAATCGCACAATCGCGATTGTGAGCAGGAACACGGAAAATTAAAAAGATCAGTAAGTTTAAATCGAGCTGCTGACAGACTCAAACGCTCGGACAGTCTAACAAAATACGAAAAAACGGAAAGCAATATTAATTTAAGAAAAGAGTTGGCCGATGATACAAATCGAAGGCTGAAAAAAGGTTCAACGAAACTTAAAAGAAAAAACGGTATGCCAGAACGGTCAATAAAACGTAGACATACCGTTGGTGGTACTAAAGACTTTGACAGAATGCATTGGCTCGACAACAGATTACGTTACGAAGCCGAAGAATCGGCGAACGAAGACAAAGAAAAGGTCGCAATGCGATCGAGTTCTCCCGATTTAAGTGGTGCAGATAAAATTATAAATAACGTGAGCGAAGATACAAAATTGCCTATGGAATCTCACATTTAAATTTTACGAGGAACTTTTAAAAAAATTGTGTCCTGGACAGTTTTTATTGTTATTGATTTTATGTACATAGCTATAAAATTATATTCAGTATTTATTTCTCCAAGTTTTTATTGTCTTGATTGTTTTTGATGAACTTATTTATTTCCTGAGTTGAGATGACATTAGATGCGAACAGTGCGACACAATACCGTGCCTTATGTTGTGCCCAAACCTGCAATATATCAACTGATGGATATTCAACTTGAACGTGTGCAATGCTCCGTGTAGACTGACGACGCATACGCAATAGCGCGCATCATATCAAAAGCTGGTTGATTGAACACTATTCAAGAGTCTTATGCGTCTTCATATCAGCTGTGCAATATTATAGAAGGCAGTTATCGCTTTTAACATTTATAATGTAAATATTGTAAATTTTACGTCTGTCGTGACCGGGTGTTCTATACAGCCCCGAGGTTCGCTTTAATTTAAACAAAAATTACAAAAAAAAATGTATAGTAGAAGGCAAATGCAAGAGTTTAAGATTTTATGATTTCACTGGTGATTCGTTGTAATTTTAATTATTCTTTTCTGTAAAATAGTTATTAAGCAATCGAGAAGATTTTGTGAAGCATAAATTCGATGTAATGTGATTATTTTTAATATTCCATTAAGCAATTTGCTAATTGTGATAAAAGTGTGGGCGTTGTAAATTATTTTGAGATTAACTTTTACGAGTTGGAGCTGTGCTGAAACAATTCTGCGAGAATTGATGTGGCTTATTTTAAATTTGCCACGACATCGGTATAATACTCTAGTAATTACTGACAAAATAAAGGAATATAATAATTTCTTTGATTATATTTACCAGTAAATTGTATATTTTAAGAAAGAGTAAATATTAAAATGTATGATTCGATGATGCTACATGTATTAATCGGTCTCAGAGGCACATGCGAGAGATATATGTTTTATATATGTATAAATAGACAAAGATGTACCTATATGGAACTTGGCAGTATTGTAGAACTGTGCCAGAAACGCATAATCGTTCGATGCTGTCATTCAGTGTCATGATCATCCAATCAATAACTAACTTTAACGCGTAACCGTAACGTTATCTGAGTAGCTGTCCCGAGATGACGTCATTTGCCAAAAGTGACCCAGCAGCCGTTTATCGAAGTAATTCATTAGTTTCACTGTTATTAGGAACCAGACGTTTCTTGCTTCAGCGTTCATATTATGGTTTTGAAGGTGATTTTTATTTTTCATTTAAGTAGGCTGTCTCATTATCTTGCCTGTTATTTACTTTGTATTGTTTTATTATTATTGTAGATTTTAAGTACAAATTTGTAAGAATTTGTTGTATTCTGTGAGAAATTGTAAATATAATATTTTCATGAAATTATTCAATGCGCCTAAGTACTTTATTTAATAAATTGTGTTACCTCTACAGAAAACAATAATGGTTATCGTTTATTAAACTGCTCAACAAATATAATTACATAACGTGTTATCAACGCGAGCTTTTAGATAATAAACCGTTCGATTGTTTGATTACCCCAATATACGTAATTCACTACACTGAAAAATCACAAGTTTTAGCAGTACAGGAACATATGACGTTTTTCATTTCTATAAATATATTTTTTAAATATTCAGCTAATAGACTTTAATGTAAATAATCAATAATGAAAAATATATTAAATTAAGTATTATTAAAAGCAAATTACCTTTTTGTCTCACTCAAAATGAGAATTTTAACTTGTTTCCTGTTCTACTGGCACCACTTAAAATATACAACCATCGACTTTGTAATGTTAATCCTGAACAATCATCCTTGTTTCACAGTTACACAAACATCACACTGGGGTCTGGGAAACACCAAAAAAAGAAAAAACTACTTTCCTATAGCCGAATGTAATTTTTCTAGGGATTTTACTTACGGAATATTTGTTTAGGTTTATAGAAAGATATTAAATATTTATGGACCATATATTCAAAACACAACATTTTGCCAAAACTTAACTTTAATTTTGGATCATTGAGAACAAACACATAGGTATTTTACATTAAATTTTTGTTTGAGATTATAGAAACTGAATTTACAACGAGGTAACATCGAAGATATGTGTATGCTGCGCATGTGGAAAATTAGATGAAAATCGTGGGATTTCTTAAACCCCAGTGTAGTATTCCAGGGTTAACATTTCATTATAAACTACTTATAATATAAAAACAAGTGTTAGTAGCTTGAAGAATATCTGTTATGCCAAAAGTAATGTAAGTTGAGGATTCTTCCAAGAGAAATATTGTCTATGTTTGTCCTACCTAAACTTGTGATTTTCAGTATACCAGAAATATAGTAAACAGTCTGTAATTTAAAGTTTCGCGCTGAGATAGTACATATGGATAAATCCGAGTGGTAAAAATTCGGTCATCTTATCTAAACAGCGAGTGTAAGTCTGTGGATCCGGGCAAATCGGAACCGCAGCCACAACGTCGGTTTATTAATAGGCCCGCATATTATCATTCGGATTACATATCATTACCGGTATAGTGGGCGCCCAGTCGTTCGACTGGAACAACTAAATCGAGCGCGCAAAAATCCATCCGTAACCGAACCGGCAGCAAAACAAAATAAAAAATAAAAACCTAATGCAGTCTGCGATGGTATCTAAGTGGTGAAACGATTCGATGTAATTTGTTCGGTGGTTGTCGTCTTGACATTTTCATTTTGTTGTGAACGCCCTGCACTCCGTAAAAATCGATTCGGCGCTATCCTACGCAAACCACCTTCGCGCTACCCTGCTGCCGCGCCGCGCATCCCTTTCGCAGCAGCGTCGTAACCATTCACAGTCAACAGCTGGACGCCGAAACTGTCACGATTTTTGTGAATTCCTACAGTTAAATTGAAAATTTTCTGTCACCTGGTTGTTTTGTTGATCTGTTGACGAACCCAGAGGACCATGTTGTGAATTCGGAGCGAGTCTGCGTTTACAGGTTGGTTTATTCAATTGTGTATTTCTATCCATATTGTTGATGTAATGGATTGTGTTTGACATTTGTTTGCTCTTTTGTTTTACTTACATTGCTGGTTTACATCTTGATTTTTTTAAAAGTTTTATGAAATTTTTCGTTTGTTATTGTTTTGATTTCATGCAGTCATTTTATTATGCAACTAAAATGATATGCCTCCTGTTGCTTCATGCCGCATTTTATCGATTTTTGAAACTAAATTTTAATATTGAAAGACATCATTTCCAATACTAGATACATTTCGGTTTTATATTTCATGTATTCAATCTTTTAACTCAGCATTACACCGGGATATTATTCTGTGTATCATGTACTTCTATCCAAATATTGAAATTAAATATATTTGCACAAACCTTATAATGAGTTGTTTTGATGTCATCGTTTTTATAGCGAGTCATCAAGAGATTAATCTAGTTAATTAATACAAATGTAATTGACAGTTTAAACATTTTTTAAAATATAATTTTGGTCAATAATTGAGTACCTTTAATCTGTTAATTGAAATTATACATTATTCATTCTGAAATTCCCGGCTCCTCTTTCTAATTCATTTTAATTCGGAATTTAAAGGTAATACTTGATAGATTAAAATCGCAATATTATTAATGAAAATTTTATTTCATTACTCGAGTACAAAATTTTCCTCTTCTCTTAAAATGGTAAATTAAAAATGCTCTTGGTATAATCAGAATATATTTTACGCTCATGTTGTTTACATAAATGAGTTTTTCTTTGCATGTTGATTGACTGAAACACTAATTAATTATCGAAAAAATACTGCAATGCGATTCGCCTTCGAATTTTTAATTTGTGCAATATGACATGAAATAATCTTTTAAATTTTAATATCAACAGTAAGCAGTATTGGTTCAACAAATTTGCGAAATATGATTTTATAATCACAAATTCTAAACTATTTGGGATTTTCTATGGCCCTTTTCGAAGGATATGCGAGCCCAGTTGTATAAATTAATTAAAATAAATAAATACAAATTAATTTTCGAATGATAAGGTTATTAGATACGCTATAGTTTTAAAAATTAATCTACAATATTTAATGCGTATTCCAATTAAAATAATTATACGAAACAAAATAAATACAATATTATATCTGGCACATATCAATTGGACCATAACTCGAACGAGGAAAGAAATGTTTAATTCTTGATCAAAATACCATCCGAAATGTTTTTGTGCTAATATCTTATCGAGTATACTTCTAAAAAACTAACAAAATATTGTTGATATATCAAAGTAGTAAGATTGAGAAAATTGGAACCGGAAAGTCTTTATCCACTGATATGCGAAATTTTGGGAGTCGAGGTTCATATTTAAAAAGTGCTAATTTTATTTATTCACAGTAAAAATAGCATTCACAAAATTAAATAATAGTTAGTTAGTTAGTGGAATCTAAATTACTTTCCTTCACCATTTCTTCTGAAATTTGTCTTATTATCACAGATTACCACTTCAATAGTACTTCTTATCCAATAGGTACACTATTTCTTAAGGTTTATCTTTAAAAAATCTATTTAGATTTTCATAGTTTTTTATAGTCTGGATCGTCTCCTAAGTGATAAGTATTTGCTATCTTTAAATTTTACATTAACATTATTAACAGCATGATTTGTAATTGTATATTGTGTTTGTAGCAGGCCATGCTCCCGCCAGGCATAGCCTGGCAGTTGCCTGCTCTGCTGCTGCTTGCCACCGTCGGTCCACCTGGCATCCAAGGCGATGGGAACGTTGGTAAGTCCAAAAATCACATTATAAAACATATCAGAAATCATCAACAACACTACTCAATCAAACGCTCTTAGATTTTTATTTTCTGTACTGTATTCAGTACCCATGAAACATTAGTTCAATTTTATTGCTGGATTTGTCCGCAATTTGTAGACACTTTTGATTCAGAATGTACAACTCAAACTAACCTATTTCTAGTAAAAATTGATTCAATTTATTAGGTACTTCGCTGCGCAACAAAAACACGACAAATATAAATGCATATTATAATAAACGGTAGCGTAATTTATTAAATAAACTTTTAAAAGCTTTACATCCCACACCAAGTACTTTGTACTGTAGGTAAATATCTGCCTTTACGAGGACAAGTAACGTAGCTCTAATCAACAGACGTTACAAAGGATTAAATCAAATCTGTTTTAGTGTATTATGCACAGCCATGTATACGCTTATTATTTATACGATGCTTGCATTCCTTTGAAGATCATTCATTAGTTTATACCGAGGTATACCGTGTACAAGTAATTTACAAACATATAGACTGGCAAAAGATCTAGAGCTCTGGAGACGTTGCTTTGGAGGTCGGTACTACAAATTTACTTGCATATATTTAACTACGAAAACATGTACATTTAACAAGAAAATTTGCTTCGTTAATGATGATGGATGAAATACACAATTTAAGATTAAAATTTAAATAGCTCCGTGGTAACGTGTCGGACTGTGGATCGTGAGATCCTCAGTTCGAATCCCACTGCCGACAGTTACAAATTTAAATTTACCCCTGTGGTTCCCCCTCCACTAACATCTTTGGGGGCTATGATTTGACGGCTGGTAACCGCACTTCATACGTAAAAATATATCAATTACCGAGATCTGCGTAAGCAGAGTGCCACACCCGTAATGGGTAAAAGGCGTGATGATATATTTATTTTATTTATTTAAAATTCTATACCAGGTGTAGAACTGAAATGTGGAATGTACTGATTTTAATGCTATTTTTTTTTATATTGCTGTAAATTTTTACCTATTTGCTTTATAGCAAAAGTGTAAATACAAAAGTTGTTCAGAATGTAAAAATGCCTTCAATTCCACTTAGTTACTTAAATATTAATTTTTCACGATATATCAATCAAATTAAAATTAATATTTGTTAGAAAAATTGTAATATGGCCATAGAAGATTTAACAAAACCGAAAAATATTTTGATATATCACTATCAGAAAATAGATTTAGATTTATTTATTATAATATTGTATTATTTTCGGTAGGAATTTGGTAGAAGATTGTAATTATACAATTTTCTTAATAAATATTTCAGTAACCAAATGGGCCTTATTGCATACATTTTTAAATTCTAAACAACTTGTATTTACACATTTGCTGTAAAGTGAATAGATAAAAATTTACAGCAATATCAAAAAATAACATAGAAATCCCTATATTTCACATTTCAATCCTATATCGAGTATATAGAAAATTTAATAAATGCTAAATACAGTTATCGATTATTTTATTGCAGAAGTAAAATTGTTTCAATTATGCGTGAAATTATGGATATCGCATTTCAAATTTATGACAGACAAAACAGTCGTTTTGCTTAAAATCACTGAAATAAATAATACTGGAACACAAACTGACGTTGAAAATGCAAGCCGAGAGAGACAGCCAGTTTTAGGCCATCTGTATTTGTTGTACAGTCCGCTTAGGAACTTGATAAGATAATATAAAGAAATTAACATTCAATTATTTTGATATATCGTTCTACAAACAAGTATTAGACAAAGAAGAGTAGCCCTATGCCATCTATCTGTTTCAGGTTCGTTTGTCGCTTTCATAAAAGCCTACAAGTTAGTGTTCCAGTATTACTATATTTCAGTGCTTAAAATAGACATATACCTACTACGCAGAAAAGGTCAAGATTATAAATTTTGCTATTCCATATGTAGCCTATAAAATATGAAATATTCGCAATATTTTCTTATTTATGAAAATATTCTTTATATCCATATTTTAAATGAACTTTGAAAATAACAAGTAATACTAAGGTGATTCATTCCAATGGGATGTCATCATATATCGTTCAATAAATGGATGTAAGAATTTTTTTCTAAAATGTAAGTACTGTTTTTAATTTATAAGACAGACATGCGAACTAGTATACTAACATTTCATAGAAGATAAAAGTATAGGATACTTTAGGAGGTAGTTGGTTGATTTGTCATATTTTATAGAGCTACCTATTGCAAATGTCAAATATAGTTTTTTCTGTTCACCGACGAGTAACACAATCTAAACCTAATTTTATAAATGAATTATGAACAAACATCTTAAAGATTTATATATTCGTATTTATAGTTAGTATAAAAATTACTTTAAACTATCAACTAATCTAGTTAAAAGTACAAAATTTCCATATTTTGCATGTCAACAGTAATTTCGACCTTGCGCACGATTATATCATGTAGAGGGCATAAGTATCAGTGACATTTTTATATGATCTCATAAACTTTAAAGATACCATAAAAACAACTCTGAATAATATTACAGTTTAAGGAAAATAGATAGCTATATAAAACTAATTTATCCTGACGTGCTTTCCATAACAGCTTCCTTATTAATAGGAAGGAAAGAATATATATTGCGTAGAAAGTTTACGCGTTATGGAAGCTTTAGGCAGAAGTTCATTTATTAAAATTATATTAGAGTTTTGAAAAAATTTGAAAATAAATATTTATGAAGTACTTTATTATCGTCTTCTGTTTCATTGAGAGTCTGTATAGTCAGACAAGAAACAAAGAAATATAAAATTTCATTTTATTCATGAATACACAAATATACCATCAGGACAAATGAAAATACAGCGAATGTTTGATGTTTATATTATCTGCATATTTTGTTTTTTCAAACTTTCCGGAATTCGAAAATAAAATGTTTTTGTTCATTCATACTTGGCCGAATGAATTTAGACTTCATTCACTACATTTTTGTTTATTTAGGTTGTCAGCAATGCTTTTACAGCTAACTAGAATTAAATTAATTATTCACAAAATGTTCTGTAGCGTGTATTCAAACAGTTATGATAGAGATTCTTGTAAAAAATTGTTGGACTAACCTTTGAGCTGCATGGATTATGACAATATAATACACATACATTCTACTTTATTCAGATTATAACATTAGAATGATACACCATATTAAACAGAATATTCGATTTAAGTATGCCACCATCGTTTTATATCCAAAGCATTCTTTTTTCAGTTAGATATAGATATAAATAAAATACACATAAATTTAACTTGATTTTTTTCAGTTTTCTGTTATATTAGGATATATGTTTATATCGTTGTATTCAGAAAAAATCTGATGTGTGTCCAGCACATAACCTCCCGCCCCCGCCCAATACTACACTTAAACGATACAAAATAGTATTTGATGATACAGAAACATACCTTCTTATTTGTTTATTTTCTATTTATACTTGAGAAATTTAATTTTATTTCGTATATTTATTTTATTTTTTGACATTTTCACTAAGAAAACAGCTTCACAATCAAAATGACATATGTCATATTTTGTAAAAAATTTAAAATTTTTAAGTGTTTCCGTGGTGTACTAGGAATGAAAGATTTATGAAATCTAATTTCTTTATATTTTTTATCTCTAAATTCAATGAAAATTAAAAAAATTAGTGTAATCAAAACAGATCTAAAATTAAATATTCTACAACTTTCAAAATAACATAAATTGTTGAAAAATGAAATTTAACCGTGTTTTTCACGAAAAACTTTTAAGGGCTTCAAGTAAACTGCTACTTCCGGTCGACCAATTTTATCCAAAATCTAATCAGCTCTTCATTTAAATATAAGATGAAAAAATTAATAAAATTGTATTTTTTTGTATTATAGTATTTGTTATACGAGACGAAAAAATTGCCACATACTACACACACACACACATACATACATACTTACATACAGACATCATTGCGAAAATAGTAAAATCTTATTGTAGGGACCCTAAAACGTGCTTATTCATTGAAAACTCACTACCCAATTATTTGACCAAAAACAATACCTCCCTTACCCAGAGGTAGGCGGGAGGTAAAAAATACTGAATCGTATAAGTGAATAAAAAACCAGGTTTAGAATTACAATAAGAAAATTTGTAACAATCCAAAATATTTTACGAAACAATACAAATATTAAACGTCAACAACAGATTCAAATATTATATTTTATGTGTACGAAATGTACAACTTAAACTTGTACAAGTTGACGATAACACTATTCATTATATACTTGACTGGATATATTCTTGCCGAGGGCGTATATCAGTTTGTAAAGGTGAGGTCAAATCAGTGACCTCTAGGACCAAAGTAAACATCCAGAATACGTAGCACTAACTTGGTTCGAACTTCTACTCTCACCCTCAACTAGTTCTTCTAAAAATACGATAAACGTGTCGATGTCCTATAGTTCTAAAGTTTCAATATTTTATTCGCTTTCGAAGCAATTTTTAAAATCGTCTGCTTTTTTCTAAGCACAACTTAAGCTGATAAAAGGGCTGACGACATTGATGGCCACTATCGATTCGGGCGGCAATATTCTCAAGGAGTATTCTAAGGATTTTCACATACACTTAGAGTGCAAGAAGGACAGCACAGCAGCAGCTATGTGATAGCTTGCGGCATTCATTTTTATGTTTGCACTGGCCTACTTTGATCTGCAAAAGGAATTAATCAAAGCCAACGGAAATTAGAACTCGCAAATTAATGCAAACCGTATTAAACGAAATATGAAATACAGTTTGAAATATAACCAATAATGCGAAAATTACGTCAGCATTCATCAAAAATAAAACTAATTATAATCTGTTTACTTTATAAATCTGAAACATTTTCATATTTAACGGTAACCATCGACAGCGTAAGGTATAAATTCATATCTAGCTGGTTTCGGTGGTGGATATGTCTCTAGCATAGCATATCAGAGGTAGTGGGTTCGAATCCCACTGAAGAGCATGGTTCATAAAAATACACAATCATCCACTCATAAGGCGACATATGACCTAAGTAGTTAGTCCGTTTCCCATCTTCGTATAAAAAAAATCATTTCTAACAGTTCTATTAGAAACGATGTGTTTCATAAACTTTTCTCTAATCCATGAATCATTTATGTCCTCATATTTTTTCTCGAAATTTCCAGTAATAAATTTATAGACGTTATTTTCGCAGCTTCTATAATATCTGGAAGTGTCAAATTAAGAATTTCTTCGTGACCACTTTGTATTTTTATCTTATAAAATCTTGAAACTTGACATTTATGAAAAATAATATTATTTAGTTTTTGTTTTGTAGCTAGTTGCTAAAATATTCATTGTTATACTGAAGTAGTTAAATGAAGACATTTTTATAAAAATATAAATTAATTTGGAAATTATATCGTGATCGTAGAAAAAGTATAGTGTACAAAACTTGCTTGAAATGTCCATTTCATACTTGTATGATTTTCAGAATTCGCCTTTGACTCATGTTATAAACTTTCATACTGTATGAAATGAGTATCATTCCAGGCATGTTGTACAATAATATTAATTTATTGTACTAGTGTGGAATGTGACTTATCAGTCACGGCAGAAAAAATTTAGCCACGAACCCGAACGATGAGTGGCTAATTTTCTTGAGTGACTATATGCACTCCACACGAGTACAATACGTTTTATCCAAGACCACTCTTAAAACGTCTTAAATCGTGTGTATATTTTCATTTTTTGTTTGACACCGACAAAACATTTTATATGTTATTTATAAAATAAAGAAATTACAAAGTAATTATTTGTGATTTGTCATTGTAAATTGTAAACACGAAAAAAAGTAAAAAATAGATGAAAATGTGGAAATACTTCTAAGTTCTAAATATCACAAGAAGCTTGTCTGAATTTAATTCCGAAGAAGCCCCCTTTATAAAAAAGAATTTAGTGAATTTAATCAGTAATTATTTTCACTTCTCTATTATTCTCCCACTGCGTGAGTAATGTTGGACATTATTTATTTCAAATAACCATTAGTTACAGCCTTATTATGAGTCTGTGTTGGATAAATATACTATTATTTTATGAAACAGGAAATATCTTCAATCCAATATCTCGATAGAATGTGCGATTTTACTGCTACTACTTTTTTACTTGTCGATTATTGCACAACTCGCCCTTATCTTGCAAAAATGTATCATACATCGAAATCTGCTGCAAGCAGAGTTCCACTAATAAATGGGTAGGTAGCTATTGTGATGATCCTTGCACGTAAATTGTGGAATAATGTAATTTAGATGCATTATAAACTGCTTCATAATTTGTTGTTACTTAGTTATACAGTTTCCAATGGTTAACCAACTTTGTAACAAGGTTTCGTACCCCTTTTTGTGAAGCTCATGCATATCACGCATACCCAGTCTCAAATTTAATGGTGTACATGCCCTGAGAATACTCTTGCTTATATTAATTTGCGTAATCTTCAATCATCCCTTCCACTTGATATATTACTCTCGTCTTTTATCGTTGGACATACGAGTATAATGCATTACGTGTTATAATATTCTTGCACAATTTCCTTGTATCTTGAAAGTTAATCTACTTTAAACAGAAGCTACGTAAATATGAAATACTGAGAATTTTCCTTAATGCCATACAGACATCAAAAGTGCAAATGCTTTTATCCGAGCATATCTCTTGTTCTTTGACGTAATCTTGATCCAGTTATAGAATTTTATTCACTTCAGACTCTTCTTTTATCGGCGAAGCTTCAATCATATCAATCCATCTAGGTTCTGCGCAAGCACTTCTCGGAAATGTATTTCTCACATGCAAAAATAAGGAATGATTTTTTGTTATTGTTTATATTTTTCTTTTGAAAATGTGATCTGCTGCATCACATCTACTGCAACCTATTGTTCCTATTGAGAATCTCTTAGAGAGATTTTTAAGCAGCCAGAACTACATTTAAGGTGAACACGTGGTCAGCTTGTAGCAATATTAATACATCATTTTCACAAATAAAAGTGTTTCTAAATATTGGAAGAAGCTTTCGGAACTCATCATATAAATACAAAGTATTGGGAAAAATTGTGATCAGATTCAGGTAGAACAATTCTTTGATTCATTCTGAGACGACTAATTTAATGTGTACGGCCCTTCGTAAAGCCACACGAAATCATCAAACTTAACTTATAAATGAGCGATTGAAATTTTTTATGGAATATCATTGCTGTTTACTTTCAAGAAGAATTGTGTAAGATTGCATTGGTGTAACTAAGTTTTTAATTTTATCTCGATTATTATTTGACGTTTCATTAAATGCTTTATTGTATGTCACGTGTCTGCGTTTTAACCAATCCTGTCATTATTATACTGAGAATAATGCTCTTGTGATTATTCCCGGCAATATTCTCCGTAGCTTTTTTGTTTTTGTTGATAGATGTCAGATGTCAGACATTTATCAACACCAGTAAAAATGAGCAAAACAGATAGATTTAGTGCGGTGCCTAATAATGAAATCAAAAAATAATCTAATTAAATATAATTCGAGAGTTCGATAAATTAGAAAATAATTCGTGGCTATTGCCTAGTAACAAGTTTTCGAAAGATCTGTCAAATTATTTTCAATTTATTCTCACTCTCTTGTTATATTATTACTGATAATTTTTTTACATATGGCAACCTTTCAGAAATTTTTTTTTCTACTCCTGTATAAATATATTCCCTGTTAGAAACACTCTCACTCAGGGTAATAAACACACTTACACACGCACAAATAACACACCAATGTAGTTTCAATGTTATTTAATAGCACTACTGCCTCGTACAAGCAATGACACCTAACTGACTTCCAATAATACAATTCTCTTATTAGTTACAGGCTTTACATAATTCAATGAATACTAATTAAACAATCCAAGTCTTATATCATTAGTTATCTCACACTCCATTATTTAAATTTTTTGGTGAATTATAGTACCAATAATTCACGACAGTAAATTGTGATTCATAATTCACTCTTCTCGACTAATCACAGAGACAGAAATCTATAAATTCACTGTTATTTTAAATACGTGATGTGGATCACCAAGCAACGGCCGTATGACAGTTGACATGTAGTCAGTTGTTATTGTGTATTTTTATGTTGACATTTTTCAACGTGTGTTTTCAACAAATATCGATGATTTTCAAAAGTGAAATCCGAATTTACAGGAGTAGAAAAAGTACAGTATTATATTTGGGATTATGGTCATTATTCACTCGGATGATTTAAATCACACGCTTATGGCTCATGACGTAAACTTCATCTTTGTAAATAATGACTATCATCATCCCTCATATAATAATATATTATTAATTGCCAATTTGAATTTCCACTAACTATACCTATGTCAACGTTGGCATAAGATTTGTATTGATTTGCTTAGTTACCTGTTGACTGCTATAACAATTGTTTGATTAGGTGTTGCCAATTTACATTTTTTTAAGTACCTCGTGTGGCTTTAGGAAGAGCAGGTAAAATAAAACAATATTTTTTTGTATTTTATCTGAGGAAAGCAGAACTTTGCTGTAAAAAAATCGTTTTACTAAAATTTTGTACAGAACTATACCTATCCAAATATTGTTCCTTTTAAGTATATTCAATCATACGCTTGGGTGAAATATGTTCCATTTCGCTATCCATCCAATAGAATTTAAATATCATTGCTGCCATTTCGTAATAATATTCCATGTAGGGAAAATACCCTCCATATTTTTAACAAAGTTTTATAGATACCTACGTAACAGCACCATATGTTATTTATAAAACAAATTCATATCTCTTTCGTTCAAAACTTTGCCCCAGTCAGATTGAGAAGATTTATAACATGATTTATATTTTCCACATAACTCAATTTGCAAACTGGAAACTGAAAATTTCATTTCTGACAAATGAGTTGTATTTGTCCAGAGTACGGTGGCTGTTACAACTAACCACACCCACGTTGTAGTAGCTCTAGTCTCATGGCGAAGTCCGAAGTCATTTGTTCGTTTCCGTTTGGCGCATTTCCGGCTGCTGAGAGATGTGAAGCTATGATGTGATGTATTCTCCATTATCTGCAAGATAATAATAGTTGTGGCAATTATTTATTTGTTACCTTTCAGTGTTCAAATTGCTACATTATCGTTTGGTAATTTTCTTTATTATTATTATTCTTCATCCAATCAGTGGCTAGGCTTTTGTTCTGTAGTATCTATTGTGTAGAATTGTTATTTCTTAGGTCTTCCATAGTTTCTTCTTAAGTGATTTATTGTTTCAAAGTCTCCTGCATATATTGTGCATTGTCTGTCTGTTATTTCTTTTTTCTTCGTTGCCTATTCTAAATCTTGGGATTATTTTAGATTTTTACTTACTTTTGTCATATATAGTAGCCTGCTTGTAGTCAATAGGTATTTATGTCTTGGATTATAAGTTGATTTATATATCTTTTCTGTTCTTAACTGAGTCTGTTTGTCTAAATCTCTCCGTATATTTTCGTCCGCCATATCTGACTTAGAGCTCTTCGTTTTTCTTTATCCTTCGTTGAATATCCATTTCTATTAAAATTTTGTACTTTTTATTTCTTTGTTTTTTTTTTCTTTTTCTTTTCTTTATATTACTATCCAACAATCATATGCGAGACTTTTACATGCCGTCCTTAGTTTCTCTTCATACTTCATTACTCTCTTACCTACTTATCTCTTCATTTTGTACCGTTTTGATTCTTACTCTAATATATACCAGTGTTTGTTTATCTAGTCCAAATATCCATCTATAATATGTTAAACAACTAGTGTTACAATGACCTTTTATTGTAATACAGGTATTACAAATAGACATTGTAACACATGTTTTTCATACTACTTTTCCTATTTCACATTCACAAAGTCAATTAAAATAAAAATAAATAGTAATATTAATAAAACAAAGTGCTTACAGTTTGACTATTTGTGTTAATACTTCAATAAAAAACTAATTGCAATAATTTTTCGTGAACAATAACAGCTTCAAGTTTGACAGGCTGACAATTTTATAAATAAGTTTCTCAAAAATAATTGCTCAAATTTCAGTTTTATAGCATTGCTTTTGAGAAAAACAGTGGTACAAAATTGACTTTGTGAACGTGAAATAGGAAAATATATTTTGATAGAATTCTTTCTATTTTTTCTTGTTCCCTCCAATCCCAAATTTCGTCTACATACATCATAATGCTCGAAATCAATTTATCGAAAACTAATATTCTTAATTAGTTGTTTTTCATTTTCCTTTCCTCCATACCCCAGATTTGTGGGAGAGCTACGTTATTTGATTCATATGTTTGTAGTTTTTACTTTATTATTGTTTTAAATACAGTGCTTTTTACATAGGAAACATAAGCGATAAACTTAATTTGAACACCTTAAAAAAACACTCTTAACTTGTACTATACATGTGAAAGTACAACCTCAAAACATGAAAAAAAAAAAACTAGCTAGGGAGAATATTTGTTACCATCTAAAGGCTCATTTCAGGACCAAAAATGTTTTTTCTCCTATAATAATAATTATGTGATACAAATTTTCTTGCAATTGAATCATAATTATTTCCAACAGAAACGTTTTAAATTCTAACACATTCTGTTAACCAATATAATCAAAACTGTCAATTCGGATGAGACTTAAATATCTAGAAGAAAAAATCCTTGAGAGTGAATGTCTGGCGTGGTCGAACAGCCAACAGCGCCTGCAGGAATCACGAAACAAATGTCACCATCACCATCCCCACGGAGAGCCGAGTGCTGTGTTGTTGTGTAGATGAGGTTTGCGTGTTCGTCTGTTCGTGCTCTGTTTTCAGCTCTCCAGGCCTACTCTGATTCTGATTGACGTTTCATTGGGCGAAGAGCACTTGAGCTCTCGATCTCAATGAGAGTTGCTGGAAACTTGTTGGTTTTAGCGATATGTTAGCGTTAGTAGAGTGTTTTGTTGATTGATGCAGTAACAATAGAATTATAATTTTATTGAACTGAGAGATTCAAGAGGATTATATGGTTTAATTGATTGTATTGTGTAATTGTTTGTACGTCCAAATCGGTATAGGGATATTTTTATTTCGTAACGACATACCCTACCTCTATATGCACTAAATACTTGTTTTGCACACAGATAAATGGAACACTTTATTCTCGTTGTTTCGTTTAAATTTTGTATAAGTTTTATATTTCACTATAGTTTATGTTGTTATTACTTAAACTCAAGATAAACATAATTTGAACACCTTTTATTGAATAAAAAAAAATACTCTAAACTTGTGTAAGTTACTAACTATGGAGAACCCCATATTTTCAACGTCTGTTAATTCTCAATAATCTGAATATAATTAATTTATTTATTTTTGTACTGATAGATAAAGCATATTATTCAAGTTTTAATTATTTACTGTATTCTTAATTAAACGAGTTTAAAACAAAATTAAACTTTAATCAAAATATTTTTACGACGTAGAATTTTCAATGTTGTTCTATTTGACCATCTAAAAAAAAAATGAGAAATTCTTGTTATTTCTCTGCTTGCGAAGAAAAAGGATCCCAAGGAAATCTACAAAAATTGTGAAAAATATTTTCCAACATTTCATTTTGCACTGTGTATTTGTATAAGGAAAAGAAGGTATTACGATTTTCATATCTCATTTAGTTGTTAGTAAAGTCCAATCTTATACACATACAATATCGGCTTTTCTCAGGAACAACCATTTGTGTTTATTAATTAAAATATTCTTGTTCCATGATTACTATAATTTTTATTTTATTGTCTTTAAACTGTTCATAGACTGTCATTAAAAGTTTTATTAAACTTTAACGGTAATCGTAAAAAGAAATGCATCACAATTTCTTTTTGACCAGCAGTATATGTTTCACTGTTTTCGATCAATCTAATATTTAGCCATCATCATCATCACGCCTTTTACCCATTGTGGGTGTGGCACTCTGCGTACGCAGATCTCGGTAAGTGATATATTTTTGCGTATAAAGTGCGGTTACCAGCCGTCAAATCATAGCCCCCAAATATGTTAGTGGAGGGGGAATCACAGGGGCAAATTTAAATTGGCAACTGTCAGCTGTGGGATTCGAACTGAGGATCTTACGATCCACATTCCGACGCTATTTAACCCATATTTAGCCAAACCTTATAATTGATACTATTACACTTCTCTAATTTCAAATAGTTTTTTTTTTTAATTAACAAAACAATTGGTTTATTTTTCGAGGTGATAGTCATATTCGCAATAAACCATATGAGTAATAAAAAATACTTTAGTGCCGAGGTATACATTTCCAAAACTGTTAAATTATTAATTAAAAACATAAATAAATATCATTATGTATTTGTAAAACGTCAGCTGGCTGTTGCAAGTTGCGACGGGGATAGCTGTCATAACAAAAATACTGTCAAATTATTTTTTACATATTCTTAGACGTGTTCTGCATGTGATCCGCATTAAATTCGATATATTATTATCAAAGTTAAATAATAAATAAATTCATCAATAGTATTGTAGAATAATACGTTTGTTATTTTAGGTTTATAATTCAAGTTTGGCAGATGAGTCTGTAAAGTAAAATTTTGACATAGGAACCTGTAAAGTTTTACTTTAGCTACTTTTTTGGCTAACTTCGCGGAGTGATATCGTGTACTTTGGTTTCAATTTCGGAAAAATAATGTTTTAAAATAACTGAGTTGTAAATGATTCCAATTTTAGTTATGATTTTATACGAGAAACATTTAATGTGATGCAGAATTTTTATTTTGGAATAATAGTAAAATTACTACTATTTGTACCCATTTATAGCCATCACAAACATAAATCTCAAATATATGTATAAAATTTTAATTTATTTGCGTTCAGAATTTATGATATTTTTGTCAGTTTATGTGTTGAAAATTGAAAAAAACATGCACACGTAAAAATGTCTAGGTTTCAAATATGTCATGTTGTGTTACAAAAATAGAGACATATATTACATTTGATATGTGTTTTATGTTTCATATACGACTATGTAGTGTTACAGACATTTCAGTTACATTTTATTTTTTTGTTTTCTTTTCTGCGACAAATATATTTACGCCAAAAATGCGAGGCTATGTTTCCACGTAATCCGTCATTTATTTCGACGGTTTTCATCAAATATAAGGATGTTGATATAACGAAAGGTCAATATCTATTTTCGTCAAAATGAAATAGTTGGTCTGCCACAACTTTTCGAAATAATTTAATTAGTGTCATTCCTGAATACATATTTATAAAATTAGAATTGTAATTTTCGCCGTTTAAGCACGAGCTGTATGATAATGATGTTTATTTCGCAATTTACATTCCATTTCAGCTTTTATACGTTACTGCAAATTTTAGCGCTTTAAGTGCATTTTATTTAATTAGACTGAGTGAATAAATATTTCTCTTTAATTAATTAAATATTTCAATTAGAATTTTGAAATAAATTTGCATATTTTCAGCGTATTAAATCTCAATAATCTGAAAATAATTAATTAATCTTTTGTATAGATAAAGCATATTATTCTAGTTTTAATTATTTACTGCATTTTTAATTAACCTAGTTTAAAATAAAATTAAATTTTAATTAAAATATTTTTAAGACGTAGAATTTTCAATGCTGCCCTATTTGACCATCTAAGAAAAATGAGAAATTCTCGTTATTTCTCTGTTTGCGAAGAAAAAGAATCCCTTAAGGAAATCTAGAAAAATTGTGAAAAATATTTCACAACATTTCATTTTGCACTGCGTATGTGTAAAAAGAAAAGCATTTCTGCTTTTCATCTCACATAGTAATTTAGTTGTTAGTCCAGTCCAGTCTTATATACAAATCTTTTAAATCATACCAAGTTAACAAATTATTAATTTAATTTTAGTGTCACAATAAAATTTGTTAATAACAAAATTCATTTGTAAGGAACACACCAAATAAATCTAGTCTAGTGGCTATGTCACTAGCCTAGTACGCCAGGAGCCGTGGGTTCAAATCTAGTCTTGATCATGGTCAAACACATTCTCCATTGTTCGTCAAGAAAAATCTAGGTCTTTCGTAATATTTTCTCGGCATATTTAATAGATGTCGAGCTGTATTTTTTTATAAAATATAAAAAAATATAATATATTTTAGTGCATAAGTGTTATTTAACTAACATGTAAAACGCCTATGATTGGTTGAGTCAGTCACCACCCTGTATTAAATTAAAAATTGCAGTGACTCAAATGTATTTCTCCGTGAATATGTAGAAAATCTGCTTCTTTTAGCTCAATCGGTTTTAATAATTTTTGAAACTTCTGATCATCAAATTGTTACATCAACAGTTTGACTACAGGTACATGTACATTAACAGTTTGACTACAAAATCATTTTAGGCTTCTGGGTAAATTAAGGCACAAGACAGTTTCCAAAACTCTAGTTATTTAATATCATATGACGATAAAGTATCTACCTAAGTTATTGTACATCATAATCACCATATTAGGAACAAAATCAAATGCAGTAAATATCAAAATAATTATAGTATACCCTCTCTAATGAAACCAGATAACTACGTCAAATTGCCAAATTGTTATCGCTACACAATATTTTACTACGAATATAAATTTTTCCATAGATAAGCTCTGTTTGTTCTCCTGATGTATATTATCATAATTGCCAGTTATTGATTCGTCTTTATCTCGTGTTGAACATATTATGTTACCATGACTCGCTTTATATTTCCATGTCCAACAGCAGACATTCATTTTTGTCGATAACGTTGCTAACGGCGACGCTTTTCTCTTGCTTTTCCTCTTGGTTATCGGAACCGTCGGCTTTATTACCAAATGATGTCGTTCTGTCGATTTTGCCAACCTGACGGACAGGTAAATGCGATGCTGAATTATTTTTAACACAGCTCCTTTTGTATCTGCAACAAATTTTAATGGGTGAAAAGTATATTAAACAATATTTGTAGGTTGTTACTGCTGCTGAAGTTTTATTGAAAATAAAGAACATATAAAGTTTTAGAGAACAATAATCACAATTTGTGTTAGCAATAAAAGTTAAATTGGTTTAACTGAAATGTATTGCGAGTAGTAAATGTTTTCAATTTGTTTCCAATAACTAGGTAGTAACTAAAATAGACATCTTTGAATGAAGATAAATATATGCCGCATAATCAATCTACGTTGACTGTTATTGGCTTTTCTTTTGACGTCACACAAACAGGTAAATTAATGGTTTGCCTCGTATGTACATTATTATTTTATTTATTAAAATATGCAGTTTATTACATCTTTATTTAATGCTACTCAAGGCATCTTGTTTTTTTTAATTTTGCGATTTAAACAAGTGTAATTTACAAATACATGTTCAATATTTTCTTGTATTTTTTACGCTGTTGTTATTGTGTGATAAATTTTGTTTGTTATCAATTTTGCTCGTAATTCCTAGATTATAATTTTAGAGTTGTATATTGATTGGTTTTGAATGTCAAAGGTAGGGATATATTTTATTCAGAAATCTATTTTGTAGATACTGTCATGTTTCATTTTGTAAACGACGTTAAATCAATTGAATCTATTATTGATTTAAAGCATTATAATTCCCGGAAACAGTAATTATAAAAGTGAATAATTGTTATAATTTAGCTGCAATTACAGTCGGAATATATAGCCACCAGTTTGTATTTATCTTGATAATATGTTTTTGGAACGAGTAAACATTTTATTTAAATTACATATGCGACAATGCAAGAAGCCAAATAATTAACCATGACGAATGACAAACCATATCCATTATAAAATCCATCCACAATAAATGCGTGTTTGTTTAACTGTTTTATAATATTTAACGGATGTCACTTGAATAATCCATTTGGGGACAAACCATGGATCATTGACAATCATACGAAGGATTTTTTATTGAAGTCTTTCGATGATTTCGATGTTGGAGGTACTTGCTGATCATCAAAGTTCGATGCCGTAGATTCAAACTGGCTTGATTACAGCTTTATATAGCAGAAATTTGTTGCCGGTAGGAAGGATGGATTTTTTGCTGATGAGCCAAAACAGCTGTTTTATCTTGAAATCTAGCTGCTTTTGTTTGGTCCAAATGTGTTTACGCTAAGTCTGTCTAGGTGTATTCCTAGATATTAGATGTCATCAGCTTGACATAGCTGGCGATTGTTTAGATATACTTGGGCGAAGTGTCTCTTCTGATGGTAAAGATGATTTGGGTGGGTTTACTTTCGTTGAATCTAATTTACCAAGTTTTTAACCAATATTGGATTTAATTCAGATTTTTTTTGTAATAGTTGTGAAGCCAATTTTGGAGTCGAAAAAGAAAAGTTTTTCGAAAATTTGTCTACTGTGGAAATCGTTCTGATGAACTACTTCCACTGAAATATAGTAATACTGGAACGCTCACTTGTACTCTTTTTTTACAAAAGCGAAAAACGAGCCTAAGACAGATAGATGTCGTGGGTTACTCTTCTTTGTCTAATGTTTGTAGAACCGTTGTTATGTGTTTGTTGAGCGGTTGTTACGTAAAAACAACGGTTGTTATGAGTTTGTTGAGTGATTGCTATGTAAAAACATTCTACAACAAAGACAGATAGCCCTCAAGTAGCTGTATCTCTCGGCTCGAATTTTCAACATCAGTGCGCGTTCCAGTTTTTTTATATTTCAGTGTCTACTACATATACCTTCATAATGATTTTCAATAATAGTAATATTTTGAATTTATTTTCTTCATCACCAGAAAGGCAATTCAAAAGCTGTCGATAATAATATCTTTGTAGTACTTTGTTGGCTTAATTTAATAGTGATTTACATTCACCGCTTTATAGTATCCCTGGGGAAAACTAACTTGCTCTTAAATTGTGAAACAAGTAAGGAAAATCTCGATAAAAACTTTGTTGCCCACTACAACGATCCTTCTTTTTATCTGGTTGAATCTTCGATAAGAACCTTGAAAGCTACGTTAACGTAATTTAGCTGGTAATAATATATTATGTGTCAAAATATATGTCAGTATATTGAATTTGTCTTCCTACGCGTATATGCTGCTATGTTGTGATGTACTCGGTTCGCTGGGCTTTACTGTATCCAGCCCTAACGTAATTTAATATATCTCATGTAGTGTGCTGGGAAGGTTAACGTGTCAATCATTTTCCGTAATTGCTCTAGCATTACGCCATTTTGAAATGTTGTTGCAGGGCGTTCATATTACAGCAGGTATTTACATTACATACATAAATTTGATTATTAATAATAGTTTAGTTATTTAGTTTTAGTTGCTGCAAAATAACTCAAAGAAACATTTTATTATACAAATTTTCTATTTTAACACAGCCTAGTAGAGTTTTTTTTTTTTTTTGTATCCTATTTAAAGAGTGAGAGAAATTTTGAATATAGGTGCCAGGTGGTTGGTCGGGCAGTAGCAAAATGGATGAGGAACGGAGAAAACAAAGTACCTGCCTTAGTGACGTGTACGTGTTCTCCAAGAAACAATTGTTAATTAACTATTCTAATTAGATATTATTGCTGTTGTTGTTGAGTTAAAGCATTCTTAGTTCGAATTGTAAATATATTTAGTTAATTTTGAAGTAGGTTAAGTTTTCTATTGGGGACTTTTAGTGATGGTACACTCATAAAAATAACTTCTTGTTTCAAGAATATTTTCAGTTTTCCTTTTCTGTGCATTTTTTGAAGAAAATTTTATTTCTTACATAATGATTAGGTTCAATTAAAAAAATATATTAATTTTGAATATAAATTTTATTTATCTTCTTTTTTCTGCATTGAAAGAAAATGTATATATTTTAAATTTTGTCATTGTACAGCACTAAAACACATCTTAAAACACCCAAAAACAGAGCTCGTGGTACCAACCAATGTAAATAATAAAAAGAGAATCTAAATAACAAATATACTTGTAAATTTGAAAACAATTCTACTGAATTACCATGCATTTCAATGGAAGTGAAATTGATTAATGTTTTCTTTGTTCTTCTGCCGCAAGGTGTCAGCTACTTTGTTTTTTTTTTCTCCATGCATTCAAGACTTGCCGTTTTATAGTTGCTGCAAAATAACTCAGACACATTTTCTTGTCGAATTTTCTCTCGTTAACATAGCCTTGTTGAGTTTATTTTGCTATCTCATATAGTTGCTAACTTATTTCAAGATTAAATTATAAATGTCAAAGTCTATTGCGGGATTTTAAACACATGTTTGACACATAGAATAGATGTTTCAGTTTTTCTCAAAATGTATACTTTCAAATATTATTGCTGACTTCCTTTGTTATCGGAATGATAAACACAACCCTGTACAAATTCAAGAATTGTTTTCCCACTGGGAGGGTGTCAAAATACTTGTTTACATTACAATTAATGTTAATTATTCCTGTCAGATTAGAATCTCCAAACAAACAGAAGTTCCATGGTTGCAATGCGTGGGTATTTCAATTTCCAGCTCCAGTTACATTCCCAGCTCATAGACGGTATTTTCACTATCGGGGCAAATGTTTAAAGAGACAACTATATTGAACGTTGAGCTTTGAGCTTGCGAAAATATTTGTGTGCCAGAGCAAATACGAAGTTCAAGTTAATATTTTCTTCGTTTTAATGTATATTTAAACGGTATAGCTACAGGTAGAATTCGTGCTGACCGTGAAATTCTCAAATGGAAATCAATATCGTTAAATTGTTTGAAATGGAACATTCACAGCAAAGTTTTGACTAAAATAGTTACTATTAACAAGGCGATTTTAAATCTAACATATAGAACTACGCAGTTGCATATATTTCTTGACTAACATACAAATACCTACATGGATTAATGTTTTATTGTTGAAGGCACTTATAGGAATAGGAATTAATAGTTATTTTCTCAATAAGTGCGATAATCATGTAATATCCTACATATTGCGTACATACAAAATTTAATCTATGAATCGGACTTGCGTAAATAGGAATTTATGATATAAGTGTCAAAAATTACATTTTATGGTAAATGGGGAAGTTTGTGAACAAGACGAAGCCGTGTGAAATAAGCCCACGAACGAAATAAATCACTTTTAACACGTATATCAAATCATACAAAATTTTATCTACGATTTTCCTAGTGTATTAGTAAATACAAAAAATTGTAGAATAATATTTTGACAGGTAGGGTTATATTTATTGATTCATTGATACAAATCGTTAGCAACATGTTAAAAGTAAAAATAAAATCACTTTTAACACGTTGCCATGTTCTTTTTAACACTTGTGCGCGAAAGTGACACCTATAACTTGCTAAGGAACCGTTAAAAGGGCCACTTTTAACAACGGTCGTAGATAAAATAAATTTAATTAATTTCAAAGTAGATAGCAATAGAGCGGGATAGTTTTTAAAATGATAGCAACGAGTTTTAAATAACGGCAACCAAATAAACAGTCGGATAATATTAAATAAACGCACTAAAGCGGTAATGTAGATCATTATCTGTGTGAAATGAGGGGGATATATAAGATATATCTCACGATCATAGATAAACTTAATTATATTTCAAAAGAAATAAGTTGTTTATTTTAGAAATAAATATGTCATCAAGCCATTTTCCCAATCTGGGCGTGGCATTATGCTTTCACAAATCTTGACTACTATCGGCTGTGGGATTCGAACTGAGGATCACACGATTCATAGTCCGATGCGTAAACACTTAATGTAGAATAATAATTCTAGAGCATCAGAACTGTAAACTGTTATTAGATAAATACGAACGAAGATGATCTACTTTTGTGTACTTATTGCATATAAAATAATTACTCAGTAATGTTGCGGACTGTAGAACATAAGATCCTCAGTTCGATTCCTTGAGACAGCAATAAATGCAACTACATACAAATCCTTATAGGTTTCTAGGGCCTTGATTTAAGGTCGATTGGATTTACAGCTATCTTGAGAATATTTATTATTAGTTACACTTTGCAGTAACCAATAAGTAAATATAATAAGCAGCCATTCGAAGAAAATGTAAAACTTTGAATTTATCTTCAGTCATACCTACCCATTAAATAAATCACGCAACTAAAAATCCTTTACGTGGAAATTAAACCTTCCATTATCCCATTCATTCGCGTATTAAAGCACATACGCAATTTTTATAACCTTTGTTCGTGTTAAGAATACATACATACGTCATAAATAATCAACACCCACGCTGTGCTCTTTACCTACACATGCAGGTGCCTACACAATGCTGTATTATGTGCTTATTGTAAACCATTTGGGGCGAAAACTGGCAGCATGCAACCATTGCAGCGCTACCTACACACTCGCTGTTTCTGACGTCACTGTTTCCCATGCCAACATTGCCAACTTAGATCAGCTCCGGGATAAATTCAACTAGCAACTGAATCGATACCTCCCGCGTTAAAATTTTAATTACAAGTAATTATTCGCGAAACAATTTCCATTAACCGCAGTTTGCGCTCAGTTTTAACCTTTTGATTCTCCTACTAATTTTATTTGTTAGTTAATTTACTAAATTTGTTACTAAGTAATTGGGTTTGTGCTTTGAGAATGCTAATGCAAATAGCGTGAAATTTGATTCTCCTGCTTGCTAGATTTATTACCAAATAGAATGCGTAGGTTTTAGCATAAGTGACCTAATTATTTTATGATCATATAGAAGTGTTATCTCTGAAATCATATACTACGCAACTGTAATCATACTTTATCTTGAAAGCATTTATGTTTTACTAAACTTTAATCAGTAATAGAATATTAAAGAACGAGTTTTATAAGACATGGTTTCTTCAATGTCAATTGCAAAAATAGTCTCATAAAATAATTCCTTATAATAGTTTATATATTCTAATTCTTTTATTTACTAAAATATTTTAAATAACTGCTTTATTTAATCAACACATTTCTCGAATGTAAAAATATCGAATGTTGGAAAAGTTAAAAATGTCGAAAATACTTGTCGAATAACTTGGATGTTACAAATCTCGAATTACATTTCTCGAATATACAAATGTCAAAAATTAAATTCGGAGTTTGTACATTTATCGAAAATACAAATGTCGAATGTTATGTAAATGGAAATTATTTGTAGGTTAAGATTGCTTCACTCGTACTTTTAATAAACAAACCCTAAGCCTACACAACTCACGCTCGACAAACTCGAATCACAGTATTAATTTTTAATCATAATTATTTGTTGGTATTATTCGACATTTGTATATTTGAGATAATATGCAGGTACTTTCGAAATTTGTTATATCCTACATAGTAAAAAATTTAATTTGCAATTTTTTAATTTTGCGGTTGTGAAGTATTTTTAATTAATACTGACAAATATATTGTGTTAAATTAACAAATTTAATAAATATGACAATTTGTTAAATTAAAATGTTGTCAATTCTGAATTTTTAACTAGAAAAATGGTTGTTTTTATTTATTTGCTGGATTTATAAAATTTAATTAATAGACTCGTTAATAATAAGTAAATTTAGCTAAATTATCAATTTGAAATTTTTAAAGAAAGTTTGTATCCTTTGTAACAACTTAATTTGTTATGATAACTATGATTTATTGTTCTGCTTCAATATAATTACTAAAATATTTATTTAGTCAACAGCATATAAAAATAAATGTTATAATTACTATATTCACAAATATTTTTAGTTACGAAATACACAAATAAAATTTGTTACTTGCTAACAAACTTGAAACTCGTTAAATTAACAAAAAATAACGTAAATCGTCTGGGACTAAAATTTTTATTAAAGTTTTGTCAATTTTGATTATAAATTTTTAGCGCAGCGTTTTGAGATTTGTAATATATTCAACATTCTACATTTTCGACATTTGTACATTCGAGAAATGTATTTTCATGGTTTGTATTATTTTCGTGAAATGTTTTTTCGAGAAGCGTATGCGTTCCCAAATTAAGTTTATTTGGGAAATCAATTACATGACAGTTATATTGTAATCAGTAATATTGGATTGCCTGTTCAATTATTTGAAAATTTTTAGTAAAATATTTAAGTAAATGTCATCTAGTACCAACCTTCTAGAACAGAAAAAAAAATTGTACATCGAAATAAAGAATGTTTCGATACGCAATTGGGTCTCGTAATGACGTCCATTTAGAATGCAAAATATGAAAATTTATATTTAGATTATAATTAATTTTATACAGAATTGTGTAAATATTTCAATACCGAGCAACATGTTGCTTTACCAATTAAATATTAAATATATGTATAATACACAATAATATAATTTGCTGTTTTAATATAAATACCGTGTTGGTAAAATTTTCCATTATATTATAACTTGTCATATCAGCAACACCATTTACACGGTCGTGTACCGGGCGAGATTAATTAATTGGCAACACGCAAACAAATTTTTACCAGACAAAAATAATTAAGATGTTATTAAGATTGTGTTGAAATTCTTCTGTTAGCTCATTTTTGTTGCACGAAGAATTTCGTCTTTGTGATACTACATAATTTCGACTTTCAATCTTAATTTTAAATTTTGACACAATGGAATCTTTTGTAAGTTTATTACAATGAGCCTGAATTGTTAAACCTTTATAGAAAGCAGAATTTTGTTGTATCACCAACATCACGAAAACAAAGTTTAGTTGGAATAAATATAAATACAAATTTTATCGGTTACACTAAAACTTGCATTAGTTTGTCGAACAGGTAAATAAATTATTACTGTAATAACTGCAAATATTTCATTGACTTATTTATGAAATATTTCTGATAAAAAATAAAATATAAAATAATCTTTTCTTTGGGGATTACTATATTCAAATTATTGTAAATAATATGTTCGCAAATAATTGGGATTTGTTTTATTAATTATAACTTAAGACAAACTTCTTATCTGTAAGAAATTCATAAATTAATTACTCTGCAAGACAACTAAAGTTAACCGATTATCGATGTTGTCTTCAAGAAAGATGTTCAGTTTACTTTAACTTTATAATCCCTCTTCTTCTTATTATTTCACAAGAAACATATTTCCATTCCTGTTGAAGTTAGATAGAAAAGAAATCTACCTACATTTATAAAATAAATACTGAAGTTTTCCACATATTATATATTCATGAAGTTAAATAATTATAATGTAGTTCTCCTGAATAAAAGTTATATTTGCGAACGTGATTTTCGTTTTTGTTAAAACATAAATGAAGGCACCGTTCCACATCATGTAATAAACAATATGTATGTGGGATGCACGTTCATCATTAGTCGTGCCGGTTGCCATGGTAACATCTACCTACGACAAAAGATGACGCAGATTCAAATTTTCAAACCATTTCGGAATGCTTGCCTCTTCGTTATTGTTTTGACTGAGATAAATGTTAGGTGAACAGGGTGAACAAAAAGAGAGCAGAGTTTTTTTTTATTATATAGACTACTCGCCAGTTTCTTTTATTATTTATTTTTGTAATAATAGAAAATAGATTCATAAAACATATAGCAATAACCTTTTTAAAATTAGAATAAGCACAGAAACTATACAACAATAGAAATATTAGTTTTCTTTCTTCTCGCACACACACAAATAATAGTTAATTGACTTCATTTCTATTAATGCATTATTTTATTTCTATATCAAACACTTTATTTCAAAATTATTGAATATAAATTGCTTTATATTTTCTTATTGACTTTCTAAGCAGATTGGACAATAAAGATAGTTGGTTATCTCTCTCGGCTCGCATTTTCAACGTCAATGGAGTCTTCCACCATATTTTAAAATTTTTTTTATGAAACTTTATTTAAATTGAAGATTATCTACATTTTAAAAAAGTCTTAATTGTTATTCACCCTTATAATGACGTCACAACATTTAAAAAAAATCATTGTGGCTTAATGAATAACAATTAAGACTTTTTAAAAGTGTAGATAGTTTTCAATTTAGATAAAGTTTCATAAAAAAATGGTGGCGTTCCAATATTATTATATTTCTGTGCTTTAGAGCTTACCTTTCCATCTACGAATAAAATACCGAATAAATTATTCGCCGAATAGATGAAAAATATCGCATCGAAATCATAGCTCAAATAATAGTAATTGTTCTAGCTGTCATTTTTTGATGCGTAATTATTTATTTATTCGACGAATAACATATTCGGAAGATTATTCGTAGATGGAAAGACTGGCCTTTAGAGTAATTTGATGCTTATATTTATCTTGGATTATTTTTAGTTTTTCTATACGGATAAATTATGAATAGATATTATGAATGTGCGTAGATTCTTATATAAATACAAAGTTTTACCTACACATGACCTATTTTCAAAGTGTTCATTGTTGTGTGACAAATTTCTCCACAAGTTATTTAGTATCGTGTAAACATAACTTTTTTAGTCCTTTTTGTTCGGAAATGCTCGTATAACCGCGGTTGAATCTATATTGTACAATAGAGCATCCATCGTATCATTAGTTCCAGTTGTTTTAGTTGTAGTGTAGTAGATATTAATCATTTGTGTTAACGACGCGATAAAATTAATTTATAGAACTTTCGTGACCTGCTCACACTTTGAACCTGAGACCTTGAGAGGCAGACTAATTAATTTGTATTAATGTCCTTGTTATGATCCCATTCGTAGCTAGGTGTAAGCAGAAATGATACTTTAATGAACATTTTACTGGTATTGTATTTTCCAGTAATGTCTCGAAGTTATAATGACATGTCCTTTGGTTTGTTGCAATATTACAATAATAATATTGCATATTGTTGCACTCATATTTTTTATGGAATATTTAAATTACATTAGAACGAATCGCATATTCATTAAGCTAACTAAAGAGAATACAACATAGGTTGATGCGCTGCCACCATATATCTCATTGAACAAAGCTTTGTTTTCCCGTAATACCTGTTTTATTTGTCATTTTTGTGTGTGTAGGTTGAACCAAAAATATTAGTAGCATATGTGACAGCTGATATCAAGTTGGTATTACTGAAATTATCACAATACATTGACGGAAAACTTGATGTGTGTAAAACGAACAACAATATTTTTTCACGACATGCCAGAAAACCCCACCTGTTTTCTTTCGAAATAATGAGGAAAGTTTGTTTTTCCTCTGTAGAGAGCAAAATATAGAAATACTAGCAAAGTTAATTACAAAAAATATATCGTAAAAATTATAAATTCGTATTTTAGTGATATACATACTTTAAATTATCTTACAATTATATCTTATATATTTCTTCTAGTGCTTTTTCTAGATCAAATTACAATTTGAGAACTTTAATTTAGGTTTAAGATTGGTTCATTGGCAACATTTTTACATCGCCTTGCGTCTGATAACCTAACTTTTGCCGTGTCAGTTGCGTGTGGTGTTGTCAAAGTGTATTTAAGGTCCGAACAAATCGTTTTTAGAAACAAGCAGTAAAAAAAATATTGGCTGGTATTACGAGCTCTGTTTTTGGGTGTTTTAAGAGCAGTGTTTTGAGCTCTGTTTTAGCGCTCTACAATGCTCTAAAATTATTTTATAAAAAAATACTTCAAATAAAAGTGGTAGATAATATATTTCTCTGTAACTTCTATTTGAAGCATTTTTTTAATAAAATAATTGTACAGCGCTAAATCCGAGCTTAAAACACTGCTCTTAAGACACCCAAAAACTGAGCTCGTGGTATCAGCCATTTTGTCTAATATTGTCTCTCGAATTGCCGCGTCTCGAGTGGGAAAAAGAAGCGCTTTCCTCTCTAGTTTGACAAATAAGAAATAACTATTGTTTTTTTACATCTTATTGACAAGAAAACTTTTCCAATTTATTGACTAATAAATTGCGTCGTGTAAAACATTCATATTATTTATATTTTATTAAAAACGAGTAGAATAGCTTTAGTTTGTAGTCCGCGCTTTAGGAAAATGCGAGCGAAGTGAGCTAACCTAAAAATAAATCTTCAGCGGCTTTAGTTTCTTGGACGTGCGTTAGATGGGCGTAGAGTCTCTATGAAAAATGCGAGCGATGTTTTGGGAAAATGCGGTGGAAATACTGGTTTTCGCTTTACAAAATTTTAACCGAAATACACTTTGGCTTCATCAGTTTTGTCGAAATTACATTGCAACAAAATTATATTTGTTGAAATAAACGAACATCATTGTGCGGTAGTCATTAGTGACTTTTCGATAGTAGCAGTGCAAATGTAAATAACATTACATTTCGTGAATCACAAATCTCAATCACAACAACAAACACTAATCCAATTTCGGAATAAAATGATTATCAGGGAATATTTATTGACACATCACATGTACATCGTACATATATCTCACAACAAACACAATACTACATACTTCATAATTCGATTAACTGAACCATATCTAGCTACTTAGATCCGCAATGACATTATGTGTGTTCACTGACATTTGAGCACCGTATATTCATAACATAATCTCAAGAGATTTGACTACACGATAAGGGTGGCGCGGAATTAGCGCTAAGAATATATTTGTATATTGTTGTAGTGTACACATTGTCTTGTTGTTTATACGATGTTGTTTTGTTTCAGGTTGTTTGTTCAGTGAGAGTTTGTGCATTGAAGATGAGTGGTGTTATGATGGTAAGTGATTTAAAATTATTATTCCAGAGATTTTGTTTGTAAATAAATTTGTTTTTGATTCGAAACTTTAAGACTTAACGGAGTTAAGACAGACACCTGTATACAGGGTGTTAAAAATAGTTGATGCAAAATTGAATTCAATCTTGATCACTGACTTGGTTTACACGTTGTGTAATCTTGATTATTTTATCCCTCTTGCATCTACTTATGATACTAACTTATCGAAATACGTATTTAGATTTTTCTTATTTTACTTACTTACTTACGGCTAATATTAATTTTTTAGATTGTTCTTAGCCTTAGAATTTTACGATTTATTTTAATAATATATTCCTCTTAAATATTTAAATATCATTTTTAACAGCCTAGGAGCCTATTCTGTAACTTACCTGTTAGTTTTGAACGGCATATTAAAAATTTTAACCAATAAAAGTATATGTGTTAAATGAAATTTTCAATTTTTGTTCAGTTACGGCTGTTATCATTGGTTAAAATTTTTAACAGGTCGTTAAATATTAACAGGTAAGTTACAGAATAGGCCCCTATATAAGTATGTAGAATTATAGTCTCAAGTTAAATGGTCTCGAAAAATCAGCCCGAGACAGATAGGTGTTGTAAGGCCAGCTTTCTTTGTCTAACACTTGTAGAACGGTTGAACGGTTGCTATGCGTTTGTTAAACGGTTGCTATGTAAAACATGTTGCACAGTCTTGTTCAAAAGAGATAAATAATATTTAACAGTATATTGTTCAATTATTTGAAAATTTCTTTAGTTTTGGAAACAAGTAAAAATCACTTAGGCCCGATTGTACAAATGCGAGTTCAGCTGAAGCTTAGCTAAACTGAAGTTTAACTGAACTTAAGCTTAAGATTTTGATCTGTTGTACAAATCGTGTTTACATCGAGCTTAGCTAAACTACAGAGACCAATGTTTTTATGTGGTTAGTAGATGCCACGCATGCGCGTTTTGCCGAATTTTGAGAATAAAGTAGAGTGCTGACAGATGTCAAATGTTGAATTAACCTCAATAAATACAAAAAAGGGTAATTTATATTACTAAATAATAGTAATAAATATTATTTTAGATTGGAATACTTTGCTTTCTGTAGAGATTATCGTGTAGCATAGATATCAATATATATGGAAGTGCTGTTCGCCAAGTACTTGGATAAATTATGAGTGTTAAAAAAGACAGCCAAGTTTATCTCAAAAGAAGAAACTTTGTTGATGAACTTGGTCAAAATATACTAAAATGTTTTAGAATGTCAGGTTTGACACTGTAGGGTGTGATATTTCTTGACATACTACCCAGAATCCTCGCCAGAATCATATCATTTGGCTCAATTATGACTTTGTACTGCTGTACTTAATTTATTTGTAACTGAAATAATAACAAAAAACAAAAATGACTAACATAAATATTTCATTTTGCCCAAAGGTATGTGAATCTGATGACATAATAAATATAGAAAAATGTTTCAAATAAAATTTATAGGTTATATTATTCTACATGTTTTTAATTTCAATGAAATTTACTCTATCTCATTTATTTACTAAGTCTTAGTAAATCTTAGTAACTAAGATATGCCCAAAAACCTTGACAGGCCTTCAAATAATCTAGCATTTACTGTTGATGAGTTGTTCCCAAAAATCTAATCAATTCATAACAAGAACATAATACCTCCCTTACACATAGGAGGTAAAAATGATGAATTTTCCTTCGTATGATTTTAACTGTTCAAGCGATATGATTCTGAGCTCGTATTCTCTAAAATAAAACGTTCTCAAATTTTTTTGAAAAACTAAATTTCTGAACTCATTCCATTTTCTAAATTATGAAGTTCGGTGAGCTCGGTGTCGATCCATAATATATATCAGCTCTAACATGTCTTCAACTGTATCATGGAATCTTTCCATATTTTACATAGTAACAATAAAATTACGAAGTTAGAGAATAAAAAGGAATATTCATTAAAAATAAAACAAAACTGAAGTTCGATTCCGTTAAATAAAGCTTAAGCCCTCAAATTCGGCGGCTCAAATTGAACCAAGCTTAAACTTCCTTGCAGTACTAAACTCGTATTGTACAACTCATGTTTTTGAAAAACTGAAGTTCATTTGCGGTTTAAGATTAAACCAGGCTTAAGCTCGCAATGTACAATCGGCCCTTAGTGCCAGGTCAAGGCTCCAAACTAAAGGAATTTTGAAATGGAAGACAGTTCGAAAACGATAAAGACCTCTAGAAGCAGTGACATATTGGCTCAGATTTTTAGCGGTAGAAGAGTATATCATCGACATTGAAAAACAGTTATCACATTACAATAAATGGCTTGACAGCTATGGCGATTACTTTGAAAAATAGAGTAATGTATTGTAACTTTGTAAATAAAGGTTTGTGTTTATGTGTTTTGTTTTTATTTAGTTGTCAAATCGTTCTTTACTTTTTGGATGATCTTCGTATTATTTAATTTTCATATTGATGGTTAATTTCTTTATATTTTCTTATCAAATTTCTAAGCGGTAAATAAATACAGATGGGCTAACGACTAACGGTCTCTCTCGGCTAAGTAACCGTTCCAGTATTATTATATTTCAGTGGCTCCTAGTAATATAAATACAGATGAACCAAAGCTCTACCATCAAATTTCTTTCATAATTTGTTCAAATGAAATTATTTGCAGTAGATTTCACTTTTCAAATTTAAAAATAAATATAGACCTCAACATTTTCCTCTTTCTTTTACGTTTAAGGTATATTTAATTAGAATCAATTTACATTGTGTAATTTATAAACTTAAATTATGTTAGTAATATCTCCAGATTCTAATGCGTCACTTGAGCGTCGGTTTCGCTGGTATTTCTCAGAACAGAAAGTCATTTACATTTTGCCTTCTACATCGTGCATATTTTAACAATTCTCTAAGTACATTATGAAGTTTCCTTGTTGGTATTTTGTTGAATTATATATAAAAGAACAAAATAAGCTTCTGATATTTCCCGCAAAGAAAAATATATTAAACTTCTCACAAAAAGAAAAAAGAAAAAAATTCTTTGGTACTATTCAGTGGTCTGGAGCTAGAGCCTTAACATTATTACATTTATTTAATTACTTATTCAATATTTACAGTATTACAGTTCTCTTTTATTCAATTTGA
The DNA here is from genome assembly GCA_963942605.1 of Poecilus cupreus. Taxonomy (NCBI): domain Eukaryota; kingdom Metazoa; phylum Arthropoda; class Insecta; order Coleoptera; family Carabidae; genus Poecilus; species Poecilus cupreus. The sequence goes on from OZ012714.1 coordinate 36,540,967, forward strand.
TGGACTATAAATATTCTACAATTTTGATTATTGAATTTTAACTACATATTTTTTTTCCAAAATATTAGTAATAGAAGCTCAATAACAATTAATTATATCAACGTTTTTCTTGTTATAATCTAATAGGATAAGAGTAGTAGTTATCAATTTATAAAGAATGCGTTAAGTGTTATCTTCAGCAGATTTTACGCGCAAAAATATAATTGGAAGAAGTTCATTAGCTCGCCCCATCTTTCAAAATGACGTAAGCAGAATAAATTATAATAGCTTTTGTAACATACTTGGCTATTCTTCTCCTATCACAAAAAAGAAATCTTTTAACATTTAGCAAGAAGTCTGATAAGTATTGATCAATTTTAAAGTGCTGTCTTCGTTCTTTAACGTCGTCACCTTTAAGACTTTGAACAGAGTCATCTTGGGAGAAGAATTTAAAATAAAGTGGGTTGGGAATTTTTTTATCTTGTGCGTAGGACCTTGAAAAGGAATCAGGATTTTAGACTACAATGAATTATGTCTAAATTAATTCACTTCTTTGTTATGGACGTCATCTTCTTAATATTCCTATTCTTTGTAGGAATTTAACTTACGTATCTATTTTTAACTTATTTAAATCCAAGAGGTGATATTTATAAAATAAATTGTAATTTAATAAATTAGAATACTACGTTTTATATTTATATCGGATTCTGCAAGGAGCGAGATTATAAACCTAATATGAGTAGGTACTAGAATGAATTTATTGGAAGCAGTATTTTAATCAGTTTGGCATCGGATTTAGAAGGAAGAGAACTATTTGTAAGTTTTCTTTCAAAGAAATTTTGTTTGCAGGGATTAACTGTTAGCTTCATAGCCTATGATTCACCGTAATTCTTACTTGCAACTTCTAAAATCCATATTTGTCAAACTATAGTCCATTTATGTTAGCGAGAGAATTTTGAACTAACTTAAAAGGAGTCGGTTTTAATACACACCATTTTATCTATGATCGAGCGATATATCCTACATAGTCCACTCATTATAGACAGGTAATGACTTACATTACCGCACAAGTGCCTTTTTAAATATTTCCCATTGAAATATGATAATACTGGAAGGCAAACTGACGTTGAAAACGCGAGACGACAGAAACAGCCAGTTGTTGGGTCACCTATCTTTGTTCTACAAAGTTGTTAAGAAAATATGAAGAAATTACCATAGTCACTGATTTTTAAATAAAATGTTTTACATAAAATTAAATAATTCATTAATAGAAATGAGTTCAATTAACTATTATGTATGTGAATTTAAAGAAATTTTCAAATAACTGAACAATACACTGTCAAATATTATTTAGCACTTTTGGACAAGACTGTGCAGCATGTTTCTACGTAGCAACCACTCAACAAACCCATAGCAACCGTTCTACAAGCAAGTGTTAGACAAAGAAGGGTAGTCTTGCTACATCTACCTGTTTTAGGCTCGTTTTTCACTTTCATAAAAGCCTGCATGCCACCGTTCCAGTATTACTATATTTCAGTGATATAATCACACTGTTTATTTGATTACCATGATTTCCAACCCGTTGCTATTAGAAAATATATAGGTCTGTTGTTACACAAAAAAAAAAAAAATGGATTGCTATAATAGCAATAATTAGCTTACGTGTAGTGACAGCAATTTATATATTCTTACTGTAACAATACATATATATTTATTTCTCAGCAATTATATATCTATTTAACATAATTAAATATCTTGCTTGAAATAAAAATATTAGTTGAAGATTTGAATATATATATTGCATATTTAAGACAGCATGATCTAGAGATATATACTGCAATAATATTAGATAATAAACACAAATATGTAGATTGTTGAATCAGCAATCGAATATAATATCACATATAAATAAAAATATTGTTATTATTGTAAATATTTAAATTGCTGTCACTATACGTAAGATAAATATTGCTATTGTAGCAACCCATTTTTTCGTGTACTCTGATTTGAAATTAATTAAATTTTTATTTCAATAGTAACATATAATAGTATCAATATCAATCTGAGATACTACATAATTATCGCACTTTTGTTATACACAAACTTAGCTTACGGCTTCTTTGTGTAACACATGCGTGTGATAATCTTGTCTATATCCCACTAATTTCGGAAATAACTATAATCATATTATGCAAAAAAAAATGTTTTATTACAAAAGTTATAAAGAAAAGATTACAAATATATTTCTAAAAATTGTGTTATTTACGAATTTATTTTATATGTTGGATTTTGTGCAGTGTGTATTCGGCTTTAAAATTTTTCCATCCAGACTGTCTTTAGCTCTGTAAGCGAGTTAGTTTCACATTTTGTCGCTAACGTTAATGTGCTATAAACGTTTGCAATATATCTCAATAAATATTTCTTATATTAAAGTCCGGAAGTCATAATTTAAGTTTTCGCATTTAATTCTGCACCCGCCTGTAGTAAAATATTATGATTGAAAAATGAAATAAAAAAATAAAAAGTTATACCATATATATTTCTTGTAATACGATATCTAATACATTTTATTTATTTCGTAACCTTTCATATAAACTTAATCAGAAGAGTAATTAAATCTTCGGTGATATATTCTTTATAATAATGATAAAGGAGAATGTTAAATAATTTGATTAAAATGAACTAAACGTCAAAAAGTTATTTTCCTTTGTCGCTTATTCGGTGCGAGACAAAAGCCAGCAACTTTTATTAGGTTTAATAGTTAAGCAATGCAATTTACCATTTTATGTATTTTTTATTTTCCCACATCAAAGTTTTACTGTGCGATTAAAATTTCCATTTGAAGTCTGGCATTTTAATCAATCACCCATCACATTTGATGTCGTCAGTCTGTTGGAATCCACTGAATATTCATGAGGGAACGAAAATCAATATAGAATTTAATATGAAACTAATGAAAGGTTTAGAGATGGAGTGGAAATAAAATTCGTGTCGTTTTACTTTTCAGATCACGCGTTCGGCAGATGTTTACCCGGATTTGGCAGCGTCGTAGACGACGATCTCTTCAGGTATGTTATTAGTTTGTACTTTACATTTCAAATACTTTATCGAATAAGGTTCGACTTTGTGTTGTAGAAGCACAAGTTGAAATCTTTAAAAAGTGTTAGCAAAGTTTATTGTAAACTTTGTGCCATCATTATTTTGTGCTTCGTAACTGTTTTTCAGTATATCCTCTTTCGTCGTTTTTAATGTTTTTCAAATGAAACTTCATTAAAATATACGACGGTATGTCAAAACTGTATTAACGAACGTATGAAGTTTTTAAATTTTGTTTCGCTTGACGGCCAACTGGTACACAGAGGACCACTACTGATTTTAATGAAAATACATTTTGCTCTTACATTAATAAGAAAATAATTCAAATATTAAATAATAGTTGGTACCACGAGCTCTGTTTTTGGGTGCTTTAAGAAAAGTGTTTTAGCCTTGTTTTTAGCGCTGTACAATGTTCTATAATTATTTTATATAAAAAAAAATGTTTCGAATAGAAGTTATAGAGAAATATATTATCTACCACTTTTAGTTGAAGTATTTTTTATCAAATAATTTTAGAACATTGTACAGCGCTAAAATACTTCTCTTAAAACACCCAAAAACCAAACAGAGAGTTTTATACACATAACTTTAACATTTGAAAATAACGTAGACGCTTGTGATGAAAACTGTCAAAATTGAATTTTTTTTATTGGTCTATTACTCATTTGTTTCTTATGTATAACTAGTAGATTAGGTCGCAGTTGTGACGTAATACGTTTTTGATTAGTTATTATTGATTATTATAGTAGCTCCTTGGCAAAGCATCGGACTGTAGATTATAAGATCCTCAGTTTGAATCCCGACTGTTGCCATTTTAAATTTACCTCTGGGGTTCCTCCTCTAACATATTTGGGTGCATGAATTGACGGCTGGTAATCGCATTTCATGATCAAAAATATATCAGTTATAGTGATCTGCAAAAGCAGAGTGTCACACCCAAAATGGGTAAAAGGTGTAATGACATATTTATTTATTTTTTTAAATATATATATTTTTAAGTGTAATTGACGAGCCCATTCGAATATTGTTGTTTTCAATATTGAGCATCATTTATTCAAAAGTAAAATAGCTGTAGCATTTCTGAAATACCTATTCGTATGTCAGTATGAGAAATTTATTATTTATTAGAGCAAAATAATAAAGTACAAACATACCTAGACGGTACATTAAATTACATTTCGCAGAAAGCAACTATGTACCAATTTGTCGAGAGAAATGTCATAAGTTGAAATCTAGAACATTTTGTTCTCAAATCGTTTTGAACTATTGGAAGTTTTCTTCGAAATTTATTCGTGTATTTCGCTTTTAACTACAGTATGTAACAACACGATATACGTGAATAAAAAATTTATGTAGGTAATTTTATATTTACAGTTTTCTAAAACAACATTATGTTATGATGAAATATGCGCACTGAAAAGATAGTATGTGCATTCCGTTCTGCTTTGACCAGGTCCAAAAAATATAATTCATTTATAGGTTATTACTACCTAACACATAATCTAATTATAAGTGGGGGTCACTAAACAACTTATATTGTAACTGATAACCCAGAATATTTTTTGTCTGCGAAACCGCTGATATCCGGGGGTAATCCGCGGATACGCATAATTTTACAAACATTTTATGCGGATACGATTCGAATGCAGATTATATCATTGTAGATCCAGATCGGATGCGTATCACATGATAAATTCATTGGGATTAAAAACAGATATTTTTGTACTTTTTACTTTTACATGTACCTTTATATTTTATTATAGAAAATGTCATTCCTATCTTAAAGACCAGATATATTTTATATCGATTTATTATTCGAAACGACGAATTTCCTATGGGTTCCTAAGTATCTAAGCATATACCATGTTTATTACTGAGAAAATTGAAATATTCTATTACAGGCTGTAGAATTATTGAAATGTGGAATTAGGGATTTCAATGTAATTTTTTGATATTGCTGTAAATTTTTACCTATTCATTTTAAAGCAAATGTTTAAATATAAAAGTTGGTCAGAATTTAAAAATGTATGCAATAAGGCCCATTTAGTTACCTAAATATTAGTATTTCACGATATATCAGTCAACTTGAATTTATTAGTTATTAGACAAATTGTAATACGACCATGAAAAATTAAATATATTTGACATTTCAGAAAACAGATTTAGATTTATTTATTACAGTGTTGTATTATTTTCTGTGGATGTTTCATGGAAGATTGTAATGAAAAAATGGCGAATTTTAGAATTCATATCGTTTCATTTCTTCTGTTAAATAAATAAATTTTAACCTACTTTTGAATTGTCAAATAATTTTTTTCACGACATGGTAAGAAACGCCACCATTCTTCTCCCGAAATAGTGAGGAAAATGTGTTGTTCCTCTCTAGAGAGGAAAATATGGAAGTGCTGCCAATATGAAAGTTATTTATAAAAAATATTTAAAAATTATAAATAAATTCCTAATTTTATTGAAAATCCTTATTTTAGTGATATACATACTTTATATAATCTTACAATTATGTCTTATATATTTCTTTTCGTTATTAAATCACAATTTGACAACTTATTAAATCACAATTTGACAACTTATTAAATATATTTAAGATTGGTTCATTGGCAACACTGCTACACCGCCTTGTGTCTGATAACCTAACTTTTAACGTGCCAATCTGTCAGTTGTGTTCTTAAAGTGTGTGTTAGGTCCGAGCAAATCGTTTTTAGAAACATGTCGTGAAAAAAATGTTGTGTCTAACACGAGAGGAAAGCTCTTCTTCCACTCTCGTTCGAAATGCTTCACTCACTGCGCTCATGAGGCAAACTTCGAACTCGAGGGGGAAAATGAAGCGCTTTCCTCTCTAGTTTGATAAATAACTATTCTTTTTTTGTCTAATTTTCCATGGCTTTGATTGATTATTGTGAAATACTAACAATTAAGTGACCAAATTGGACTTCACACGTAAATATATATCATTTACGAGATCTGCGAAAGCAGAGTGCTACATCCAATACCTATGGGTAGAAGGTTTAGGTATATTTTAATATTTAATTTTATAAATAAGATTAAAATTTTAGAATAAATAATTCGGATTCGTTTATATGACAGATCGGTTTAGCATATGGCAATCAGTGGACATAGATTAGTTGAGGATATGAAGTATCCGCGTAGGGCTCTATTTTCGCTAAAGCTATCTGTTATCAAAGGATCGAACTACGCTCCCACGGAGCTATTTACCCTATTCTCGTAACAAATATAATTTAATTTCAATTTAATCTGATGTCGCAATAAAATTATTAGTTATTTATTATTATTGTTTTACCCTTGTGGGGATTTGTACGAATTTTAAAACACTTATAATCTGCTTTAGCCGGTACCTGCAGTAAACATATTTATTTACAATTTAGAATTTAGTATATAGTACGAAGTAGACTGATGTTGATTCATTTTTTACATCGTAATCTGGCTGGGTTTAGATATGAAATACGAGCGCAAAAATGTGTAATAAATTATGAATGCAGGCTTAAGCGAAATCATCCTGTTCTTCTGACGAGGGTTCAAACTCAATGTGAAGTTTCAAATATATTCTCTGCTGTTTATAATTTAATTTTCACTAGAGTCAAATATACAAAAATCCATAATCCTGTAACAGATTTATTAAATTAGCTGCGAATGTATTAAAAGTTTTATTTTCAGCAAATGAATGTCATAAACAGTATTAAAATGATAACATTATTGGAAAATTGGAACGTAAATTGAACTAACCTATAAACTAAACGGTTTTATCTGGAATCGGAACTAAAAGCAGTCGGTACTAAAATAGACAAAATGGGTATATCTGTTTTAAATGCAAATAAAATTGAACATTACAATTGCATTACAGTATACGGAAAGTTTAGCATTGCAAATGTGACTGTAAAATAAGATTTTATTTCAGTAAAAATAGGTCCGGTGCAGGTTATGAGCCGCGTCGCATAAACACGTATTACAGTATGACGAGGGGCCATTTTATAAATTATACATACTAAACTTACACCTAAATACCCAAAATATGAAATTAGTTGAGTTGAAGAAATGACGGTTTATGCTTTTAGTAATATTTAGATAGAAATTCGGCAAAATTTGTCTACTTAAAAATATAAAGGAGACTGAAGAAAATGCTTTAGATTGTGTAGATAATCGTTATTTGCCTTATAAGTCCGGTAAATGAGTGTTTACGGTACAAATAAGAGGCGACGAAGGAACCAAGTCAGGAATTTCGAAGTAAGTACCGTAAAAAATATTTATGTAACAAGTACATAATTTAGAGTTTTGCAGACGAGACAGTTTAGGGCCTGAGCTAGCACATAACTGGGCGAGTCAATAAAACCCCTATTATGTACGTATTATATATAATATTTTATGATCGTCTTCACTGCAGTAAATTTTTTTATCTTAGATGACAACTATATTTGACACATAACGTTGATATGAAAAATTTTATTATTTCTGTTGTTTGGTTACAAAGTTGTTTATTGTGTATTGTTTTTACTTTATCGAACTAGTCCGTAAAGAGCCACTTTAGGGACGGTAAACAATATAATAAAGTGATTATAATACAGTCGAACATAGGTAAAATCATTATCGGATGACATACGATTTATTTTTTCATACCTGTATCGCATTTTTGAACGAAAGTTTGCTTTCTCTCTTCCTTTCTTTATTTTTTAAAAACTAACAGGTCGTCTTGGTCTTTTTTTCTAAAAATAAAAGAAAATAATGATAGTAACAAGTAACCAATTTTGTTTTGTTGACATTTGTAACTTTTTCAAAAATGCGGAAAACGATATTGTGGTTCAAATCTTATTAATACATATATTGCTAAGCAACGAAACAGTAACGTACAATATAACAATCCTGTAAAGTCTAATTTACCGGACTGGAATCAGCCCGGTAATCATGTAAATGATACAGTATGAAATAAAGTTAAATTAAACTAGCCAACTAGGTACATGTGTAATTTAAATCTCTTCATATTTTATATGAAGCACGGTTGTACAAAATGGAGAAGCAGAGTTTCATTAAACTTAATTTTCATATTAACTCCTACGGCCATGTTTCAGCAGAGAGCCTAAGTACAAGAAAAGTACCTGTGTTTATATCCTCTTTTATGCCTACCTTTAATTCATTATTGCATATATCCAACAAGGACAACATACACAGTCAGCGGGTACGTAGGCAGACAAAGGCGGCGGAAATGGGGCGGCCACAGGGGTCTGCGCCCACGCGCGCTCTGAGCTATAAATATCTGCCTCCTCCGCCATCACCGCTGCCTCCGGTTTTCTCGTTTATGTCGGTTCTGTCGGCTGTTTCAGTTTTCACTGTTTCAGCGATCACGGTTTTAGGAGGAAAGAGAATAGCGTAGCAGAGAGATTGTCACGAAGTTAACTTCTGTTCGTTGAATATTACTGATATTGATTTGCAAATGTTGGTTTTAATTAAGGTTTTACCTATTCGATTTGTTAATGCCAAATATTTTTAAGCCCACACATATCTTTTTCGAGGCAGCAATAACGGTTTAAATTGTACGAGTATATGCTCAGTCATAAGTTTATAATTATTGTAGCACACAATAAATAACATTCGTATGTATTAGTAACACATTAACGTTGCAAATATTATTGTAATCGGATATTGAAATGTGGCGCATGATTTCAATGCTATTTTTGTAAATATTGCTGTAGGTTTTTACCTATTCACTTTACATCAAAAGTGTAAATACAAAAGTTGTTCAGAATTTAAGAATGCGTGCAATAAGGCTTATCTAAATATTAATAATTCACGATATATCTCTGTGTGTGATCATTTTTTTCATCCACGCTAACTCAAAAGATAATGATGCTATCAATACCAAATTCCAAATTTAGGTGTTCCTATTATGAACTGATTAAATTTTGGGAACAATCTATCAACCGGAAATTGTAGTTTATTTGAAGGCCTGTCAGGTTTTTTGGGTATCTTAGTAAATAAATGAGTTACGAAAAATTTTGTTGTAATAAAAAAGATGCAAAATAAAATTATCTATAATTTATATTATATTGTAAATTTTTATTTATTTTATTTTATACCGTTTAAAAGTTGGGTTATCAAATTATTTTTTCTTCAAACGTCATAAAAGTACGTTGTTCTGTATTTGTATTCAACAAGCAGAAGTTTAATATTGTCACCGCCGGCGTAAAAGTGTATCCTTGGCAACACATTTACGCCGCCGGGGAAAAGTAAAATATTATGAAAAATAGTTAGGTTGTAATTAAATAATTTGACAGTTAAAAATTAAACAAAAATAACAAAACAGCATATTCTACGGCAACTTGAAATGCTAGATAAGACAGAATATTGTTTGAAGTTTTGAGCATTTTATAATATTTATATTTTATTTTCTATGTTTGAAGAAAAAATAGCATGTGTTAGTCGGAGTAAATGTGTCTTTGGGTGCTTCGCAAGTAATTGTTCGACTCGCTTCGCTCGTCGTTCAAACTTACATGCTCAGCAGTCAGCACCCAAAGTATCACATTTACTCCTAATGACACAATATACTATTATCAACTTATTGAAATATAAATTTAGTTTCTGGCGTTGTAAAAATTTGAAAGAAGTGAAATAGCATTTGGACTTGGCCATTTTTACCTCCCGCCTACCTCTAGGTAAGGGAGGTATTGTTTTTGGTCAGAAAATTGGGTAGTGAGTTTTCAATGAATAAGCACGTTTTAGGGTCCCTACAATACGATTTTACTATTTTCGCGATGATGTCTGTATGTATGTATGTGTGTGTGTAGTCTGTGGCAATTTTTTCGTCTCGCATAACTCAAATACTATAATACCAAAAAATAAAATTTTTTGAATTATTGCTTCTTATATTTAAATGAAGAGCTGATTAGATTTTGGATGAAATTGGTCGACCGGGAGTAGCAGTTTACTTGAAGCCCTTAACAGTTTTTCGTGAAAAACACGGTTAAATTTCCTTTTTCAACAATTTATGTTATTTTGAAAGTTGAAGAATATTTATTTCTACATTTGTTTTGATTACACTAATTTTAATCATTTTCATTAGGTTTAGAGATAATAAAATATAAAGAAATTAGATTTCACAAATCTTGCATTCCTAGTACACCATGGAAAATTTTAAATTTTTACGAAATGTGACAGATGTCATTGTGATTGTGAAGCTGTTTTCTTAGGGAAATATATGTTAAAAAATTGAATAAATATACGAAAGAAAATTAAAATTCTCAAATAGAAAATAAACAAATAAGAAGGTATGTTTCTGTATCATCAAATACTATTTTGTACCGTTTAAGAGTAGTATTGGGCGGGAAGTTATGTGCTGGCCACATCAGATTTTTTATATTAACTCAACTGAACTTATATTAAATTGTCAGTGAGTTATTGATATGCATAATACATCATCCCAAAAACATTTTAATATACTCGTAAAGCAAATTTTATTTTTCACAAGCCTGACAAAACACTACCAAAGCACAAAAGATACTGTGATATATTTAGAAATTTCATTTGAAAGCTGTCACTACTATCAGCATTTATTGTTCTTAAAGTGAATACATACTGTCGTATTGTGTTTTGTTTTTAGACATGAGCTTTCAGAGCAACATGAAATATTTAATTTGAAACGACTTCCAAGTAGTTTTTCATATTAAAGCAACTTTTGCTGACTGACTTACCCATTAGCTTGAAAGCTTGAATGAGTTCGAATGTCAGCTACTACTACTAAACAATTTAATGTTTTTTTTCTGTTGGTTGTTTGTGTAGATATGAGCTGGACAGAGAGTCTCTACACACTTTTGAACGAGAGATGAGCCGGCTTTTCGCGCTTGGATACCGCTGGAGTCACGCGTACACGCAGTGCGAGCTGCAGGCGATGCTCTACGCTGCCAAGCAGGGGTGAGTAGAAGGATTAAGCTGATTTATCTCTGGCTAGGCTGCCCCGTAACGGGCTCCTTCACTTGAGTCTCAAAATGGTAAATAAGTCATTTATATTATAACTAGACCCAAAAACATCGTACTAGATATAATAGAAGTTTAACAAATGTTATTAATTATTAAGATATTTGAGTTTTAAATACAGCAATTTTGGCGTCAAAGTATTTCTTTCTTCTTTGTTTAAGCTTCTCGGTCACACTACATCTATTATATTCCAAATTTTTTGTACTTCTCTTAATATTGAGCTGGCAATTTGAAGATTTTTGTTTTGAATTCGTAACCAAATAAGACACTTTAATGAAACCATGTGGTTAGGTCGATACAACGAAATTAAAGACATGCTGAATGACACAGCAAAATTTAGCAGTGGTAATCTAAACTAAACTATTTATATTTCTAATAAGTAAATGGTAGGAAATAAAGTTTTTCATGTATATTACCACGAATAATTAATGATTGAATTTGAAGATAATTTTAGCATTTTTGCAAGCAAAGTATTTAATAAGAAGATGAAAAATATTATAAATTAAATAACAACGTAAGTAGATTAGGGAACGCATACACTTCTCGAAAAAACATTTACCCAATAAAACATCAATTTTTTTCTTAAAATTAAGTAATACTGGAACGCTTACTTGTAGGTTTTTATGAAATCGAAAAACGAGCCTGAGACAGATAGATGTCTAGGGTCACCTTTCTTTGCCTAGCACTTGCTTGAGTAATGGCTGTTATGTAAAAATTTGTTGCACGGTCTTGTCTAAAAGAAATAAATAATATTTAACAGTGTATTGTTCAGTTATTTGAAAATCCTTTTTAATTCACATACATAATAGCTAAAAAATCATTTCTATTAATTTATTTATTTTTAAATCGTTGAATGTTATTTTCTTTATATTTTCATATCAACTTTCTAAGCGGACTTGCACAACAAAGATGGATAGCCCAACGACTAGCTGTCTCTCTCGACTCGCATTTTCATCGTCAATTGACGTTCCAGTTGTGTCTTTTAGTACTAAAAATATGTTTCAAATATAAACGGGTATTCGTGTTTTTATCATTTTTTGTGTGTGTTATTTTTAACTAATTGCTTTACAAAAACATTGTTACGAACAATTGATGTGCCGTATGACATTTACGATTGCAATCAAATTTCTATTTATTGGATTAATTGTTCCATTTGTGATCTGGTCATTATTTTTGCTCTAGTTCAAATTAATTTTATACTGTACCCTGTATCTAAATACAACCCACTTATTGTACATACGTCATTGCAATTATGGGATGTTACATATCTATCTATAAATATATTAAATTGAATTGAATTAGCGTTTGATTTTAATCTAAAAGCACTAAATAACATGTATTGAATTATATTAATGAATTAATGTAATTATTAGATTGTTACATTTAATTAATTTAAGTATAAATGAATGACGCAATATGGGTAATACCTATTTGTGTTTATCAAATAATTCAATTATATTTTAACATTGCATATAGAAAAGTACGAGTGCAATATAGAGAAATTTCAATCATGTAACTAATTTTTATTTTTGTTTTAATTAAAAACATAAACCGCAAATAGAATGTCATCAAAATACCGGTGAAGAATAAAGTTTCATTCTTTTCGTGATATGACTGCCAAGTTTTTTTTATATATAAATGTGTTCGCCCTCAGGGCGTAAAGCATTCAACCACTCGGAATAACTTCATTTTCTTTTATAAAGATTCCTTCTTTCTGTACAATCCAACATACATGTTCGTACGTTTTTATTACGTTCAAATATAAAGCCGAATCAATAAACCTAGTACGTGAACAATGCCACAGTACTTGCTGGTCTTGTGTTAGTTTAGAAAAGAACTTTTGATCTTTTTGCAAGCAAATAATCAAAACGACGAAGTTGAAGCATATTGGCTGCTACCACGAACTCTGTTTTTCGGTATACTAATGTCCGGTTTTATAAAAGAAGTTTAACTGTCACTTAATGAATTTGTATATTTAGGAAGTATGTTTTCGAAGGATGGACGTATTGACCAAAAGATTGAAAGGTGGGTGTCTGCAGGGTGAAAGGTATTGGGTGCTCTGGGTACATTTGCTCGAAACGTGAATGTATCTAGAGATGCTCGATTGCGTGTTTATAATGGTGTGCTTACATCGATGTATGGTTCTGAATGTTGGGTGTGGATGAAGAAGTATAACTGCTGTAGAAATGAGATATTTCAGAGGAGTATGTGGGTATACGAGACCTGATCGTATCCAGAATACATTGGTGTGTAGGTGAGTGTGAGATTGAGAAGAATGTTGTTAAGAAAATGGGAGTGAGTAAGTTGAGGTGGTTTGGATATGTAGAGCGAATGTCGAATGAAAGGTTGGTGAAACTAATATATGTAGGTGAGATTGAAGGTGAACGATTGCGTGGGCGTCCGAGGAATAAGTGGTTGGGTATGATTGATGGTTTGTTGCGTGAACGAATGATTCCGAGTGTGAAGAATAGACGAGCATGTATGAATCGCACTATGAATGTGGACGAGGCGAAAGTGGTGTGTCAGAGTAGAAATGGTTGGAGGAGATTGATTGTTGGTTGACTGTGTTTCTGGGTTCGTGCTACCGCACTGAGTGAGATATAGCGTTATGTTATGTATGTATGTGTTAAATTTACTTTTAAAGTAAATATAATTTCAAGTGCACATCATTTCAAATTGTTTTATGACTTAACATTATCGTCAAAAATTTCGTTGTCATTTGGAGAAATTTAGTATGGAAGTAAATTAAAGTGAAGTTTAAATTTCTTTATAAAACCGGGAATTAGAGAAGTGTTTTACCGATGTGTAAAAGTTACACAGAAATATGTTACCTAGTACATCCTTTTTTGAAGTATTTTATTATAAAATATTAGAACATTGTACAGCACTAAAACATTTTTCTTAGAATACCCAAAAACAGACCTCGGGGTACAAGTCATGGTGTTTAGTTTAGTAAACTAAAAAATGAAACGAAATGAATATTTAGTTATAGATTTTATGTACCCAGTGGAATAACATTCCGTCAATAATAATGAATTTGTGTAGGCAGATTGTTAGTAAAATAGAGAGATTCCGGCATGAACTTAGACAGGGTAATGGAAGGATTCATTTTCGTAATTTGTATAAGCTACCCTGCCCCGTCTGAGGATTAAGCAGACCCTATTTAATTATGTGTTTACATTTTGGTCTCATTTTCACCGCAGTCGAATGTTAACGCAACGTAGTTTGTCCTAAAATGTTGAGAGCACTAAAATATTTACTTTCGTGTAGGCTTGAGTTTACATTTGAGTGCAAATAAAACAATATTTCTTGGTGACAGTTCTCATTCAAGTTATTTAGTTTTAGGTTACTACTTTTTTAGAATTCATTCATTCTTGATTCTATAACCAACGCTGCTAATATTGTTTTTGATTAACTTGGAACCAGTAGTTCAAGTAGTTACAAAATCTCACACCTCTATTTCTGTTAGAATGTACCTACTTATTATATAAAAGTTAAATGCATTGCGAAAATTATGTTTATGATTGTATAAACAGAAGTATATTATTAATACTACTTTTAAAAGCTTTATAATGTATAAACCAGAGACACAAAATGCACGGTAATTAAAATTTTCATCAAACGTTAACAAACTTCTCTAATTAAGTAAGTTTGCAATTAAATTTAATAAATTAGCTGTATTCCAGTATTAATAAAACAGCAACAGAATTAACTCTTTTCACAAAAGTGCGCAACAAGCTCCAAGTAAATGCTTATAAATAAAGCTTTGTTCCATTTCAGAATAGAGTTTGACAACACCGTCTGCAGTCATCTGATAGATCAAGATCTGGAGGGAGCGTTGAAGTCTATAGAAAGTGATGAGGTAACAAAAACTTCTTATTACTTTCAAATAATTTTCTGACTTTTCTAATTCCTTAGGTTGACCCAAACGCGATGGCATACGTCAAGTTCACTCCAAGTGCTAACGACCCTCACGCTGACTTCGCGGATGAAGTCTACTTTCCTCAAGTTTTGGAAGGGATTGAATCCGATCAGGAACTTGTCCCTGTCAATAATGGCGTCGAGAACATGGATTATGGGGAACCTATGGACAGAGTAATTTATCCAGAAATGGTAAAGAGAACTTGGATACCAGCTATGCATCGTCGTTCGTTAGATCCATATGATTATCCCCAAGAAAATTATCAAAATCCTCCTGAAAATACTCTGCAATTTCTACCTCCTCAAGAAGAAGAAAATTTCGATCCCGAAGAACCGGAAGACAACATGATTCCAGAGCCTCCTCCAGAGACGCTTCAAGAACTTGAGGATTATCTTCCATTTATTCTCTTTCTAAACACTTTAAAACTAACTCCAGAAGACATTGATTATCTACTAAGACCAGAAAATACAGATGAATTAAGAACCATCATGCAAGATTTTTTTGAGGATTACGAAAAAGTTCAACGGGATAAAGAATTGGAAGAAATTATTCAGGAATGGATACGAGAAAGAGATTTAGAGTCCTTGAGAAACCAATTACTGTCACCTTCAATGAGAAACTCAAGATTTACTCGCAAGTACAACACTCCTGATAGGTTCCGGTCTGGTTGGGAATCTAGAGATCAAATTCCGGCTCTTCTTGACAACACCGACTCAGATTTGTATGAATCGCGAGTTTACATCGATGAAAATGATCCAGAATTCTTGCATGAAGAAACAGGCAGCGGAGAAAATCTCCCTCATCATGAAGTATTCAGGGAACTTCAACAACAACAAAGATATCAATTCCCGAATGATGTTCCAAAAGGAAAACCAATTGTAGATTATGATATCCCGGGGTTTTTAAGACGAATAAATTTTAATTCACAAAATGGCGGATCAGAAAGTAAAGCAGGAGTGTTTACAGAAGGGGGCGTTGTCTATGTTCCTGATTCTCAAATTATGGGTGAATTAAAATCAGATCCGGATCAATTGCTGAAGCAGGATATAAATAAACTTTTGAATGAATATGATTGGGGGTTTAAAAGGCCTGAAAGATTGGATGTTAAGAAGCCTGGTCCACCGTTTGATGAGCACACGTTAATAACAACTGAAACTCCTGCGAAGGCGGAAAAAAAGAAACCAAAAGTTAAAAACGATGAAATAATTGAGTCTGTTGTGAAGAAGGAACCGAGAGGTGCTGCAGGACATCCTAATCCTATAGAACAACAATATGCTGTGGATACTGATTATGTTTACATCGGCGTCAAAGATGGGTAAGTAATATTCATATTTTCTGTTGCGCATAATATTTTCCATGTCTGTTTAATATGAATTGTGCTATTTTGTAAAATGATCTTTTTGTACAACATTTGACGCTCGTTATTGACAACCAGGAACTTTCAATTCGTACACTCGTGTGATAAAACACACAAGAGAAAACAATGACTTTTTGCGGGCATTCTACAACAAAATCATCTTAAAAAGATTATCGTGTATCAAAATCCGCAAAAACATGTGTACAACATATCATTTTCAATTCTCATATCAAGTTCCTAAACAACCGATTGCTATGACTGCTACTGTGAATTTGTAAATTTCCGAGTATTTTGATCACTGAAATGTAATAATATTGGATCGCCAACTGACGTTTAAAATGTGAGCCGAGAGAGACAGCAAGTCGTTGAATCAACAGTCCATTTAGAAAGTTGATAAATAAATATTACAAAAAAAAATTCTATGGTTTTGAAATAAAAATTAAATAATACACTGTGAAATATTATTTATCAACATGTTTTTACATAGCAACCACTCAACAAATACATAACAAGTCTCTAGACAAAGACGGGTGGCCTTACATCTATCTGTCTCAGGCTCTGTTTTTTACTTTCATAAAGGCCTACTAGTTATCGTTCCAGTATTTCTATATTTCAGTGATTTTGATTAAATTAAAATTTCGTTAAAAATAATTTTGTACTTTAGAAGAAGTATTGTACTAACCTCTTGCGAGAAAACGTTATTCACGTATTCGCGCAAATAAATTCCTTGCTCGAAAGATCGCTCGTGCTTCAAATAAGCGCTCATACGGGAAGAACGTCTTCCCGCACTGAATATAAAAATAACATCATTCTGTCGCTCGCAGTATTCCAAACGTAAATGTTTCTCCTGTTCAGAAATAAGAAATAGGAAACAGGATTTGCAATGCTATTGTTGATACTACAGCTTTGCGGTCGATATAGTTTGTACCGATTACCTACTTAATTTTTAATTAGCAGGAAGTGACGGATAAAAAATTCCTATCGTGGGAAATTCAGATAACATGAACTGAAATAAATCTTAGCAGTCTGCTTGAAACTGCCTTACAATTAACAACTAATGCAACTATTATGATTATTGTACAGGATTCGGACATGGAAGGAAGGCAGTGATATTATGTGGAGCATTTCTAACATGCTTCAGTTAGATCCAAGAACATTAACACATCCAAGGTATTCAGTAAAGCCAATTCCATTACGCGTTAATTCAATTTCAATTTGTTTTTGTTAGAGTTGGCAGGAACGAAGTCACTTTTCGAGTCGAGCCGAACAAACAAGGATTAAATGCCACCGAAGTTGCCAGTCGAATTGGTAATGAACCCGGAGTAATTTCATTATTTTATATTGACTTCTTTAATACTTTTTCCAGAATTGATAAAAGATCGCTTAAAGGACGAACTAGGTGTTGAAGTTGTAACTGCCGGTGTAGGAGACAAGGTATACAAATAAATATTTTAATTGTGCAACATGATATCTTATTTGATTTTAGACAAAGATGCCGGCTATACTAAGCATAGAGAATCATTCCGTAGCTCAGATGTACTTAATGATAATAATCCTGTGCGGAATACTCGGGACTCTACTATTGGCTGTCATCGTTCTTCTTTTGATCCGAAGTCAAATTTTGTCTCGCAAAAAACTGCAAAATTTGACACATCCCGACACGGAAGCTAGTAAGGATTATCAGGTAAGCAACATTTATGTCTTCAATTTAATATGTTAAAAATTACTTGATGTGTTTGAAGGATTTATGTCGAGCACGGATGGCAACAAAAGGACAACAACAACCTGTGGAAAAAGCGGAAGGAGTTCATGGCAGAATAACTTCGTTGTCCAGGGAGTCAGAAGGATCTCAGCATAGCCCTTCTAGCAGGTCAAGTACTAGTTCTTGGTAAGATTTATACTTCTTTTGGTAGTTCACCTTCCCCTATTAGATTAGTCTTCTTTCTAAATGTTTTTGCTTGTCATATATCACAGTTCCTCATTTTCTTTTATTTTTTATTTAGGAGTGAGGAACCAGCTCTTACTAACATGGACATTTCCACTGGACACATGGTTTTGGTAAGACACCTATAATTTTCTTAAAATCATTTAGATGTGTAAAACTATTTTTTTATATAGACTTATATGGAAGATCATTTGAAAAATAAAGATCGCTTGGAACAAGAATGGGTTGCTCTTTGTGCTTATGAAGCTGAACCATGTTCAACAGCAGTTGCTTTAAAACCGGAGAATGTAAAGAAGAATCGCTACATGGAAGTCCTGCCTTACGATCATGCTAGGGTTGTTTTGAACGATTTGGCTAATATGTCTGGGTCTGATTACATCAACGCTTCCAGCATTGTAAGTATCAAACCGACTTGTTATTTTGTATGTAAACGGGATCATTTAGCAATAGCACCAACGTATACAACAAATATGAACTACAATTATTTATAATAATTTTGATCTTAAAATCACTGTCAATTGCATTAATACATACTATTTCTAATACTAGTACCTACTTTTTTCTTCGTGTATTTTTTTTAAACAAGAATACTCGAATGAATTGTACTGGTTATTTTTCATTTTATAAAGTTTTACTTCAGGTTGAGATCCTGCGCCTTCTGGTTAAAAATTTTTCCTATATTACACTTTTTAGATTATCGTTTTATTTCTTATAAATGCTTTCTTTTTTCTATCTCACAAAATTGTACAGAAACTTTCCATTCTAATTTCATGTAGGTATTTCAGTCTTTCATTTAATATCTACTTCGTCTTGTCTTAGATAGATTAATCATTCATATCACTTTCATTTCATGTCTTTAAACCAATGAAATATAGTAGTTTTGGTACGCGCACTTGTAGTCTTTTACGAAATTGGAAAAGAGTCTGAGACAGATAGATGTTGTGGGTCTAATACTTGTTTGCAGAACGGTTGCTGTGCAAAAACCTTGTACGAGAAAGACCTCAACTAGCTGTCTTTCTCGGCTCGCATTTTCAACGTTAGTGTGCGTTTCAGTATTAATATATTTCAGAGCTTTAAACTCTTAAAAATGTCAGATATTGTGGCACCAAATGAACTCTTACTTTATTCTTATGCTTATAATAATTTTCGGGGTTCGAAACTATTGGTCGGTAAGTATGTATGTCCTCGCAATATCAGGGGCTACTGGCTGACCATTTGTTGCCCTTAATATGTAGTTTTGGCCGCACAAAAACCTCTCTGATGCCACTTTGGTTGCATTAGGAACCAAAGGCCATCGCACATATTGACATTCTGGCACGGTACACTGAAATATAGTAATTATGGATTATGGAATGCATGTTGGAAACCTATCTTTGCCGTACAGTCCGCTTATAAAAAAATATAAATAAATTAACATTTAATAACTTTGAAATAAAATGTTTCATATAAAAAATAAATATAACTTTAATAAAAATGAGTTCAACTAACTATTATGTGTGTGAATTTAAAGAAATTTTCAAATAATTGAATAATACATTGTTAAATATTATTTATCACTTTTGGGCAAGACTTTGCAACATTTTCTTTTCATAGCAACCATTCTACAAACGCATAGCAACCGCTCAACAAACCCATAGTAATCGCTCTAGAAACAAGTGTTAGACGAGACGGGTAACCCACGATATCCTTTTGTCTCAGGTTTGTTTTTCTCTTTACAAGTGCGCGTTCCAGAATTACTATATTTCAGTGCAACGATATTTGAATCCCTGGTCCCCCTAAGACCTTCGTGCCGTACATAATTATGATATCATTATTTTATAATAATATACAAATGAAAACATATCAGTTCATGTTACAATTTGTACGTGTTGAAGACGGATCACGATCCCCGTAACCCGGCATACATAGCTACGCAAGGTCCGCTCCCGCACACGGCCCCTGATTTCTGGCAAATGATCTGGGAACAAGGCTCTGTAGTCATGGTGATGCTGACTCGACTCACTGAGAACGGCAACGCAATGTGTCATCGGTACTGGCCAGAGGAAGGTTCTGAAGTCTATCACATCTATGAGGTATTCTAGAATGAAATTCCAGTTCAACTGTTGGTTATAGTAAGGTTGCCTGTAGGTCCACTTAGTAAGCGAGCACATTTGGTGTGATGATTATTTGGTGAGGAGCTTCTATTTGAAGAATGTGAAGACTGGAGAGACAAGGACTGTCACCCAATTCCACTTTTTATCCTGGCCTGATAATGGAATTCCAACTTCTACAAAAGCCCTTTTGGAGTTCCGCAGGTTTGTTTAGTTACGGTAACATTAGTTATATATTTTTTAATGTATAAATTGTTGTTACAGAAAAGTTAATAAGTCATACAGAGGTCGGTCTTGTCCAATTGCGGTTCATTGCAGGTAACACTCTTTAAATATATTCCTAATTATATACATACCAGGAGTTTTTTTATCAATACGCATAGAGTATGAATCATTATCATATTTACAGTTAAAGTGATTAACATCAATGTTTTAAAGAGTTTTTTTAATAATAGTCAATTACAATTATAATGGAAGAAACATTCCAAGTTTAAATAAAATAGCTACTTGTATATTTAGAGAGCAAAGTTATGTTTTGTCGCTCTAACACGATTATGAGCCGTAGGTAAAAGTTGCAATCGTATGAGAGCGCTTGAATTATACACAATATTTTTCCGACCAACATGATATTCCTGCCATAGATTGATGTAACTGTTCTTTTACTTCGTGTCCATGGTGACGAATTAGTAAAAAACCAAACTTTTGTCGCTCGTTGCTATAGGAGACGAGCGACATAAGTCGCTTGTTACTATTGGAGAATAAAATAAAATTCCTCAGAAAACATCAACTTTGCGTTGACAAATGTAAGCGTCACTTTCTATTGTAGTAGTAGTCGTCGGAAAAAATTATTGGAAACTTGGATAACTTGATGTAAATTTAGTATGGAAGTAAATTTAATTGAAGTTTAAATTTATTTATAAAACCGAGCATTCATAAATTACATTGGTAGGAATTATCCCTGTTTCAATAAATAGAAAAATCTTCCAGAAGTCATAGTAATAAATGAAAAGAATTTAAATCAGAAATCATTTCATTTATGTCTTGTCATTTATAATAAATGCTTTAAATAGCTATTTGTATATTTAGAGGGGCAAAGTTATGTTTTGAGACATAAATACGTTGCGCTCGAAATATGCACAATATTTTTCCGGCGACTGATTGTAAAAAGAAAAATATTGAAATAATTTCATTAAAATAAACGCATGTATGACATAGCTGATCTTTTACTTCGTATCCATGATGCTATTGGAGATGAGCGACAAAATAAAATTCCTCAGAAAACATCAACTTTGTGTAGATAAATGCAAGCGCCAAAGGCAACTTTCTCTAACAATCGTCGGAAAATATTGTTATCATTCACTTACATGTAACTGTAGTAATGATATCCCAAAGTACAATGGATTTAAAAAATCCCGGTTTATATCAAAAGTTCTTTATGCGTTTTAATGTTTATTATCTTATATATAATTTAAATAAATACTTTTCAGTGATGGAGCTGGTCGAACAGGCACGTATTGTCTGATCGACATGGTCCTGAACAGAATGGCGAAAGGTGCAAAAGAAATCGATATTGCTGCCACCTTGGAGCATATTCGCGATCAACGTCCAGCCATGGTGGCCACCAAGCAGCAATTTGAGTTCGTGTTGATGGCCGTTGCTGAAGAAGTGCACGCCATCTTAAAGGCTCTACCGGCGCAGCTGCAGCAGCAACAAGAGAAGAAAGACGCAGAGAACAAAGAAAAGGAGAAACAGTAAGGTAATTTATTACATAAATTTTGTTGATTATGGGTCATATTAAAAAGTTGTTTCATACAATTCTAGCCAAATTAATTTTGTAATTATGCTCTGTTTATTATCTAACTTAAATATTTAATGTGCAGCAAAATAATTCAGCTATTTTTTACATTTAAGTTTCATCAAACATTGATTACCAGTAAATTATGTAAATGAAACGACAATAAATAAGATCGACTTGTCCGATGGTGCTTTTTTGTCAATTTTTGAAACATTAATAAATTGTCTAACAAAGAAAAATTGTTGTATTATAGTTCAATTTTCAAACCAAGCGCAAATTAAAATAATATCTATAGGGTGCGTTATCTGTGTAACCAAAACGAGTCCTCAAAATATTCTCAAAATTGAACTATGGAAAAGAATTTTTCTAAATGAAGTAACGGAAAATTCACACAATTGCACCATTAATTACCTTTTTTTCTATGACAATGTAAAATGATGAATTTAATCAATTACTGTTCAATTACTAACTAATACTGATACTGCACATGCAGTAATGATAAACCGATTCCAGATTACTGTATTTAACTGAATAATGCATGTTGCAGGTAAATGACTTGGTAACTTTCCTCCACAACAATGTTAGTTGTAGTTAACTGTAGACAGATAATCCTGATCTCGTCAGATGAGCAGCATGTAGTGTGCGATCCAGCCCGCATTTATTTACATGCTGTGTCAACTGACTTAAGCTGTGACTTTCTAATGGCATATCCACAAAATATACTCAAAAAAATTATAAAAAAAAGTCTTTCTGTTGTGTATCTAACCGATGATCGTCCTGATTATGTACTTAATCATGAATTGATTTAGTTGTTGAATGTATGTTAAATAATTAGCGAGAGAACATATCTGTCTACTATTGGTTTTGGAGTTATTTTTCACGTTTAAACTTTTTTAGATTATGAAACTGCACTGACTAAACATAATCGGGAGATCAGAACCTGATGTTAATTTATAGTCACAGCTCAAACTATAAACTGATAATGGATATATGTGAAAATATAATACCTATATTTTGTGTAAATGTATCTATAATACGAATATGGAATATATATACAAAACAAATCACTAAAATTTGATGTGAGAAATAATATATATTCATGTTATCTTGCTTAAAAGTTTAATCTAATTTGTTATTAGAGAATGTTAACATACAATATAATTTCAGTAACTTGTTAAAGAGTACAGTGACAGATTCTTAAGTTAAATTTCGTTGCAGTGTATATAGAACCATATTGTTACTTAAACCCCATAGAAGAATTGTTATAAATTCAGGAATAATTTGACAAATCGTCAAAGCATCGGGCCTATGCTTTTAACAATACTTTTGTTGAATTAATTTACTTAAAACTGGTTCTTTACGCATTGCTAACTACTCCGTGATTATAATTTGCACAATGTTTTAACTCTGCTGTCCTAAACTCTGTTTCGTAGCATGTTAATGTCTTTATGTGTATCTGTTACCAACTATTATTCAAAGTGACGTAATTTTCATTCTCTGTTTGTTTAGTACTAACTTTGATGAATGTTTTCGTCTGTAAAGAGACTTATATTTTAAGTACAAAGTATTTGTTCTTCTGACAGACTCTGTATTGGATCCAGCCTCCCAATATTGACTCTGTCAGAACGGATTTTGTTACAGATTCTGTTGGAATTAATTTGTATCCCAGTTGCAAGAATGTTGTGTAACTTTTCGGGAATTATGTGTGATGTACAGTCTGTCCAAACTGGAAAGGTAACTATGTTTAGCGCTAACGACTGATTTGATCACTCTATCGATGACTGCACTGTACATTGTTCAATAGTCAAACAGAACGTGTAAATAGCTGCTAAGACTTTGACGAAATTCTGGTGCAATTGGGTTAGCCAAGTTATAATAGCTTTTATTGAAAAAAGAGATTTAATATTTATAGAATATGTAATTTATTTTTGTCATATATTACGTGTATACAAGAGATGTTATAAATTAATTATTAAATAATATTCTACACAATAACAAGTCTCTACGAATTCTCTGCGTTTTATTTACCTGTTTTCATTCCTAAGTGTAATTTATTCATAAAAGAATTTCGTTCGAGTTCCACGTGATATATTTCTACGTTTAATTGTTCGTTGTTTTTGTGATGATATTGTACAAATAATAAAATTATAAAACAGTTTATTGGCGTGTGGAAATCTGTTGCGTACATGTAAGTATGTTTATGTGAATTATTTACAGGTTCTTATTTTGGGTTTTGTTTGCAGAATTGAACTATACGGTGACCAATGTTAAATAGAACATGCGAAATGACTTCGAGCATCTTCTGCATACATATCTAACCTAAAGTTTGGAGCTTTCTACAGAACTAGTACTGTCGCAATTATCTCCAGCCAAGAGATCATCCTCTGCAGCATCATCAAGTCCTCAACTCGCGACATTCAAAGTACCTGAAAGTACTTTAATGGTATTTGTTTTCGTGGGTAATAATATTTAAATGTTTTCAAGATATAAAATAAAATTATGAGTACATATAGTATTCAATACAAAATTGTAGCTGAATTGAATTGTAGAGACATTATTAAAAGAAAGAAGAAATTTAATATCAAATTGAATTTATTTAGCATTTTTAATATTAATTTATAAATGCAGACAATAGGCACAGGCTGATTTTTATTTGATTAAATTTAAATTCTTAACGAGTTTACTTTAATACGAACGTATAGCACATAGCAAAGACACAGTTGCTAAGACGACGAAGCCCAGAGAAAAGGACGAAGCCACATCCTTGCTGCAGGTTTTGCTAATTTTCTCGAACAAGGAGAACTTACCGGGGATGTGATCAGTTTCTTGTTCTCAGAGTCAATCCAGAAAGCTGATTTAGGCTTTGTATTTCAAATAAAAATAAATATAAGTTAAATATTACTTCACTATTAAAATAAATTATTAACAAATATACATGTACCATACAATAGTAAAAATATAATAAATTAGTATCACTATAATGTACTTTGTAATTTTTGAATAGTAGTCTTTATTAAATTTAAACCACCACAGCAACCACATCCAAAAATTTTAAGCGGCGTCGTTTTCTTGGTGAGTAAACGAAATTACAAAAACCCGATGTGGACAACACATAACCACTCGCCTAAACAACAGTAAACAGTACAATATAGCAATATTTTATTAGGATTTGATTCACGATACTCCATACATATATAAGCATACATACATACATAACATCACGCTATATCCCACTCAGTGGGGTAGCACGAACCCAGAAAAACAGTCAACCAACAATCAATCTCCTCCAAACATTCCTATACTAACACAGCACTTTCACCTCGTCAACATTCATATATGCACGTCTATTCTTCACACTCGGAATCATTCGTTCACGCACCAACCATCAATCATACCCAACCACTTATTCCTCGGACGTCCACGCAATCGTTCACCTTCAATCTCACCCGCATTTATTAGTTTCACCAACCTGACTCACTCCCACTTTCTTAACAACATTCTTCTCAATTTCACACTCACCGTACACCAATGTATTCCGGATAGGATCACGTCTTGTATATATAAAATCGAAAATGATTAACTGTTTGTTTGTGTAGGTGTTCGAACGAGCCTGCGATCGTTCCCAACTTCTTCTCCTTCAAGACTGGGTGGTGTGCAGCTTATCAAACTTCACTCAATCACTCCCGGTTGGCATGTCAACCTGCTGTCTCACTTGTTTCTTTATTAGCGCCAGCACAAACTCTTGGCTGCGCTCATTGTTTCCGTACATTCAATCTAGAATTGGCAGATACGAATACGAGGACAAGAAAATGCTCTGCATCGCTGGAGCCGATTTCTACAGCAGTCTCAGCAACGAAAACCAGAGGCAATCGTTCGTGGAAACGTTCAACAAGGTTAAAGATATGCCGGGAACCCCGTTCAAGGATTTGATCGCTTGTTTGTGATTTGTTGGTGTTGATTCATTAGGTACTAGCGGCTAGGAGTTTCTGTAGGAGTAGGATTGAAAATGTAGAATATCTCTCAGGATTTTTTGAGTTGTGTGGATAGTTTTGAGTACCTAATGATATGTTGTTGATTTTAATTGGTTGTCCAAAGTGTCTGTTAGAGCGTGCTAATAGATTAAGTGAAAATTATTTTATTATGACATTGTTAGGTTAGGTTTTATAATTAACTCATTGTTGTTTCTTGTATATATTTAAATATTATTTAATATCGTTTTTTCTTTTCTGTAAACTACTATAACAACTTAATGTATTTACCATGTACAAATTATGCGTCCCATACAGATTATGTTTTGATTTTTCATGTGGTAGACTCTGAAATTATTTTTACAGAAGATATTAATTATTGTAAATATGCAAGCACTATTTAAATGTGAAATTCAATAAGATGAACCGTCTTTTAAATAGATTCATATTTATTTTGAGAAATACTTGTTCCATATTTACAAATTAATGTATACTCTATTAAGATTATTGGTTTTTAATAAAAGAACTACCTCCCATTGAATGTATAAATATTTGCAAACTATGACAGTTACTAAACGTTACAAGTAACATTGTATTTTGTATATTACAGGTGCATATATTCTACTCCTGGTAAGAATTTAAATTTGAAAATAGTACAACTACGAGGTCCTCAAAACCAGCCAATTGGTACTGCGCCCCCTGACGGGCTCTCCGTGAGTATTTAATAATAAGCCAGACAAACAAATACTAGGATTCTACAGATACAAATTATTCTCAATACCTGTCTTCCTGTTATTTTGGATTTGACTGTGGCATTTCGTGCTGGATAAATGTGAATGGATATGATTATTTTAGCAACTCCAAAACCATCTGTGGTTTATGACAGTTATTATATCATTTGATACCTTAAATTTTATAAAATAATTTGCGTTATTCTCACCTGGTTTCTTTGTATATTAAATTATCTGGACATGTTATATTCTGGAAGCTTCAGCTTGTGTAAACATATGTATTTAAAATCATGCCACACATAATTCAGATATTTTAAATGCATTTGTACTGATATCATAATGTAGCTTAGGATTTTTGTTTTCATAGTACAATGACTGTTTTTAGTATTCATTTTCCGAATATGATGCAAAAATATAGGTTATACGTATGCCTGTTTCTAACTAAAACAATCATTGTTGAATTTATATGTCATGTTACATTAAAATGATCTGAATGAAGTTAATATAAGATTAAAAATCATTTTAGGTCATAAAATGGCTCCAATTATGCAAATACTCATCATTAGTAATTAGGTTATTAATATTTGTTTGGTTATTAAAGTTAGTAAAGGGCATTGAAATTGTGATTTTAGGTAATTACAAAAGTTAATTAGAAATGAGACAATTATTTTAATGCTTAAATTGTCCTAAATTATGAATAAATTCAGAAGCTTTAAGAAATTGAACTTTTGATTCTAATCAGCTGTCAAAGTTTAGAAGAAGAGAACTCGAGAAATACAAAAGCTACAGAAACGATATTAGCATTAAAATTATCTTTTAAAAATAATCTATCTAATGCATATATTTGCATTTTGAAATTTAATACTTTTTTTATTAACTTAAAATACATAAATCATGTTGATGTCCTTGGACATTTTTGTAATGTAGCAACCAATCAGAAGGCCTGAAAGAGTCATGTGACACTCCACCGAGGAAATTTTACCATACCGCTCCTACACTTCACCTACATTTCAGTCGAGTTATATCCGCGGTAGTGAAAGGTGCGTCGCTCTCTGCAATTTTTGTTCTGTTGTAACTCGACTCTCGGTAATTAAATGTGAATTTTATAGTTGGATATGGTATACAATTACTGTATTTAAGTGTAAAATTCAAGTTTGACCGTTGGGTGATTAAGTGGGTGACTAAATTTGTGAAATCGGTTAGCATTCGGGTATTTTGGATGGAGGCTGGGCGCGTACGCGAACTGAAGTGATAGGTGCCTGATCACACGTGCGTCTTGCAATAATCAAAATTTATCGTTCGCGAGTGGGCTTCTCTCACTACACAAGAGTATGATTTCGTATGTTTGGCTCACGCAGTGCATGCCTGGAGTGGCTCGTACAGTCAGTGTTGTCTCTCCATCTTCCTATAGGGTGGAGAGAACAAACCTCTGCAGGTCATACTGTTGTGTCCGTTGCAACTACGTGTAGAATCAGTGAACGTTCGCGGAGTATGATTTCGTATGTGCGGCCTACGCAGTACGAGCTGGAGTGCTTTAGTACAGTCAGTAGGTGGGTGGGTGAGAACGCACCGCTGCAGGTCATACTCTGTGTCCGTTGTAGAATCAGCCGGGAACCGTTTACGGGATTTTTGCAAAGCGCTCTGTCTTCACGTGAAGACCATCGATTAAATTTATTCCGATTACTGGTTTAGCGCTAACGCGGCGCGTGGGGCATGCTCACAGCAGTCCGATCATCTAGAGTGGATCCATAGTTATGCCTGGTACCATCTCTATGCCAATATCGCATCCGATGTGCCTTAACAAGATTCGCTCTTGAGGTTACTCAATCATTGCAACCTTACATATGATAGGCCCTGTGTATGGTTGGGTGTTTAAAGGGTATTCCGGATGGCAGAGAAAGCATTTGGTCGACTAACGTGATTCTGTGACATGAGCTCGGGCCCCTGCGGTATCGCGAAGTAGGAGACTATGCGGGGTTCGGCTAGACGACCCACGTTTCTTTTGTAAAAACAGACAACACACCGGTTGCTGTTATTAGAGTCCTAGAGGCACAGGAATGTTTGTGGGGTGGTGTGAATCTTAGTTTTAATTTAGCTTTAATGGTTTTGGGTACCTTTAAGCTAATTTTAAGTTAATCCATTTTATTTCAGTCGTAATTTAAGTTAGGTTTAAGTCTACTAACCCATTTACTTGTATTCCTTTACAGCTTTTTCTTTCAGATTTGTATTTTTAATACGTAAGTTTTTATTTCCAGATTTAATTTCTTTCAATATTTCTAACTTATGTGTTTATTTTTATCTGATTACAGAGATCAAGAATAAAGAAGATAAGAATCAAATTATTATAGGTAATATTTGTCTTTCTATTTTAGAAACATTTTCGTTGTTTTTGTCTCTAATATGTTTTGATTTTGTTTCTAGAATCATTGCAGAGTCAACCGCCGTGGGAAATGGGAAATGTAGCTGAGACTACCGTCGTTGGAACAGTAGTTGAGCCAGCCACCGTGGGAAATGGGAAACGTTCCTGTGTCTACTATCGAGGGATGAAGTTGCAGATTCTACCGCCGATGGAAATGAATAATCCGCCGTGGGACAGAACTTCTCGTCCTGAATTTCTCTTTGTTTATATATTTTTGTGTTTTTTTTTCTCTTTCTTTTAGTATAGGTGTTTTCTGCTTTCAATGTTTGTTTTATTTTTGTGGTTGGTTTTTGTTTTGTTTCTTAAAACAGGAATGAAGATGACTCAGTGGTCTTCGCTGGATTTCTACGTGTTTACTTTCTACTTCACACATGTAATTATACATTGTTTCATTTTAGTTTGCAGTTTCTTATTTGTTTTGTTGTTTCAGCTAAGAGTTTACGGCTGGCACATGCAGTTGAAGAGTCTTCAAGAGAGTTTCACTCCTCGTAGTCAAGAGCCTGCGGCCAGCAGATACAGTTTCAGAGACTTCAAGGAATTCTTCAACATAGTTCGCCGTTCCCAACACAAAAGTAAGTTCATTAAATTAATTTATTTATGAATTGATTTATTTACTGATGTATTTTTTCTGTTTGTTTAGTGGGCGGCGGCACCGCTCTTCTGTCCTAGGTTTTCTGGAAGTTTCCCTAGGATGTCAGACGAATGCCAGAGGAGTTTCAGTCTCTTTCTTCCAATGTCAATCCAGGAGATCTGAACTTTGTATTTATTCCAATAAATAATATAATAAAAATTATATACTCGTACATGTTATCTTGTGTTTTATTTAAGTTGTAATAATAAATAAAATATAACTTGTATTTATCCATTGAGATAATAAAGAGATTATTACAGAAATAAAATGTTTTATTTACTTTCAAATAAGAAAAATAACAGTTAACATTAATAGTGTCATTTAATGAAACGAAATTCATAAATTTTATTTATTCCTTTCAATTTCAATCTTAGTGCCGCCATCTATTATTTATATATTATGAACCGATGAATAAATTTTACAGACATGCATATAAATTATGGACCGATGAGTAAATTTTACAGACATGCATATAAATTATGGACCGATGGATAAATTTTACAGACATGCATATAAATTATGGACCGATGAATAAATTTTACAGACATGCATATATATTATGGAGCGATGAATAAATTTTACAGACATGCATATAAATTATGGACCGATGAATAAATTTTGGGATAAAAAAAATGAGATAAGGGCGCTACGCCCTTCATTAAGGTCCATAGATTACGAATCTGTGATTTAAAATAGCCTAGGGTTTGTATTTTTTGAGTAATTCTCATTTGAAATCTGAAGAAATCAGTGAAGTAAAAAATGCTGATATTTTGATACAAAGAGACGACAAATTAGCGATTTCGGGAACCCTTTGCCCTACGCCCTTCATACTCACATATGTTGTAGAAAAAGAGCGGTTTTTCAAGGGTCAACTCATTGGGGACGGCGAAATTTCGTTATTTTTGCGATATCTCTTACCGTTTCCGAGATATGACGCTTTAAAGTTTTCAAAGTAGTTTCCCTAAAAAATCACCCTTAATATTAACTTTATAGGGCCAGAAGTGACTGTATATCCTTTATTTGAGTGTGCTGAATACGATTTCACAAACCATTTTGCGATAGAATTCATAGTTACATAATTAGAGCAACATTTCCATCCTTTTAATTAATTACGTAAGATTTAAGAGTGAACGCCAATTTTGAGACTGTCATTGAGTTTTTAGGGCTGAATCTATAGGAATCCACCCTTAACTCGATTTTTATTTATTTATTGACATGTCTACTCGAATCCGCGATATCTTACTTTAATGTACAAAAATTATATATTATGGTCTACTTTAATGTATGAAGAATATATATTATGGACCACTTTAATGTATTACAAATTATGTATTATGGATTACATTAGTGTAAAAAAAATATACTTTATGGACTACTTTAATGTACAAAAAATTATCACAGACTTGAACTCGCGAAAAACGAATTTCATACCAGGGCAGCAAAGATTAGAAGAGCACTCTTTTGGATAAGACAAGTTGTTCATTTTTGCTATAGTTGGCAACACTAAAAAATCAATGTTGCCAATGATAGCAAAAATGGACCTCTTCTACTTATCCGTGGGCTCTGCCAGTCTCTGCTGCCCGGATACAAAGTTAAAAATTTGAGATTTCAGCCAAGTAGTCCAGAGTCTTCTGATAAATGTGACGTCATTTCCTCATTACGAGAAGACATTAACCCTTAATTCAAAGGGTTATTCAATACAATAAGGATGAGAAAGGATAAATATGTGAAACACAAGCATAATTTTAACTATTTATTGCAATAAATAAAACATTTTAGCAAAATAACTAAAAAAAAAAAAACAAAAAATTTAACTAACAATACAACAGGAACATTTTTAATTGGCCAATAACTTATTAACAATAATATATTAATATATTTGATATTTTCTAACTTTACGACTAATTTAGGTGTGATAATTTCAGACTAGACAATTGTAGTTCAAATTATTTAAGAATAATCAATAATAAAAAAATGTCCGCCTTGATAAATAGACAAACATTTTTGTATTGCCTGTATCTTGTTAATTAACAATAACAAATTAACAAATGTGATATTTCCAGCTCTACGAGTAATTTAGGGATGATCATCTCAGGTTAGACAATTGTAGTTCAAATTATTTAAGAATAATCAATAATAAAAAAATGTCCGCCATGACGAATAGACGAACATTTTTTTATATTGCCTGTATGTTGTTAATTAAATGTTATATATTCTATCTGTACGAGTAATTTAGGATGATAATTTCAGACTAGACAATTGTAGCTCAAATTGTTTAGGAATAATCAACAATAGAAAAATATCCGCCATGATGAATATTGGAATATTGTTATATCGCCTGTATCTTGTTAATTAACAATAATAAATTATCAAATGTAATATTTCCTAACT
Source organism: Poecilus cupreus (assembly GCA_963942605.1). Classification (NCBI taxonomy): domain Eukaryota; kingdom Metazoa; phylum Arthropoda; class Insecta; order Coleoptera; family Carabidae; genus Poecilus; species Poecilus cupreus. Next base: position 36,573,286 of record OZ012714.1, read on the forward strand.
CTATAATTAATCTACAGTTGAAAATTTGTGACTAGATATTTTTAACTTAAATAGTTTTGAAGAAATTGAGCAAAACAATAATTTCAACATGGCGTCATACCCAACATCTTTATTTGGCTAATAACTCCATAATGTTTCGTAATATTCTTACCAATCTATTAATTCTTAATACTAGATACCATCTTTTATGCTTATTTATCTGAATTGACACCATAGCTTTAAAACTTTTGAGTTGTTACGAAATAAAAAAGTTTAGTGTGACGTCATATCGTACATTTTTTATTTTGCAAATATCTTAATTATTGTTTACACAATATTAATAAATTTAACATTTCTTAATGCCATAATTCCCAAGGAATCCATAATTTCAAACAATGAAACGATAACTTAAATAGAGTATGAGATTATTATACAACTAAAAATATATTTCCAGGTGTGCAGACGCTGAACTTTGCCGAAGATGCTGCAGCTGTTTATCTCGGGCCCGCAGGTGTGTCGTCTGTTCTAGCAGTTGATCGGCTGGGAATAGTTGTATCACCATAAATCAGCAGAATCCCGGGGTACCCAGCGGGCAATATTGTCATTATTTCACCTTGAAAAGTATAAATCACATGTTAATGAATACTTTAAAACAATTACAGATAAATTTAAAGACTTGAAACAATATGTTTTATTTATAAATATTGAAATAAGTAAATTACAACATTTTGAAGTACGAAGAAACTGCAAAAGGGTTTTCAAATTTGACATCTGCTATTGGTAATGATTTTTTATGTGTACATTTTGTTGTATAAAAACAATATTCAAATTATTTTTTCGTATTGCTCTATTTTAAAAAGATATATTTTTCTTAAATCGATACTAAAGTACACTATATCACTCCGCGAAGCCAAAATAGTAGCTAAACTAAAACTTTACAGACTCTTCTGTCATAATTTTACTTTACGGACTCATCTATCAAAACTTTTAGCGCTATCTAAAATAACACATTATTGGTGAATTTATTTATTATTTACCTTGTATAATAATTTATTGGATTTAATGCGATCACACGCAGACCACGGTCACCATTGGTCACGGTGCGTATAGTTTCAATCTGTGAACAAACAAAACCCAAACTAAAAACCTGGAAATAATTCAGATAAACATACTTACATGTACGCAACAGATATCCATACGTTAATAAACTGTTTTATAATTTGATTTTATTTGTAAAATAACAACTTCTCATCACAAAAATCAACAATAAAATATCAAAGTTGATTGATAACAATTCCGGTAACGATATTCCAAGACAAATTTTAAGTTCATGGTAATTCTTGAACCAAAGATCTATTCTAGAAATTTAGAACAATTGATAATAGTACACAAACATACATAGTAAGTACTGCATTGTTATTTCATGAAATCTGAAACAAACTCAAAATACAAGGCAGACAAATAAAAATAATTAACAAATTATGACTAATCAACATACATTACTCACATCTAACACAGCATACATCATTTGTCATTGTTTACTCCACGCTGCAGAATGCAATATTTATATTTAAATTATTGTGAAAGGAATATTTTATAATTTTTTATCATATATTACAAATTTTAATCTCCTAATCATTTCCTAGTCTTATCAAAATTTGACTTAATAAAAATTTCGTTTTGTGCTTATCATACACATAGGAAAAACAAACAAAATCAATTATTATAATAATTGAAAGATAATAATTTGAACACAATGAAAAATAAATTATACCAAGATTATTTAACAAGAAAAGCAGTTTATTTTATATAGTATCTGAACATGTCACTAGATATGTTTTGTATCAAAGTAGCGTAATTTTCTATAATTTTAACAGGCACCTGAACTTTGCACTGGATTACAAAGTTATAATAATAAGGCTGCTATTTTAAATGGGCACATATAATTTGTATAAATAAATAATCTATAGAAAACACCTAGTTATAAAAATTATAATAGTCATGTAATTATAATACCAAAAACTTAAAAAATAGTCTGAATTATATTTAACCTTAATATGTAAATAACTGTCACACAGATGTATAACAACATAAATCTCCCTTCAGAAACCGTACACATCTACATATAGAACATTTGTAAACAACAGTAACTTTATTAACTATCATCACAAGAAGGAAAGTCGTAGAGAACGAACATGTATTTCATTACTTTATTATGCTTTGAACGTATGCACGACACGAACGATGTACTGTCTACAAATTGGACACTCTGCTAACTGTTTGCCACAATCTATACAAGTTGCAATGTGGCCGCATTCTAGCAAAACTGAATTTAATGGTGCGTCCATACAGATTTTACACAAATCTTCAGTTGCTAAGTTATCTGCGTCTGTAATTTTAATCATTTGTAATAAGATTCTCACATTTTATACTCGCTAATAAATGCGACTAATCTAAGTTTGTTCTGCAATACGTTTCCAAATTATTATATTCAAATAAAATAGAAGTTCTTCAAATCAAGTTAAGTTAAACTAAATACTGTAGACTAATAATTAATGATGTCACTAAAATATAGTAATACTGGAACGCTAACTTGTAGGCTTTTATGAAAGCGAAAAACAAGCCTGAGACAGATAGATGCTATAAGGTCACCCTTGTTTGTCTAATACGTATTTGTAGAGTGGTTGCTATGGGTGCTATTCACAGCTCTGTACTAAGCGTTACTAAGAAAATTGTATTAGGATTTACTAAAAAATCTATTCACAGCTCGATACTAGGCAATACTAAGCGTTACTAAGTTTTGTATTTAGTACACAAATATAAAACAAGGTAGTACCGTGTTTAACTTGGCTGAACGGACAATTTGAAATGCGAGATGTGCGCGATATGTTCGAAATTTACAAAATAGGCGGATAAAAGTGTATCGACGACACATGGATCTGTTTATTGAATTCAAGGAAAGAAATTAAAATGAGATACATACTCTGAGACTGTTCAAAGAGAGTAGCCGATTTGTAAATAATTTGACTAGAGAATTGACAGGCGAGCAAGTACCTCTATGTTTCGTTAGAATTACAAATACTTGTTGCATTTAGATTTTAAACAAAGAGTTTGTACCATACATAAAACGATAAGTAGGTATTAACTATTTTCTTATATTTGAATTTTGACTGTAAGGTTAAATTTTTTAGTTGTCAAAATGACAGTTTGGGATCACTATACTTTCAATTACATTTCTTTTCTGTCGCACGCACTCCTTTTCTCTTTCGTTCCTCAATTTTCGGATATTTCCCTATTTTATTCAATTTTTAAATACTAACATTCCTTTTTAAAATGTTATTTATAAATTACAATTCTATTAAAATTTTATATAAATGTCAGAATATGTCACTTGGTGTTTGACGTAATATAAAATATAACGTAACTATGACTACCAGTGATATTTGCGATGTTGTCAACTATGTTTTTTGCTAGTCACTTGAACTAACTAAAACACGCTAGTATAGAGCTCTGAATAGGTAGTGTATTAATTACTGTTTTAGCGCTAATACATGTTTTAACTAAAACAGCCTAGTATACAACTTTAGTATCGAGCTGTGAATAGCACCCTATGAGTTTGTTGAGCGATTGCAACAAACAATATACAACAAAAAAAGATGGCTCAAAAATTAGCTGTCCTTTTTCGACTCGCATTTTCAATGTCACATAGCATTCCAGTATATTTCAGTGAAATATATTGTCAAACATTTTAGTTGTAACATGATCTAAGATGACTAATATTTAACTATATAGTTTATATAAATATGTTTAAAATAATTTGGTAACATTACGCAGCAAAATTATAGCGGGTGTAGAATTGAAATGTGGCGTATAAGGATTTCAATGCAATTTTTTTTATAATGTGTCTTTACAGCAAAAGTAGAAAATCGAAAATTGTTCAGAATTTAATTAGTATTTCAGAAATTTTCAATCAAATCAAAATTGATTTAATTAGAAAAATTGTAACACGGCCATGAAAAATTAAACACAACGAAAAATATTCGGCATTTCATAAAACAGTTTTAGATTTATTTATTTATAACAGAAAGAAATGAACACTTAAATTCGCAATTAGATCTTCTATGAAACTTCTACAGAAAATAATAGAACGGTGTTAAATCTGTTTCCTGAAATGTCAAATATTTTTTGTTTTTGTTTTGTTTTCGAGAGTAAATTTTCTAATATCAATTTTAATTTGACTAATAAATCGTGCAAGAAATACTAATATTTAGATAATCAAATGGGTCTAATTACATGCATTTTTAAATTCTGAACAACTTTTGTACTTACATTTTTGCTGTTAAGTGAATAGCAATATAAAAAAATAGCATTGAAAGTTCTATACGCCACATTTCCAATAATATGCCAGACATAGTGGATTAAATTTTTATAATTTTCTACCTACCTTGAGTTCTGGACTCGACCCATAAATCCACTGCTTTTTTCACCAATTCCTCCTTTTCAACACACCCAGTAATATTTATTCTATTAATAAATAATAATTCTTTTAGTTGCCTTATTGTTAAATTAGAGATATCTTCAACATTTTTTATATCCGATAATCGAATTAATTTTCTAACTGTTGTAGTTTTACTAACATTGTCGGGTTTTCTTTCTGTGCTGTTGCTGTTATTACTTGTGTCATTATTTATCTGCAAAAAATAATAATAAAGATAATTTTTATCAGGAAAGTGTACGGAAATTACACTTACATTATTTGAAGATGATGCTGTTGTACTTTGATCTGTTGCAACATTTTGTTGTTGCTGCTGTTGTGGATAATTGACTGGCGAGCTATGTGGAACACTTTGCGAGGAAGATGGTTCCCCAATTGTTGTAGTTCTATTTGTTTGTGTAGATGAACCATCGAAATGCCCTGAAAAGCAATTTGAGAAATGATAATAATTGCTCAATATTTCATCATAAGGAAAACACTCACGTCTAAGATTAGATTCCACTAAATTAGGCATGGAATTCGTGAAACTAGACATGAGTCCATTTAAGTTTAAACCTTTTTTGTTCCCATTTTTAGCTAATCTAGGTTCTACGTCAACGTACCATAAGAAACGATTAACTAAATCTTCTTTTTCTATAAATTTCAGATGTAATAAGTTTTATATTAATTATTTTCTTGATTACCTAAACAATGTTCTGTGGAAATTTTTCGTCTTGCTAAATACAATTTTACTTCTTTGGAACGTAGGTCCATTATTCTTGTTCGATTTGCAGGACGAGTATTTAATATTAAACATATATCACAATATAATCTTAGTCTGAAACATACAATTTATTAGTGTTTTTCCTCATTAAATTATGGTTTTAAAATCAGATATTACCCATTAGCTTTACGTATACACTGTAAACAATAGCCCTGCCCACATTCCATACATTTTGTCCGGTTATATTTAAGAAATCCAAATTTCTTCTGGCAAGCAGTACAATTTGAAGTCGACATTTTTACCTACAGAAACAACCTATGTACAAATATTTATTTCTAACAGAATTATAATTTTACTTACGTACTTATAATCACCATTGACATATAAACTTCGTTAATTATAGATTTGTTTAGATAAGCTCTGGATTTTTGATTCAATCAGATCATCATTTTATGCATTATCACAAGGTAACCTAAAAAACAATTTTAAATACATCAGTTTTACAACCTTAATAATTAAACAAAAAATAATACAAAAAACTTGCCATTTCATAAATGTAATGAATTTAAAACAACAAAATGTTCAACAACAAGATAATTCTTTAATAATAGTTTGTAACAATGCTATGCTTGATTGATTTCGCAGAAAATAATTGTTATCTGTATCTCAACAAAGATAACAATTTTTAACCTATGTTACTTTGATATTTATTCAAGCAGCTATTATTTATTTACACACGAAAACAGTGAAGTGCTGAAGTGCCAAGTAATGTATACAAAGAAGAAGAAATGTTGAATCAGGAAAGGAATTTTAAAATTATTTGTAACAATTAATACATCACTAAATTTTAACCATTTGACGTCACGAATTGTTATCTCTTATTAATCAATTTCACTGGAAGCAAAAACTTTACTAGGAATTTACGTTCACTACTTGTACCATAACCTCCAACCAATTTTTGACATAGGATAAAATAATCTAACCTAATTTTCACTTGTTTATCCTTTTGCTAACTATGCATTGATAATTTTTCTTAAATATAATTCAATTGAATTATGGCCCAACTAATCTCATCTTTACGAAATTTGGGGCCGGCAAACAAAATAATTTATCAAATATATCGAAATTTACATGCTACAAGTGTAGTTAATGGTTTATTTTATGAAAAAGAACCGAAAAGTGGGTATACTGGTTCAGATAAACGTAAAAATATACCGAAAACGCAACAAATCCGAGATGGTTTAAAAGAATTACGTGAGGAAATAGGGCTATGGACCCATGAAATGAAAGAAAAATTTGAAATGGATCCAATAGCAATACATCGTCCAGGAGAAACTGACGTTGTATGGGATTTTAAAACAGAAGAGTCCTTACAAAAATGGGTTGTAACTAGCGATAAAGATCATAATGAAGGATACAGTAACTGTTCCTTAACATTAGGTAAAAATGGAAAGGCGCTTTTCTCAGGAGAATTAAATACTCGAGTGCCAAAAGATGGTCGAGTTCAAAGAGCCGGGTATTGTAATATGCGATCAATTCGAGCTAGAAAATCATTTAAACGAGATTCATACCATAATTGGACAATGTATAATGTTCTTGTTATGAGAGTGCGAGGAGATGGTCGTTCTTATATGTTAAATTTAGCAACGACAGGATATTTTGATGTATTATGGAATGATGTTTATCATTATATCTTGTTTACAAGAGGTGGACCGTATTGGCAAATTGCGAAGGTATTTTTTAATTAAAAATTACCTTTGGGCATTGATGAATTTATTGTTTTTAATGGTTGCAGATACCTTTTTCTAAATTTTTCTTAGCATCAAAAGGACGAATTCAAGATAAACAAGGACCAATTCCATTAGATAAAGTAACAAATTTTGGAATTACTGCTGGTGATAAAATAAATGGACCGTTTAATTTAGAAATTGATTATATTGGCCTCGAATATGATCCAAATATCACTGAAGAGTTTGCGTATGAAATGTACAAAACTGATAAATATATTGCTGCAAATTAATTTTTAATGTAAATGTATTTATTGATGTTTAAATAAAATGTAAATATATAAATTTCAAAAAACACGCCAATAATGTTTTATTTCCTGGTGTAATTCAGGCTTTAAATGACTCACAGACCACTGACATTTCTAAACTAGATAACCTCAAATTTGAAAGATATAATTTTTTATGAAAATAAATAATACTAACATGTAAGTAATGTAAAATAATTGAAATAATTTACTTATAGTCAATTATTTTTCATGCTAGAATCAGAAGATGACGGAAAATCAAGACAAGGACATTTCAATTGAAAGCAACGAAAAAATTATAGATGAATTAACACAAGATTTAGAATCCAGTGTTCTGGATGACTCCAAACATTCCCCTGATAATGTAGATAAAATATTTGAAATCGACAAAGATTCTGATGAAGAAAAAGAGAAAGAAAAGTGTCCGTTAAATGATTTAATTGATGAAGAGAAATTAAAAGAAACCGACGATTTATTAACAGATGAGGAAAAAGAGAAACGAAAAGATGAAGCGGATATCTTAAAACAACAAGGAAACCAAGAATTTAAAAGTGGAAAATATGTTGAATCAGTTGATATTTATACTTCTGCACTAAAATTATGTCCGCTACAGTATAAAAATGAACGATCTATTTTATATTCCAATAGATCAGCTAGTAAAATAAAACTGGAATATAAAGAAAGTGCATTAGAAGATATCTCAAAAGCTTTAGAATTAAATCCGGAATATGTTAAAGCTTTAGCTAGGCGAGCGAAATTACATGAAGATATGGATAAACTAGATGAAAGTTTGGAGGATTACAAGAAATTGCAGATTTTAGACCCATCAAATAAAGAAATTCCTCATATTATTTATGTTTTAAGTCAAAAAATTGAAAAACGAAACGAGGAAATGAAAACAGAAATGATGGGAAAACTGAAAGACTTAGGAAATTTAATATTAAAACCATTTGGGTTGTCTACAGAAAATTTTCAATTAAATCAAGATCCTAATTCTGGAGGCTATTCTGTAAATTTTGTTCAAAAGAAATAAAATGTTGAAAAGCTTATGTAATACATGATTGAAACATGAAATATGCATGTAGAATACATGTGCATTTCAATTTAATTTGTTAATAAAGTTAATTTTTATCACGAATGATTTGTTTGAATTAATTTGTACCTGAGTGATAAATTTATGATTTTTCCTCTAGTTGGCGCCACTGCAGTCCTTGATTCTGGAGAAAAAATAAAGCAAATTAGTAAAATGACAAACATTTTAAACAAATTATTCATTTTCGAACACATTAAACGTATGTATTTTCATTAATTATAATTTAAATGTTAACTCATTTAATATTTTAGGAATAACCACGAGAAACCCGATCTTAACCTACAACTTCCCTGCGTTATATTCAACAGAACTTCCGAAAGATGATGCAGATAAACCAAATTATGATATGCAGAATCCTTTTGAAAAAGAGAAAGAAAAATGTATTTTATGTTCTATGAACATAACACCAAATTATAAAAACGTAAAATTGCTGTCTCAATTTCAAAGCCCTTTTACTGGAAGAATTTACGGCAAACACATAACGGGTCTTTGTACTCATAAACAAAAACAAGTTGAATTAGAAATTCAAAAAGCACAAAGTGCAGGATTAATGGGATATTATAATAAGAATGTTAAATTTATGAAAGATCCTAAATTGTTTAATCCGGAAGAACCAATTAGAACACATCGTTTTTAAACTAAAATATGTAATTGTTAATTTTGTACATTAGAATAATCATAAATACATTGTTTAGTATTGAGAATAAAGAGTTTTCTTATATAAGCAAATGAACAATTCACTGGAAAGTACACGAAATTATGCAACTTAAATAAACTTCTCTTCTTGTTCGCTGTACCCAACTAATTCAGTCGGGATTTTCATGTATTCCAACAATGTTGTCATCGTAAAATTGGTTCCAGATTGTTGTTTAACACTTGAAACCAAATCAAGTAACGCACTCTGACAACCTCTTTTAATCTGTAATGTGATTTCGCGTAACTCTTCCAAATTGTGAGTTTCTTTATAAACACTAATTCTTTGCAAGCTTTGAAGCCGCTCTTGTTTTTTCTTTATGTTGGCATCTAATGCTGCAAGTTTTTCTGTTAAATATTTTATATTTAATTCACTCTCTTCGTGTCCCTGTAATGGTGAGTTTGATGTTTCAGCGTTTTGGGAATCATTTTCAGAAATTTCGCTGTTATTGTTTTCACTTTCTGACGTATCACTGCTGTTACCTTCGTTTTCGGATGAATCAGTATTTTTTTTTTGCAGCGGTGGATTTTCTGATGTTTTATTATCCTTTTCTTGATCTTCAGTTGCTTCTGTTAGTTTTTCTTTGTTTTCGGATGAATTAGTATCTTTGTTTTGCTCAGAATCTTGATCACATTTTTGTACCTCTGATGTGTCTTTTTGCAATTCAATTTCTTTATTTATAATTGGTTCTGTTGGTTTGTTTTCATCGATTGGTTTATTTTGAAATTCTGGAGCCACAGTGTCAAGATTATTCATGAGATCTGTAAACATAGAAGGCATTTCCATGAATATTTGGGCGTTTTCAGAAGCAGAATCCCGTCTTTTACGAATGTAATCTTTACGTTCAATAATCATAGATTTAATAGGTAATGCTGCTACTGGAATTGGGTGTTGTTGATTATCATCACTTTCCGTAACTTTAAAATTATCATTATCAAAAGATTTAACATAACTTATAAAATTTTCTTTATGTATGACGGTGTATGATTTAGTTTCACTAATTCTAATATGACCTGTTTTATTGAGTTCATCCTCCACTGGCTTCATCAGCTTCAATTTCTTCGTTCTGGCGCGGATTCCCTTTTTCAGCCCAGTATCCTCTGGTAAATTCTGAAAATCATCCTCGCTATCTGAATAATAAGGTGTGTTATTTGTTGAACGTCTTTTAAGTGTCTTTATTTTTGTTTGTTTGGATGGACCTGGTTTTAAAGTATTTCGCTGTTTATTTGTTTTTTTCTTCTTTCGTCGCGGAGCACTTGGGTAGAAATCTGCACCATCAGAATTATCTTCTAAGAAGTTATTTTCAGCTGAAACATTTTTGTTAGGTTTAAGAAGTGGTGTTACCTCCGAAATTTGTCGTTTTTCCTTTTGGAAGTCTTTGCTACCTTCTGAGTTTTCATTATCAAGTATTGATTCTGAATGTTCTGTATTTTCTTTATCCAATTCAATTTCTGAATTCTTATTAGGTTTCTCATTTGGAATTGTTGGTAAATTCTCTTTATTTTCTTGAAAATTTTCTGGTTTCTTTTTGTTTTTCTCCATTGCTAGTTTTAATGCATTAAGATCGCACTTAGTTAGTTTTATACTTACTGGCACAGTACAAATCTCAGATTGTGACTGTGGCTTATCTGAATCTAATGCTTGTTCTGAATTTTTAGTGGTCAATGTAGGTGACTCAATACGAGAATTGTTTTGAGATAAGTCGCTAACGGTATTGCATTCTTCGCCACTTTCAACTTTACGTTTGCGTAGCGAACTCACTTTCTTTTTTCTTACATTAATTTTTGGTTTACTTACAGATTCTTCCGTACTAATATTGATTAATTTAGTAGTTAATTCAGATGTAAAACTAGTTTGTACTTTATTGGTAATTATACTAGGTTTAACATTTGCATAAACATCTTTCGTTTCATTTATTTTCTTTAAATCTTCTTCAACAAATATATTTTTATTTATTTCATTAGGAATTGGTGAAACACCTAATGATTTGTTTCGTTTTCTATTTAAACCAACTCTTCTACAAGAAGTTAATAAATGTTTAGCAGGTTCACTGTTAGGAGTACTTGGAATATCTTGAGAACTAGAATTGCCATGCAACGAAGTTCTTGCTTTCTTTTTAGAGTTCATGTTGCATATAAATGTTCAACGAAAAACAATGAATTATAAACTTCAATCCAAACATTTCATCTGACAGATTGTTTTGAAATTTGAGGTTTGTTTTTATGACCTGAACAATACCAACGTTCGAAAGAAAACCTTACCTACAAATTTCCCGTGAAGAACTTTGGTTGGTAACTTATTTGAATCTAATTTCATTGTAATTATTAATTAACCAAAAGTTATTGTAAATTTATAATATCACATTTTTACAAGTTTATAACAATCAAACATATAAAATACTTTGTTAAGTATAACCATAACAATGTCGTCTAAAGTAAAAACAAAAGAAATGAAAACAGGAGAAATAATTGCATACAGTGAATCAGCAATAAGAAATAATGCTTCAGTTGTTGAATATTGCCGTACATCTATGGCTGCATTATCTGGTTGCACAGCAGGTTATAAAAATGTAGATTTCATGTACATATTTCGATTGTAACTTCCTTGGTTACAGGATTATTGGGACTAACCGGGTTATACGGATTTGGATTCTACATATTTGCTGTCGTAGGATTATGGGCAATGTTGCTGTTAAAAGCTGGTTCTAGTTGGAAAAAATACTTCATATCACGTAAAAGTTTGCTAACAGGGAGTTTCTTCAGTGGTTTATTCACATACATTTTATGTTGGACATTCTTGTATGGGATGGTACATGTATATTAAATGTTTTTATTTGAAAGTATTCTGCATTTATATTTATAATTGTATAGTTGTTTTATGTTATAAAGAAAATTTTTATCTAAATATGTGAGTTTTATTGTATGATCTAAATATAAGTTGGGTTAGATTCCACCACTAGTTTTTAGATCTCACAACATTAGAACTACGATTAACAATGGCGACAGATGAAAGAAATTTTAGGTCGGCATATTACGAAAAAGTTGGTTTTAGAAGCGTAGAAGAAAAGAAATCTTTGGAAATTTTGTTGAAAGATAAACCACTTGATAAATTAAAACTGAAGCAATTTTGTTTACGATTTTCTGTACCTGCTACTTATAGAAATTTATTATGGAAACTACTTTTAGGTTGCAAAACCAATTCGCTTTTATAACAGAACATAATAAATTTATAATATTAAACATTGCAGGTATTGTACCAGTACATATTCAATCTCATCAATTTGTAATGTCTCAAAGGCATCAAGAGTATACTGACTTAAATCATGCACTTCAAGTGATCAAAGTAATTGATGCAAATACTCCTAAACCCCAAATATTTTATTCAATATGGTTATTGCAAACTGGACAGTTAAAATATGATTCAAATATTCAAGTTAGTCATGCATTCGCAGCTATATCTCAGTCATTATTACAAATATTTGAAGATGATTCAGACGTGTATTGGATGGCCAAAGGTTTCTTTGCAATTGCAGAACAGTTTAAACAAGACATTCCGAAATTGATAGATAGAACATTATCTGTGTTGGAGAAAGAAGATTCTAGTCTTTATAAGCATTTACAAGATATTGGTGTTTTAAATTCTTTACCATTTACCGTCTGGTTTGACTGTTGCTTTGCTGGAGTCATCAATGAAGTCGCTTTAGCAAAGTAAATTAATTCAATAATTACGTTGGGCCTAAATTTATAGAATTCTGTTTGCAGAATATGGGATAAACTTTGCGGGGGTTCAAATAAAATTTTGGTATACGTAATGATAGTTATGTTTACAACAATGCGACATAAATTGCTCAAATGTACTGATTACGAATCTGTGATACAATGTATTGATACAGTAAGTATTATACCGATTTAGTGAGTTTGGAAACAAAATCAAAAATGAAAACAATTGCAGGTTCCAGAAGAAACAGCTGAAGTTATTGCCAATAAAGCAATTGAATTATGGCAACAGCATGGCAGCACTTTAACTATACAAGATACTCAACATCCACAAAAGAATAAAAACTTATAAATATTTGTATTTAATAAAATTTGTTTGTAATAAATGTCATTTTTTAATTTTTAAATTATATTGAATTCAGTATAGCCAACAGTAATTTAATTGTCAAACTTGACGTATGAAACTTATTTCGAACAACAATACCACTAAATGGGAAAATCAAACAATAAATTAAAGCTTATCATATCAAACATTTTACATTAGTAAAATTGATAATAATTTGTTGATGTGGCTTCTAAAAAGCGGCGTGTTCTACGTGTAAAGGTGTGAATGGATCAAGACGATTTTCTGCCATAAAATTTGGAATGATTCAAGAAAGTTTATTTGCTAAATATGTTCAGATTGCAACTGTTGTATCGTTATATTGGTATGTTTGATAATTAATTAAATAATTTATAATTTTATGGTTATAATTTATTGCCAACAGATCTAATATTTGGCGCGTATTTTAATTGTGATTTTCCATTATTTTAGGATTGTATCCATTTCAACGGTATTTATCAATAAAACATTACTTACAACAATTCACCTAGATGCTCCATTATTTATAACATGGTATCAGTGTCTTACTACAGTATTAATATGCAAAATTATGCAGATTTTGCAGCAATATATGCCTAATACTATTAAATTTCCCGAAGCAGATCCATTTAACATCAATGTAATGAAAAAGGTAAACGAAAATTATCGAAAAATTTAATATTTATTTATTACATATTTGATTTTTAGGTACTTCCTTTATCAGTAATGTTTACATTAATGATAGCTACAAATAATTTGTGCTTGAAATACGTATCTGTCGCATTTTATTACATTGGAAGATCTTTAACTACAATTTTTAACGTAGTTTTTACTTATTTAATATTGGGAGAAAAGACTTCTACCAGATCTATTATATTCTGCGCTGTAATTATTTTCGGCTTTTTCTTGGGGATTGACCAAGAAAGCATTTCTGGTAAGGAAAAATAAGAACAGTTTATTTTATAATATACTGAATCGTAAATCTACTATTATTGAGCTCAGTCTCTAGTGGTAAAGAACCTATTTACGGACTGTTATTTTAAAACTATAATTTACATATTTATTTTGTATGATTTCAAAGACTATTTCGATCGAATAGTTTTATGTAATGTGCCGCACACTCCATTTTTAAATAATAATTTACGGCTGAGTATCGTAATAATTATTTACGTGGCAAGCGTAGTAAATAAATCTTTACGGGCGCGCCGGCAGGTATGTGGGGCGAACGACGAAGGAGTGAGCCTCTATAATCCTGCGAGTCCAGTAAAGATTTATTGCAAGCGTGCTGCATACAAAGATTTATTTCTACCTTCACAGTATTTTAAAAATTATTTTCATTAAAATATAAGCTCGTAAAATATTACCAGTCTCTTCAACAAGCATGTAAAACTTTACAGGTTTCTTCTACAAGCCTGTAAAACTTTACAGGTCAATGCGCTGTAATTACACATTTACATATGCCCATATTCATAGTGGATGCTCACTTTGGTACTTGAGTATTACTTCGCCAAGCATTACTCCGGTCGTTCTCGACCTCAAGCACATGACATGTTTCATAGTCGAAACTTCGTGAATTCTCGGCTAAGTACTAACCTTAAGGTAGAGATTTGGAGAATTTTTTGTTGTTGCGTTGGGAATTTTGATAATTTGACAGTTTGACAGTAAACTTTATATTAAAAAATCTGTTTTGGGCACCACAATACCTCCTGTCATAGATTTCTTATCTAACAATGCAGGAACACGGACCACCACTATCAAGAAATGCTCATCCCTTCAAAAAATTATGACACATGTCAAAAAATGACATTTTTCAAGCGTTCTCTTTTTTCTCAAAAAGCATAGGTTTGCAGATTTAAACGAATATGTCAAAATATAATAACGTGCTGTAATTCGTAAATGGTGACAGTAAGACAAAAATATTTAAAGCAGTTGTAGATAATAATATTTGGAACATTATTCTAATAACATAAATTGTCATTAAACCATAATTTACTGAGATATTTCAAAATAACTTGACACAATGACAGCTAATGTCAAAATGTCAGTATTTTAATAATCAAATCTATCTAAAATTAAAAAAAAAGCATCAAGCATTACTCAAGGTTGGTCAGAGCTTGACTTGAGCCTGAGCACGCGCGAAGTAATACTTGTACACCAAGTAGCGACTATGAAACAAAATTTGATACTCAAGGCATACTCAAGTATGAGTCGAGGCGAAGTACTGACTATGAATACGGGCATTAGTTACCAAAATGCCTGTAACGTGTCATTTACATAGAAGATGAAAATAAAATATTGTACAGTGCCCATTTTTACATGCTTTCTTATTAAGTTCGCCAGTAAAATCTGAGAAACGGTCTTGCAATGTAAATTATTATTACCGCTTTTATACGATTTTATATTGTTCTAAAAGGAAATACTTAAAATAAATGTGATCAGTAGGTGGTTACAATGGCCAATATTATTAAATAATTATACTAAAATGTAGTTTATGTTTTTCAGGTAGTTTATCAGTAAGAGGAACAATTTTTGGAGTGCTGGGATCATTATTTTTATCCCTTTATTCCATTTATACTAAACGAATATTACCAGTAGTGAATAATGAAGTATGGTTATTAGCATATTACAACAACATTTATTCGAGTTTTATTTTCATTCCACTTATGATAATAAACAGTGAATATCACGAAATAGTGAACTATTCCTCAGTATTTACTTCCCATTTCTGGGGATTGATGTCTATTGGTGGAATATGTGGATTTTTCATCGGAATATGTACAACTTTGCAGATTAAAGTAAGATTATGAGTTTATAAGTTTGTTTGTAGTTTTATGGGTTGTTTTTTGTTGTAGGTGACGTCGCCACTAACTCATAATATTTCTGGAACTGCTAAAGCGTGTGCTCAGACGGTTTTGGCGTCTTACTGGTACGAGGAATCGAAATCATTCCTGTGGTGGCTATCGAATTTTATTGTTTTATTCGGAAGTGCTGGATACGCCCGGGTCAAACAATTAGATATGGAGAAAAAACATTTATTAGCTAGTATTAATAATGAAAAAGTATAATATGTGATGAAAAATTGTCAATATAATATAGATAGTTAACCATTTTTATGTATAAGTACAACTATTTTTATTTGTAAATAAATAAATTGAAAAATAGAGGACACAAATTATCTACAATAAAGTATTTTACTTGAGCAATAATTTTATTGTTATTTCTTCTGCAACCTCATGCACTGTATGCAATTATCCTTAGTTTAAATTCAATTGTAACGCGTAATTTAAGTTATGTTCAGAGTGAGTAACATTCTATTAATAATTGTGTTTATTCGAAGGTTGTTGTTCAAATTCCTTTCACTATTTTTCGCGTAATAAAACATTAAAGCTCAGAATTAGTTAAGTCTAAAAATAATACAGTTTGTATAATTCCGTGTTGCAGACGCCTGGAGCATTAAAACATAAATTTATAGCCCGAGTTTTTTATTTGTCCAGCAGATCTATACGCGATAACGACGTCAAGCGGCCAAGCGGGATCTACCTTAAACTGCGCCAACAAGGGACAGAGAATAGAGATGGTGACATGTAAACGTTTTGGGTACACTGAACTCATATGCAAGTGTCGCGGTGTTCAGCTTTGTGTAGCGTAGCAAGTCATGGATTGACATTTGTCGGGATTAAAGTGCAAACAAAAGCTACCACTTTATAAAAACGAGTTCGTTTGTTTTTAAACTATACAGTTACAAGTGTACATAATATAAAATTAGAAACTGTGTGATATGCATTTTTCATAAATCGATTGTTTCTGTCAGATGTTTAAACTTTAATGAACGTATGTATTTGTGTTTTATTTTGCCTATTATACTTGAGTAATTATTTATGTGTATAAACGTCTTCCAAGAAATGGTTATATATTATTGGAAAAGCGTTTATTTTTGGCTGCCACCAAAATTATTGTGCTTGAAGTTGGGCGATACATATAATAACAAAGTGATTTGATATTGAAAATATTTGCTCGATAATTTGTAAATGTAACAATTATCTAGTGTTTGTAACTATTTAACGCTTGTTTTTTGTTCCAATCAGCGAGTAAGTCATTAAGTAATTTCCTTTGTTATTTTTTTACTGCAGACATGCTTGTATTTGTTTTGCCTGATAATAAAATATTAGGGAATGGAAACAACACTTAAATAGGTATATATTTACTTGTCACATGACTAAAAATATATCTTATAGCGACGTCATTGAATCTTTTATATGTTTTTGTTTGCTGGTTGATAATATTTGTTATTTTTATCATAATTTAATGACAACAGTGTTAGTAAATTTTATCTTAATTTGCTTTGGAATTCTATTGAAGAAGGAACTTTATAATTAAATAATTATGTTTTTTTATATTAATATGTCACTTTTATCTTGGAAAACACTTTTATCTTGTTATGAGCACAATGAACAAACATGTTCCTTTGTTTGCTATACAAATAGAATACACACAGTAGTAAATTTAACTACAAAGAAAATATTTTATTCACTTACAAAACTACATTTAATCAAGTGGTAAACACTGTTCAAGTTATTGTACTGTAATTCGGAAAATAATGTGTTAATTATTGTTAATAGCTGCATAGTGATAACGTGTTAACAAATTGTAGATATAATTACTTTCATAATACTTTTTATTTATATTATTTTCCTTAGTAATAATAATTCTATTTATACTTTATACTACCGCATTTATTTACTCAATCTAATAGGTTAATTTAAATTTATGATCTTGAAATTCCTGTTTAATTAAGTATCTATTTGCACATTAATGAGTATATTCTAATATTATTTTTAAATTACTTAAGATTTCTGGTAGAGTAGAGATTCAGTCGCGTGGAATTTTTTTAATTTGTTGTAAGGAACAATTTAAAAATATTTTAATTGTAATACTTACTGATTGTTGTTTGTATGTTTTACAGGAGGTGTTGGATAATGGGTTTCTGTGATGGACAATGAACAGCCCCACCAGGAACTCGTCAAATGCGTGGTGGTGGGTGACACGGCCGTTGGTAAAACCAGACTCATCTGTGCCCGAGCATGTAACAAACAGGTGTCCCTGTCTCAACTTCTCACCACTCACGTGCCCACTGTTTGGGCCATCGACCAGTATAGGATCTACAAGGATGTAAGTTCCAGAAATGCCCAAATTATGCCCCTATCAACATTATCTATAAAAAAAGATACGTTAGAACAGACGGAATAAAAACGAAAAAACGTATACAATAGTATATTATACAATAAGAGAGAGAAGTATATAATTTTTTCTCGCGGAGTAAATTTGAAGTACGAGCCGTACGACAAGGAAAAATTACACTTCTCTCCTGCGGTGTATATACTATTTTTTTCACGACCCCAATATTATTAATGGTTACTATGTATTTAAAAATGATTTAAATTGTAATAAAATTTCCCGTTGATATGAAATTGGCTGTTTCTGTCACGATTTCGGTATCATAGAAACTGAGTTTCTCTCCCGGTCGTGAAAAATAGATATTTATGTCACAAGTACATAATTTAGGGTTTTATGGACGAGACAGTTTAGGGGCCGAGTGAGCGCAGCGAAGCGAGATATACAAAGGCGAGTTAATAAAACCCTATTATGTAAGTGTTACATACAATATTTTATGTTCGACTGCTTTGCAAATTATTTTTTTTAGCTTAGAATGACAAGACGCTTTTTTGTTGTTTGGTTACCAAGTTGTTTATTGTTTTTACGAGCCACTTTATGCACGCTAAACAATATCATAAACAAGTGATTATAATGCAGTCGAACATAAATATTATAAATATACTAAAAAATTAATCCAATTATTATTTGTCGTTATTATTTCTAATCGGTAAAGACGTGGACAACAAAATTTTCTTATTTTATTTTAAATATTATTCTTTCAATAAAATATGAGCCATTGACTGCGAAAAATAAAGTTAGTCACAAAACGATATCGGCATATACTTTAAAAAGAATGACAGCACTGCTATTTATTTTCTAATGCTACCAGATGACAAAAGACAGTGTGCATAATGTGTTATTGGTTTGTTGAAGGTGCTGGAAAGATCATGGGAGGTCGTGGACAGCGTCAACGTGTCCTTGCGACTTTGGGACACATTCGGCGATCACGAGAAAGACAGACGATTTGCTTACGGCAGATCCGATGTCGTCCTCTTGTGTTTCTCAATCAACAACCCGGTATCACTACGAAACTGTAAGCTGATGTGGTACCCGGAAATCCGAAAGTTCTGTCCGCAAACGCCCGTACTTTTAGTCGGATGCAAAAATGATTTGCGGTACATGTATCGGGATGAGACTTATCTCAGCTACTTCCGGGATAAGAGTCCGTTTGTGAGGTAATTTTTACTGTTTCACCACCAGAAATTCGTTTAGTTATCTCTTATAGGTATTGCGTGTAGAATTAAGATGTGACGTATAGGAATTTCAATGCTATTTTTTTATATTACTGTATATTTTTACTTATTCGCTTTACAACAAAAGTGTAAATATAAAAGGTGTTCCGAATTTGAAATTTGTTTATATAAAAATATACCGCAATATAAAAAAAATAGTATTGAAACCTGTATTTCATTTCAATTCTACATCTGGTATATGACGGCTGGTTAACGTTCTCAAATAATTCCGTTATTGTAAAAGAAAGTAACTGTTAATTTTTCTGGTAGGGCAACACGAAAAAGCGATCTCGTGATGCCAGACGAAGCAAGAAGTGTAGCTCGAGAACTAGGTATTTATTATTACGAAACATCTGTGTTCACGTACTACGGAGTAAATGAAGTATTTGAGAATGCAATTCGGGCAGCTCTTATGGCAAGAAGACAGCAACGTTTTTGGATGACGAATTTGAAGAAAGTGCAGCGACCTTTACTACAGGTAAATCTATTTCTCCTTAACTTTTACAGATGTTATTGAAATAATATTTCTCCTTTCTTAGGCACCGTTCAAGCCGCCGAAGCCAGTGTCCCCAGAAGTGGTAATAACTTCTAGCACGTATCAAGATCACATGACGGCACTATGGCTAAATCAGATTCACACTGATTTGGTCTTAGTGGCCGGATCAATTGGCTTCTCAGTACATCGATTTATATTAGCCGCTAGTTCTAACGCATTTCATAGATTACTTACAATGGAATTCACTTCTGAAATGGGGGCGCGTAGTAGTAGCGAGTCTAGTATGGTAAGAAGCAATTTACTAATTTAAAAATTGTTCTAGAATTAATGTTTGTTTTCAGATAAGCACTTTCGGAGAAGCAACAGTGGGCGAATTTAACGACGACACCGAATATTTAATCCGCGCAGACCAAACAAAATCATCCAAGTAAGTAACAAATATTAATAAAGTTTGCGATAATTTTTCAAGCTATTCCCACATTCTGTCCCGTCATGCCCAGTTAAATTTTATTTTGATTGGTCGCATGCTTTTTCGATTTTATTTTATTTTATAGTAGTGCGTTTTTTTCGTTGCGAATGCCGCTATCGTAGAGTTCTATTTAGTTTCAAAGTATAAAAACTTATAAAATGATATTTGAAGAATGTGGGAACAACTTAAAAGAAGAGCAAGCTGTCAAGTGTTGCCAACAATGGATAGAGAAAAACCAATTAACGCAAGTAGGGAATTAAATCATCCAGCATTCCAGTCCATTAGGATCACCCAGGTTGAAGGGTTGCAAACGTCCAACACTCAAACTGTTGTCACGCTGACCAAATTGGTCACTCCGCAAGCCATGCAACAATGCCTTCAGTTTGTTTACACTGGGACAATAGATAAGAGGTTTTTCGAGTTACAGGTTTGTATATATTTCACTACTAATACTTTATGATGATAACCAGTGTTGTCTAAATTAATTAGTCTATAAATTGACCCCGAGATGTGATAGCTATTAAAATATAAAGTTGCCGAAAATTCTTGCATTTTCTTGACAAATATTTCAAGTTTGTTAATTACTTTGTAGACGGCAACAATAGGATTATTACTGGTAAGATTTCGTAAAATTTAACATTTACTTATTTTAAGTACACGATTAAAATCACAGTCTAAACAACTATTATGCATAACATGCATGAGGTTGAATTCATCATAGTCATGTAGCTGGTTAGTTCTCAAAACATGAGGTTTGACAATCAAAATCTACCATCAATCATATCGCAAGACTCCGTAGTATGCGACAAGTTTCAATGAAATCATGCTTTGTTTGTTTTTGATAGAATCATTCAAAATTAAATTCTTTTCGGACATAAAATTCGGGGTACATTTTCAGGAGATGCGCCAGGCAGCGGAGTTTTTAGAGCTGCCGCATTTGCTGGCGCTGCTGTCCAACATTCAAGCCAACCAGCAGTTCATGAACAGCGACGCGATGGAGAACTACTCCAAGGCCTTTAGGCGACGCCTGGAAGAGCTTTGTCTGGAGCAGGGTCTTTTTGCGGATGTGATATTTGAACTGGATGACGGTGCTTATCCGGCACACAAGCCGATGTTGATGGCTCGTTGTGATATGATGAAGGCGATGTTTAGCGGAGATTTTAGGGAGAGCCAGGCGAAAGTGGTAAGAAATCGTATATTACAGTCTTATAATATTAAAAGGAATAAATAAAATAAATATATTAACATACCTTTGCTGAAAGGCTGATCTTGGTAGAGTACTATTTCAATCGTAAAGTCCGGTTTCTGACTCAAAATTATTGAATTATTTCGGCGGGCATCAATTCGAATCCGGATTTTTAAAGCCAGAACTGCATGTTTGTCAATTGCACAAGGCAAGGTTATCGACCTATCAATTAACAGAAAATAATTACTACAAAATTAAAATAGTATATTATACACCAAGCTTGATAAGATAATCATTACTGACCCAGCCTTTCAACCTTGGTTTATATATTTTTCACTACTAGTTCTCAAATCCTATTTAACGAATTTAATATTAATAATAACAAACATTTTGATATATCCGATAAATAAGTACGCAGAAATAATAGATATTTTTGTAACAAGTACATCATTTACGGATACATACAATATATTGTTTGACTGCATTGCAGAATATTTTTCTTTAGCTTAGAATGACATTTATATTAGACACATGACGTTGACATGAAAAAAAAAATGAGTTTCGAAGTGTGCATTTTTTTTCTGTTGTTTGGTTACTTAGTTATTTATTTTTTAATATTATTTGTTTTGAAGAAATCCATGCAAGCTGTCATTTCATATCTCAATCATTCTGAGCTGTTATTCGGACCTATTCTCTAAAAAAAAAAGTTGCTACCGTAACAACTTGCTAATTGTGACAAAAATGAATCGTTTTTTGACGGCTAATGTAATATTCTACATTAAACGTGAAGATTCGATGCGATTTTGTCATCATTAGTAAGTTGCTACGATAACAATTTCGTTAGAGAATTGGACCGATTATGAAAGAAATCCTTCAACATCAAAATATTCTAATTAATATTACCATTACTAAAATGATGTTCCTATTTAATTACTTACCTAATAAATTAATAAATTTTATTTTGTCATTCATTTTACAAATAGGCCTTTTTACTTTATTGGGCTGAACAATATAAGTAATTATAATAGTCGAACTAAAAATTGTTTATTTTGAACAGTGTTTTCATTATTTGACATTCCATTTTGGTAACTATGTTTAAAAAAAGTGGCACGAAAAATTGTACTACTCCAAAAATTATAGAAGTGGCACAAAATGAACAATTTAATACATTCCTCTCCGTAAAATTTAAACTTGTTATATGAAAATATATACAAGTTTTAAAGATTGATGTCCAACAAAAAAGGTGACTTATATCTATTAAAAATTACACCTAGTATACTTCCAGGAGTAGCCACATAATAAGGCTTCAATTGAAAGAAATAAAACAAAGAAACATTTCCAATGTATACAGTCCTAACGGAGATTTGTTTTTTGTTCTAGATTGTGTTTCCTGGTGTGAGAGAATATACATTCCATAAACTTCTGTGTTATTTGTACACTGATGAAATTCCGGCCATATCAGCTTCAAAATGCTTAAATTTACTTGAGTTAGCGAACAGATTGTGTTTACCACGTTTAGTAAATTTGGTGGAATGTCGAGTGATCGAAGACCTAACACGTTTGTCGCAAAACGAAGGAAATGAGGCTGTTGAGCATTGTTTGAGACTTTTAGAACCTGTCAAGGTAAACTAAAATAAATACTTTGTTGAAGTAAACTGAGAAAATATTTCGATTTTAGTTACACAATGCGCATCAGCTCGCCGATTGGTGTATGAACCATTTATGCGTGAACTACAACAAACTTTGTAAAATGTCTCCGAAAAGTATGCGGTTGTTACATCCAGAAAACCAGGAGTATTTAAGCGAAAATCGCTGGCCGCCAGTCTGGTAAATACCAAACTATATTTCTATAAGAATTTGTATTGAATATTGCTGATTTTGTATTGGTTTTTGTAGGTATTTGAAGGACTACGATTATTACCAGAAGTGTTTGGCCGAGCGAGATAAGGAAAACAAACCATCATTAAAACGCAGTCAGAACACTTCTGGTTGTCTTTGCTTTTCGGGCAAATCACGGCGCTCAGAATCAACAGAATCAAATCCTGATGTGTCTACTGGTTTGTACCATGACGGTGCTACAACCAGTAGTCAAGATGTAGCACTTTGACAGCAGACCAATGTGCACTGGAGGTAAGAACAAATAATTTTACTTTTTCTATAGCAGATTGCAAAGTCTGCTTTGTTCAACTCAAACTAGTTGACGATATTTCCATCTACGAATAAAATACCGAATAAATTATTCGCTAAATAGATTAAAAAATGTCGCATCGGAAACATAGCTCAAATGATGCGTAGTTGTTCTAGCTGTCATCTTTATGCGTATTTTTTTATTTATTCGCTTAATATGTTAAATAATAATTTAATTTATAATCGATTTTCCTAATTTTTGTTTTTTAAAATCAGCTATAGAAACAAGTAGAATTTTACACACGACGATAAAATTAAATTATCGACTCGTGAAAAATAATTCATTCTTGAAATCGATTATAAATAAAAGTTTCCGTTCGACGAAAACATAATTTTATCGTCTTGTATAAAAAAGTAACTAATATTTTCAAGTGAAACTTCGAAGTCAACGAACTGTTAAATTATTACAGTCACGCACAAGTCTGAAATTCCGAATGGTAATTTTTTTTATTAAATTTGTTTTGTTGCAGATCAAACGTCTCCATGCTGATATTAACGGTGCTCATTAGTTTCATTTTTACCATATTGGCAATACTGATAGTGGTACATTTGTACACCCATAAATAGGTTTACGTTTTAATTTGTAGATTTACTGTCAAATTCAAATTTTGTAAGTGTTTCTAACATATAGTGGTAAATGTCATTTAAGCATTTTAAATGTTTATTATTCCATCTTTGATACACACTCATAGCGCACTCTAGGGTTAAGAGTATTATATTTAATGAAGTTCTTATGATTATACTTTACGTAAGACGAACGGGTCTGTTGAATTCCTCCGCTGAATACTTGCCTATAGCAACGTAAGTTATCCATAGCGAGTCAGGGTAGCGATAGTGTGATAGCGACTAGTGATAGAAATAGCGATAGAGAGATAAGATTGCCAGAAGCGGTCAATTCAACAGAGTAACAT
Organism: Poecilus cupreus; assembly: GCA_963942605.1. NCBI lineage: Eukaryota > Metazoa > Arthropoda > Insecta > Coleoptera > Carabidae > Poecilus > Poecilus cupreus. Next base: position 36,598,054 of record OZ012714.1, read on the forward strand.
ATGTAATTCATAATTAATCTATACGCACGATTACTAGACGAATAGGTTCTATAACGCACTCGAAAATCTAATCAGATTGAGATACATAGAAGTAGTGATAGTAATAGTTTGATAGTTTTCTAGAATTCTAGAGAATCTTGATTCACCAATGATTGCTTGCTTGCAAGTTTATCCAGCTTATTCTTCTAGTAATCGTGACCTTACATAACTATAGTATACATTCCATTAACGATAATATCTGTTCGCTAAATGTAACTTCACGTTTAACAGTCAATTTTGCACTTTGAAAACAAGCAGATTTTTAAAAATAAAGCTAGCCAAATTTAGGATTATTTATAATCTTTACATACCTCAATTTTAAAAACATAATTAGACTAAGCTTCTGTTCACTTTTGGAATTAATATCAAACTTTAATTAACTTTTTATCTATATATTTTATCAACAAAAATTTTATTTGTTTATATTTGTGGTATGTTTACATAAAGTGAATGATAACACTTTTTATTTACTATGCGTGATTTTTTTATAATTTAGAATTATTAATAATATAATGAGATGTAGACGTAATATAGTATTTAGTATGTAAACATTTTACATCTGTAATATGTAAGAGTATTTTATTGGATAGTGCTTGTTTCGAAAGTTTTTGTTCCGATTTCATTCGAGATGTGATGCATGAAAACGGAAGGAAAACGTAAGAAACCAATAAGCCAAATTTTTAGGGCTATTCATATTTTTTTACTCTTTCACATTTTTCAGATGCATAAAGTAATTTAGCTTATTCAATTTTCTCATACCTCTTTTTTATAATATGGTCTTAAAGACAATCTACTAATGTGTTAATGTGTACCATATTCCCATTCAACCAGAATGTAGCTGTAGTGTAAGAAGGTATTTTAAGGGTAGCTAACCAGTGGCTTGAGGTAAACCAAGCTTGCTTTTTAAAGCTTGGAGGTTTTAGCCTATTCTTGCTGAGAAAACTTGATCAAATGTAATAGCGTGCAATAAATAAAAAGTGTTTTAATATATACCCACTCGCTTTATTCCACTCGTCAAGAAACACCTTTTAGTCATTTTATATTCCCAAATTTATTTTTACTTCGTACGTACCGGGTGGCCCATTGGTCTACATTTTAAAATTTTTTGAAGCTAGAGATTGTTAGCCACATAAATTTTTTTTTTTTGAAAATGCGATATATAAATTCTTAATGCACAAAAAATTTAATTAGTATAAAACAGTAATTGAAGAATAATTTTTCCTTTTTAAAAACGATTATTACAAATTTCATCTGCGCCATTTGCTACTCATAAAAAAAAATTCAAAACATTTTGTCTCTTTCGGTTAACTAAATTGGTAAAAACGAATAAATTCATACATGTGGTTTGATATTTAGAATGATTAAATAATAATAATTAAGGGCTGGAATAAATTAAATTAATTCTGTGGGCTGGATTGGCAATAACGATTCATGCAATACCTCTAACTCTGTTTATTCATAATTACTTAACCATATCATCACTAATTCTATTATTTTATAAAAAGAATTTGTATTACAAATATAAATCTAATATAACAATGTAATTAATACATTGAAATAATTATATAAGATAAAGGAAAACCTGGTTTTACAATTCAACAGCCAGCGTACTTATTTCTTCTTTGCATTCATCATATAATTCTTTGTACTCTTCGTGTTCTCGAACTAAAACCATCAAAGACCCTCGCTTAACACCCATAGCACCCCCAATATCTTGACGACTTGGCGTGTAACAATAAGGAATATTTTTCTCCTCGCATACTCCAGGAACGTGGCACATAATATCAACAGGTGTTACATCACCAGCAAAGATCACAATTCTAATAAAGAAAACTTATGAATTTAATACTTAACAACGTGTTAACGGATTTTCTTTACCCGGTCTCGCCTTTGCGAATTCTGGTTTGGACATCACGAAGGCCATTTCGCAAAAATGTTTTATGTTTAGCAGCTACAATAAACGTAAAATGTCATAATAATTATTTAATTGTAAATTTTTGCATCTGTTTTACCTTTCTTGATCAATTTGTAGCACTTTTTGGTTAGCTTCTTGGATGCCATTGGCTTTGCAATCACACTAACAAATTCAAGTTTCGCTTCATAGGATAATTCATTTTCGTCTTTTATTTCTGATGCATCTGCATCTTCCTTTTTAACTTTGCCCATTATAATTATAAAAATTTAAACCCAAACAACAAACCACACTTCGAAAAACACACACACGTGCTTTTGTCAGCATTCAATACCAACTTTAAGTATGTGATATGTAACTACATACCATAAATATTTTCCGAATTTCCTTAACTTATTTTTAAATTAAAATACGATATAATTTTAAAGATAAATATGAGAATTGTACGCAAATTATGTAGTGTTGTGAACAACAATTATTTTGTGACAACGCCAATTTATTATGTTAACGCAGGTGAGACTTAACCTAACTTTTAAGGATTTTTGAGATGATATTCGCAACTGAAATCGCCGATGGCGGCAGCACTGTACCTATAAAATGGCTACTAAATGGAGTATTCGGAGTTGTGGATAACATGTGCAACATAAGAAAGTGAATCAAAAAATTAAATTAATTTTGAATAGACGTAGTTTTGACGTCTAATATTCTGTAATGGGGAGTATTGTTGCATATTCTATTGCGCCGAGTACAGTTATACACCCTTTTTGCTTTTATTTTTAAGTATTGACAAGACTAACGCTGGGGACTCGTTCATCACTTTTGGAAAACTTTTTTACATAAAATGTTTCTATATATTGTATATTATATTATAATTACCTTCAAACGAGTCACTTTATTACTAAAATTAATATTAAAATGGTTTATTTATTACTTTATCCTTTAGGTACGGGTATGAGTTAAAAATATAAAACATATAAATAATGGTTTCGATAATGGTTTGTATTGAAATAACTAACTAGAACAATACATTAAAAATACATTTTTGTATTAAAAATATTCAATTTCACTGCTTAAATAACTTATTCCAAAAACTTATCCTCACTGAAAATTGGTGAAGAAAGGTTAGGTTAGGTATCACACAAACTATTATAAAAAAACCTAGGAATATAAAATTCTCATCTATTCGGTCAATTCAAGTTCTCCATATTTGATTAATATTTACACTTTACTTGCACCTTTTCTTGGAAATAAATGGAAACTATGTAACACATTCTTGCTGGCATACGAAAATAGCAGCCATGTACACAGCAGTTTTTGTTGTGATTTTTTCTTGATTGTGGAACTCATTATAAAACGAATCAAATTTAATACGGTAGGTGAAGAACAAATAAATGAGAAAATAAATTAAATGGAATAATATTGCACTAAACATCTAGACAAATATCACTTCTATTAACATTGCATCAAATGCGTCATACACACCAGTACTCCACATAGCAGTTTATATTTTTACCACCAGATGGATACGGGTCCATTTCAGTTGCGAATACATCGTAATTCCATATTTCAAAGCTATTATTTAACTACCCTGTTAAATATAAATGCCATAAAGGGCATAACGTATAATTTAAAATTAGCCGGTAACTAGATACAGGAACGGTTTGGCCCGATTGGAAATACTGTTAAAAATTTATAAATATACAAAGATAGTTAAAAATTTGAATCGCTAAATAATTTAAATAATAGTAATTATAATTGGAATCTTACCTTTGCGTAATAACAATGTTTTTCTGCTTAAAAACATCCACAGCAATTTTAAATTCTGCAATCCGGCCCTGATCGTCAAAATTCACACTCGCTGTAAAAACACATCTAGATTAGTTGTATTCCAAGTTCATAATGTTTACTGAAGTATTTAACAACTTTAATTATATTGTATAACTATTTATTACATTTATAAATACCGTTTATTTGAGAAAGAGTTTGCACATCAACAAGTATTTGACCGGTAGTGCCACCTACATAAACTACATACTTGTCAATTTTAAATTTTTTGGTGGGATTCCCCTAATACCCGGCAATATAAACATAAATTCGTTGTTTTAGCTCCACATATTGGTCATTTATACAGTTCTGTTATTACCGATGCAATTCAGAGATGGAATAAATTAAAATATCCAGAACAAGATGTATTATTTAGTACGGGAACTGATGAACATGGCATAAAAATACAGCAGGCTGCTGCTAGTAATAAAACTACTGTTAGTGACTATTGTACTAAAATATCGGATAAATATAAGGAATTATTTAAAACATTTAATATAGACTATACTGATTTTATAAGAACTACTAATGGAGATCATAAGATAGCTGTACAACATTTTTGGGTATGTACGACATATGTCGATAAACCGATATCCGTCTGCACGAGGAAAGCCCTCTACAACAAGTTTGAATAGTACAGTCCGAGTAGAAAATTAATTATGTTAAAACACATGAACTAATATTTGAATACATTATTATTTTAACAATGGGGTCGTGAAAATTTTTATTTTTTTATATGTTACGATACTAGACAAGAAATTAATATACCCGTATTTTTTATATCGATAAATTATTTATAGTTCACGTGAAATAAATTATTAAAAATTAGGATTAGGGACACATGACGTAGTTTTGGTGAAAGAGAAAGAGAGAAATATTTGGACGAAACAAATAGATAAATACCATAAATCTACAAAATCATATGTTTATGATTATGAGATAATATATTGGTTAATTTATTTATTTTATAATTTGTTTTGTTTTATAAATTGAAAATGAATATGTATTGTTTAATTTTAATAATTTAGAATTTGTTATCGACCTCCTAGTGCTGGATATCGGTTTGTCAACTTCTATGAATTAAAACTTATTAATAAATAAAAATTTCTCATTGTTAGAATGTTGTAAATAAAAATGGACATATTTATTCTTCACAATATTCTGGCTGGTACTGTGTTTCTGATGAAACGTTTTTGTCTGATTCACAATTAATTGAAAAAGTATTACCAGATGGAACAAAAGTTAAGGTCTCTGCAGAAAGTGGCCATCCAGTTGAATGGAGTGAAGAACAAAATTATGTCTTTCGTTTAAGTAAATTTCAAGATGATTTAAAACACTGGCTTCAACAAAATGGTAATTTATACTATACTATACTTGTTTTTAAAATTATTAAATAATATTTTCTATATTAGAAAATTGTGTGAAACCCAAAAAATTCCACCGGATACTCTACGAGCTGGCAGACAGTGACGCTATGACTGATGTATCTATATCTAGACCAGTATCTAGGGTACATTGGGGTATTCCAGTTCCTGGAGACCCTGGTCATAGTATCTATGTCTGGATGGATGCTTTAGTAAATTATTTAACAGTCGCTGGGTATCCAGATGTTGAGTCAAAAAAGTTTAAAAATTCTTGGCCACCAGATGTACAAGTTATCGGAAAAGATATTTTAAAATTTCATGGAATATATTGGCCAGCTTTTTTAATGGCAGCAGGATTAGAACCACCAAAAATGTTGTATTGCCATTCGCACTGGACTATTGATGGACAAAAAATGTCTAAATCGAAAAATAATGTTGTTTGTCCAATGGACAAAAAAGAAGTTTATACTTCTGATGCCATCAGATATTTTTTGCTGAGGGAAGGCGTTGCTCATAGTGATGGCAGTAAGTTAATAAATAATTAATTGTTTTAATGTAAATTAAAATTAATTATTTTTAGATTACAGTGACACTAAAGTAATACGAATATTAAATTCCGAACTAGCTGATACACTAGGAAATTTATTAAGTCGATGTACTGGCACGGCTTTAAATCCCAACCAAGAATTTCCGGCATTTAATTCAGACATTTTTAAGCAAATGTTAAAAGAAGATTGTACGAAGAATTTAATTGAAAGCTTGCAAAGTTTTCCAGGTACGTTTTTCTTTCACCTAACCCATTAATGCCCAGCGTATAATAATCATACGTTAAAGATGTTTCACTTTAAGATTATATTTCTGCCAGGCTATGGCATTTCAAAATGGGTAAACTATGCCAGGCTATTCATTTGATATTGCTCTGTAAATTTAAATGTAATATACATATTTTAGATATACTTATACTTACAATTCACACATACTGAAATATGTAATCAATATTTAAAGAAAAAAGAGAAGTAATTCAATGTTTCGCTGGGTTAGAAAAAAAAACAGCTATTAAATTATTTGGGCAACAAACAATATTTTTGTTGGCAAAGAAAAAAAAAAAAAACAAGCTCAATACGTGGTTAGCAAACAAACTAAATTGCATCAGCAAGTAAAAACATTTAGGTTTTAGTTTAATATTTATGAAACAACAATATTATTTGGTTAGCAAGATTATAAAATTGATCAGTAACAAAATTATAACAATGAGCTGCAATATTTATGCGTTTGCATATTAAAATCATAGGCAGTTGACAAATTAAAATGAGCTATATTCTATTTCATTGAAGTGCGATTTTATTAAAGTATTTTTAAATGTAGTATGAAGGAGATGAACGTATGAGAAACCTCGTAGTTGGCGCAGCGACACTGGGACCCGAATAGATAGGGTTGTTAGAATAAAGGGTGAGCGCCAAGGGGCGAACTAACAAATTAATTTTGCAGCTTGTCAAAATTTTATTAAATCTGACTTACGATTTGCCTCTTTTGTTCAAATGTATTTAATTAGTTATAGAAATAATTTTAGAGCTGCCGAATATCATTTGCTGATCAATATTGTTCTACTTGCTGACCACCAGTGACGACTCATCTATATATATTTGCTGTGCTGACAAAAATCATTTAAGAGCTGAGCAAAACCTTAATATTAGACTGACTGTTTAAATGATAGCCAAAAAAAAAATAGTTCTGGGCATTAATGGGTTAACCTTTATGTTTTAGATACAGTGCATTCACATTACGAAGAATTTAACTTTTACAAAGTAGTTGATAATGTTTTAACTACTTTACACGCAGCAAACTTATTCTTCGAAACAATGAAACCATGGGAATTGAAAAAATCTGCTTCAACTTTAGATAACTTAAATATGGTGTTACATCTTACCTTAGAAACATTACGAGTGACGGGAATAATGCTTCAACCAGTAGTGCCAACCTTGAGTGAAATGTTGCTAAATAAAATAAATGTTCCTGAAAGTGACCGATTCTGGAACAATGTTACCCCGTTTTCTTGGGATGCTAAAACAAAAAATAACGATGCCAAAAAATTGTCAAAGGAAAAGGCAATTTTATACAAAAGAATAATAACAGAATCTAACAAGAAACAGAGGTCTAATAGAGTCTGATGACTTTATTTTGTTATATTACAGTTTATACCTATGTACATTTACCTAAAATTAACATTAATTTTGCTGGGGTATAAACATGGAATAACATCTTCTTTACAAATTACAGTTTTGAAGTTGTGCATTCTACTTTGCAGAAGGTTGTAGCAGTGAGTTATTTGTACAAAACAGTGCGACAACATAAAAATTGTAGCACAAATAAAATAAGTTTTTAATTTATTAACCTTCCTGTATAATATACTGGCGAACAAAAAACCGGGACGCATTTTTATTTAAATATTTGATAGTCATTGTTTTTGTAGACGAAGCAATTAAATTTAATTTATAATTTTTATTGTTTATCTACGATGTATTTTTACGCATGAAGTGCGGTTACCAGCTGTCAAATCACGGCCTCCAAGGATGGTAGTGATGGAGAAGCCACAGGGGTAATTTTAATTTAATTTTGAAAAATTGTCGACTGTGAGGTTCAATGCGTTACCACGAAGCTGTTTACCCAAAAATAATGAATTTCAAAAATAATTAGTAGTGTCCCGATTTTTTTGTAAGCCAGTGTATTCAAAATAAATAAAATAAGATTTATTTGTATAAAATACTGGAAGTCATGTATAGATTATATTTTAACCCATCGATATGTTTACAATGATATATTTCTGTTTTGAAAAATAAAATTACATTTACAAATCTATTCTCTTTTAATACAATTCCTGGGACCCTGTTTAGACCTTACATGTTAAACAACGGTTTCTAAATCATTTTTATATTTTACTTTAGATTATATCAATAGTTTACAGATACAAAATCACAACCACAATTAGATCAGTATTGGAAATATCAACTTAATTAAATCAGTAATATCCATGGAATGTTTTTTAAATAAATAATTATGTTAAAAGGATATTTTCTGAATTGAATTGATGGTTGTAATGATTTTGATGATTTAGAAATTTGGAAAACTACTAAATAAGAATTTCTGCCCAACACTGATTGCATATTGCTACTAAAAATATTTGCTTCTCTATTATTAGGAATGAAGATTTTCAGTAAAAATCCATTTTTATGTAACAGAAATAACAATTTGAGACTTTTTCTAATAAGTACCATCATTTGAAATACTAATATATTATAATCTATTACGTATGCACATGTAATAAATAAAAAATCACTTTAATGACTAGAATTATTTACAAAGATTTGTACAAAACATATTAATTAAGTGATCAAACTTAAGTTCGATAAAAATATGTCATTTCTCTACTGAATTTGTATATCAGTATATACACTCATTCATTCTTCCCAAAAAAATAATTAACAAATGAATACGCAAATATTTTTATGCAGATATCGTTGATAATCTCAAGGGTACCAAATGAAAAAAAAAAAAAACGCTTACCTTTAGGGATACGAGAAGGAATAAAATAAAAATCGTGACAAAAATATCACACATCACTCGCATTCAAATGTCTAATTTTCAGCAAATTTTCACGTCATATCGCACTAATTTCCTCCCCATCCAATATTTCCCGGTCAGTGGAATTAACTCTTGTTTGCCGGACAGAATCCTGGCTCGATCGGGGACTCAAATGCTCGCTAGAGAATTCCTTGAAAGACCCATTTCGTTTCGCAGTGACTATAACTGTTTTAGTACCATAATCTGTTATGAATTTATCCGTTTGGTTGAGTGAGACTGATTGATATCCGCATTTACACCACTCTGGGTAATGTGCGGTCAAAATTCGTTTAAAAGCTTCCCTGAATTCAGTATTGAAAATAGAGTAAATGATGGGATTGAACGCCGAGTTGGAGTAGCCGAGCCATGTCAGAATTTTAAAGGTTATGTCTGGTATGCAAGTTTTGCAGAACGCAGCTACGATGTTGATGCAGAAGAACGGAACCCAGCAGATTAGAAACACGCCCATGATGATGCCGACTGTGATGGCAGCCTTGTGGTCGCTCACGTGGTACGGGGAGCTGTGGTGATTTTGCATGTGCATGTGCATTGCTTTATTTCTCTGTTTGATGCTCTTTTTCGTATCCTTCACTGTCTCGGGGATTTCGAGTGGCCGGGTTACTGCACGGATGCTTTTCACGTGCTTTTGGGCGTAGCAGTACAGACGACAGTAGATTCCTACAAAGTGGAAGTTCATTACATCACACAGACCTAAAATCTAGTTCCATCAACAGAAAACAGAACTACATTTTGGTACGGCGCACGCGCATTTCTTCCAACATGGTTCCAATTTTAAATGTCAATATCACTATGCTAATAGTTATTTACGATACAAGTACGTAAAGCTAGTCTTTAGTCACGAATGGGTCAATTAAAACACGAGCGTAGCGAGTGTTTTAAGACCCCTGAGTGACTAAAGACGCTTTACGTACGTGTATCGTACAATATTTTATCTACGATATAATAAACAACCCCAAAAAATATTAAAAAAATTTTTATTTATGAAGTAGGATCACAATATTAAATGAGAAGTTTGCCATGATAACAAAATTTTTGCAAATTTGTCGTGTTTAAAAATTCTAATCACTCGTTACTTGGCAACCTGTGACTGCCCGTGACTTATGGGATTGTGTTACTAAACAACCGTTTTACAAACTTGAAACTAACAGTTAATCAATTTTACACACTATCGTAGATAAAATTTATTTTACCCACTGAAAAAATTTAATTGATGAATTTTTATAATAAAATGTTTAATTTATTTGAATAAAAAATAGAATAATGGTATATTAAAAAACGAGTTTTATAACACATGTTTTTTGCACGCTAAATAACAAGTACTCTATTTTTCGTCGATGACGAGTTGGTTCTTTCATTGAAAAGCTATTCGATGCTCTTTGATGTTCTTCGACGAGGATGCCATATTAAACCGAATTGATTTAGGGAAATTTGTATGCGTAAATGTTGTAGTTGGTAACATTGGATTGATAATTTATTCAATTATTTGAAAATTTATTTATGCGTCTAACCAACCGTCTAAAAGTAAAAATAGGATTTTAAAATGAACGCAAAATATAAAAAAGTATTTTCTTTTTCATTGCGTAAATTTCCTATTATGTTGAAACCGAATGTTTTATTTGTTTGAATAACTTCACAGAAAAAAAATATAATTACATGAACTGAGAAGAATTTTCACTACGGTATTATTGAAATATTTTTTCTTTTACAAAGGAAATATTACGAGTATTTGAAAAGAAATCTAAGCAAATTTCGCATTACAGCTTTGATTAACTAATCAAAGTACCAAAAATGCTGTTTTTAAAAATAATACAAATACAAAAAAGTAGAACGTACCTATCATAACGAGGCAAGGAACATAGAAACTAATACAACTGGAGATGACTGCATAACTGGGTGTAAGATCTAGTGCACAGGTCGGATAGTTCTTGCCGCCGTCGCTGTAGACGAGCGGCTGCGGCGGTCGGTGCAACCCCAGCGAGATCGGCACGAAGGAAATCAGTGCAGCCAACAGCCAGATCGTCGCTATGGTGATGACGGCCACGCGCCGTGTCACCCAACGACCATATCTGGAAATCACCAGGAGATTTCAATGATGGAAGATAGTCAAGTGACTCAAATCTTACTATTGCAATTTTTTTATATATTATACCATACTCCACTTAAAAATTTAATTGTTATTTTCATTTATCAGCTCGTAAAATGAAGAACTAAAATCTAAATGAAAATAGTGTTATCGTATCAGGGACCCCAAAACGTACTCATTCGTTGAAAATTTAATATTGCAAATTTTGATTCTTTACTCTCGTATTTGTGAGCGAAATAAAAAAATCCACTAATGAAAAAAAAAAAATGAATTAATCGCTTCTGGTTCTGGTTGAAAAAGCTATCACTTAATAGTAATTGAACCGTGACTAAAGGCTCAAGAGAATTAATCTATAAATAAACAGCAAAAAATTGATTTTATACTTCAACCCATAATCAATAATTGTGTAAGTATGAATACCCTTTACAGCAAAAAATAACTGCTTCATAAATCATTAATATTAGACTATCTCCCATTAAGATCAAATCAATGATTAATGACAACCAAATTTCTTCCTTCAGTTGCATGCTAACATTATTAATATCAGCCGTAACACCTTTGTTCTAAAATACTAAAATAAACTAAGAGATCAGTTGCACCAACAAAGCTTTAAATTTGAACTAACTTTACATAAATAAAAACAAGTCAAAGCATAAGAATATATTACTGTACTTTTATTCGATTCGACATTGTTCATTATTCTGTCACAAAGCAAGATTGAACCCTAGAGCGCTATTCAGATTTCACAGAACAATGGAATTCGAGTTTTGCAATTCAGATGGCAGTAAAAAAGAAAAATTCGTTAATTTCAAAATCGTCAAATCTACATTATCAAGAAGTCTCTCAGTAAATATACTATTTCAACGAAAGTATTGACGTTTCTGGAATATTGTACAAAACATGCAGCTGTGATATTAGCTTCAGTAATTGAAAACTTGCGGTCAAATAAAATGTCAATATTAATAGTTATTCTTCCATTACGAGCAAGGGCTTCATTTGTGCGAATGCGTGGATGAAGACTTACTGCAAGAGGTGAGTACAATGCGTTTTGTAACGAATATAATTATTTTAAGCGGATTTAAAACATAATCAAAATACTATTAAATTTACAAATTCTACAGCAGCAGTCATAGAAATCACTGTTTGTCAAGGAATTTGATAATATGACAGTTGTAAAAACAATTTGTACGAGTATACATATTGGCTGGTATCACGACACTGTTTTTGGATGTTTTAAGATAAGTATTTTAACCGCATTTTTAATGATGTATAATGTCCTAAAATTAATTTATAAAAAATACTTCAAATAAAAATGGTAGATAACATATTTCTTTGTAACTTCTATTCGAAGCATTTTTTATAAAATAATTTTACAGCGGTGTACAGCGGTTAAAAAACTTCTCTTTAAGCATCCAAAAACAGAGCTCGTGGTACCAGCCATTTTCTTTAATATTGATTGTTATTGCGAGTTTTGATACACGAAAATCGGTGTAATTAATATTTTTACGAAATAAATTTGGATACTTTTAAGACGATATTTCTATAGAAAGCCCGGAGAACCCAGTGTTTTTTTTTGTATATTTTAAACAAATTGAAAGTTCCTGGTTGTCAATAGTGTATCAAATATTGTTTTCCTATTTCACGTACACAAAGACAATTTTGTGACACTGTTTTTCTCAAAAACAGTGCTTCAATATTGAATTTTGTGCAACTGTTTTTGGGGAATTTATTATTTGTAAAATTAACAGTTTTTCAAACATGGGGCTGTCATTGCTTACGTAAAATTATTGAATCGCAGCCCCTGCGTCGGGGTTGCGGCGTGGGACCCGATAGGCCCCGCGGGCAAAGCCCCTTGGTGATCAGTGGTATATTCAACATGCCGTACAATTTTATTTTAATTTTATTTTTATTGAATTTATGAACGTGAAATAGGAAAAATAGTATGAACAACTCGTGTTACAATGCCTAATTGTAATACTTGTATTTTGCGTAACTCGCCTGCGGCTCGTTTACGCAAACTATACTCGTATTACAAAAAAGGTCATTGTAACACTAGTTGTTCAATATACTATTTTAAGGTTGTTTAGCGACCATAAAATGGCTCTTTAAAGATTAGGCCTGTTACTAAACAGATTAATTTTTTTTGTACACAACATCTTTCTTTATTAAATTCTTTCGACTTTCGAATAAAGTGATTCCTTAGCTTTTGATGTTATTTGAATGATTTCCTCCATAAGAACCAAAATAACAGGTCAGAATAATTCAGATTTGAAATATTAGCTTGCACAATTTTTCAAAATAAATAATGAACAATAAATAAGTTGGTAACCAAATAATAAAAACATAAAAGTAAACAATATGTGTCAAATATAAATATCCTTCTAAGTTAAAGAAAAATAATTTGCAATGCAGTCAGATCTAAAATATTGTAACACTTACATAATAGGATTTTATTAATTTGCCCTTAAACTATATTGTCCACAAAACCCTAAATTATGTACTTGTTACATAAATATCTATAATCCATCATCCATCAAAACCTTTACTTTACGTTATATAGGTGACTAAATTTGGTTGCTATCCAGATGAAAACATACCTAGATATTGCTTTATTTTTTAGTATAAAGTAAGTCTTACCTTAGTGGGTCTTTAATGTGAATATACCGATCCAGTGAAATCGCACACAAGTTCAGTATACTCGCAGTGGAACACATCACATCGAAAGCTACCCAGGTGTCGCAGAACTGCGCTCCGAAAACCCAGTATCCCAGCAGATCGTTAACTCCTGCAAATGTCATCACCAGAGACGCGACGAACAGATCGGCGATGGCCAACGACGCTAGGAATAAGTTGCCGATCCTCCGCAAACCACGATCCGTGTAAATTGCTACGCATACTAAGATGTTGCCGGCCACTGACAGGAAGATTAGTAGTGATAGAAATGTGCCTGCGAACAAAGAATTCATTAACTACGAAAGAACGGAGTTTGGGTTAACACTGGACACTTATTTTCTTAAAACAAAAGGGTAATTAGATTTGGTTAGTTATGTCATTTGATTTTTGCACAAAATTAATTTTGAAGAAATTTATAAGAAAGATCCAAATGTGCCAATGATAGACTCATAAGAGAAGCTATTGAAATCTATAAGCAGAAGAATACGGTAAATCAAAATGAAGGCTATGAATAAAACAAGACATGGTTTCCTCTGTTTTATAAGTCAAAATGTTTACATAGTTACTGTTTTTGTTTACTTGACGTCATTCTTTTGTTTGCTAACGAATAATTATGTTTAATACTTCAAAACATTGAATTTTAATAGTATTTTACTATTATATCATTTCATTAACGTGTGATATACCACGTTTTATATTACGTTTTATGAAAAATTACTTATGTTTTGCTTGGTTGCTAGGGTTATGCTATTTATCTGACAGTTCTGTGTATAGTGAGGCATTTTAGTCACAGTAAGGTTTTTAGTCACTACTACTAGTGTAAGATAATAGTATAGTGCAGGGGTGGGCAACCTTTTTTATAACAGGGGCCAGAATAAGATTTACGTTTCGTACGCGGGCCGTAGTAGCTATAATTTTTTTATAAGTTGCTGCGTTACGACTTTCTATGTTATATGTGTTTAATTTAAACAAGACGAATTATATCGAAAATTACTCTTCTTTATCTTTATGTTGGGTACTAACCTAATTTAAAAATTTTGTTTTTGAAAATATTTCTTCTAAAGATCTCGCGGGCCGGATTGGAACTTTACGCGGGCCGGAGTTGGCCCGCGGGCCGGAGGTTGCCCACCGCTGGTATAGTGTATAACTAGTGCTAAAAGTTGAATATTTCACACGAGTGTGTACAACACAATACTTTTCCGACGACTACAATTAAGTAAAAAAAAATCAATATAAAATCTACATACAAATATTAAAACAGACTATGTTAACATCCTTGCTATCAGAATTCACCAAAAATTATGTTAAAATCTGATAAATCAGGGTCCAACATTAACCTTCTTAATCCGTGGAAATTCAGCAAATTATCTGCAACTGTCAAACTTTTAAATACAAATTTTTAGGTTAGTTTCAGTTATCGCAGCGTGTGATAAAATTATATCACACAGTTGCGGACGCATCTGATTGGCTAACGAGGTTTCATATCACACAGCATTGCTAGTGATATGCAATGACCAACTTTCAGTAATAGTTTAGAGTGTGAATTTATGTACTTTTCGTAGTGGTCGTCGGGAAATATTATTATTTAAAAGTTATTATTTCTATATAATGAGTGCTGGAAGTTTTTTCCACGGTATTTAATTTTGAAGTAAGCAGTTCTTAGTTACAGAAATAGACTTTTTAATATCCTCATGGATGGATTTGAGTGTATAAAGACAACAAAAGATCTAAGGATAGGAAACTTACCGACAAGCAGTATTGACATAACCGTCACCGGATCACGCTTTTCCTCGTCATTGTTCTCTGTTGTGCTGATCTCAGTATCGTTGTTTATTACCTAAAAGAACAATCGTTTCTTTCACTTTCCTAACATTCATCTTAAGCCATACAACTACACAAGATACGCCATTAAATTAGACAAAGGATGTTGTTTTAGTAGGCTTGGCAACGAGTTTTATTCCGGAAATTGAGCATGAGCAGATGAGCTCTCAACTATATTGTCTTTCAATGATAAAAGACCGAAGTTTCACTAAACTCGTAAGACAATATTCTTTACATAAATATTTTATAATATTTCATACTTAAAAGGCAAAGTTATAAAAAACAGGCTATTAATTTTACAGAATTAATTAGGCCAGTATTTTATGATGGTGTTAAAGTTTGTTTAAATATTCAATGATAAAATATTTATTTCTACCTTAGTACATAAATTTTTTCACTACTTGCCTAGCAACATGTCATTATTGACCTCTTTTAGAGCCATACATTTATTTTTCAGTAGCATTTGTTTAATTTCCAGAGGAATACAATTTTCGGTATCACTTTCTTCAAACATTGTTAATAGTTCAGTTATCAAAATGAAATGACAAATAATAAAAACAATGTAAAAAAAGCATTTTATTTTATCTACTTAGTTTTTGAGTATTTCTATCAATTTACTTATGGTATCATTAATAAAATATAAGTTAAATAGGATTTTAGTGCTAGTGGTAAAAATCTGATGAAAATTAATAAAATTAGTGTAATTAAAACACATGTAAAATTAAATATTCTACAACTTCTAAAAGGAAATTTAACCGTGTTTTCACGAAAAACTGTTAAGGGCTTCAAGTAAACTGTTACTTCCGGTTGACCAATTTTATCCAAAATCTAATCAGCTCTTCATTTAAATATAAGAAGCAAAAATTCACAAAATTTTATTTCTTGTACTTCTATATTTTTTTTACACTAATATTTACAGTTTTACTCTACCTAAAACTGGGAAAATGACGGAAATGATTATTGGTAATATTTCTAAAAATTATCAGTGTCATAATAGTTATTTACTTTACAAGTGGGTAATTCCACTTTGTCCACGTGTGAAGTATAACGTTTTATCCAACATCTCTTAATAAATGCAAAATTTATTAAAGAAATATTATTTGACAGTGACATATGCTTTAAATTTTTAAATTAAAATATTAATCGAAATGGTTACCAAGGTGTTGTGTGTTATAAATAGAAAATTACTCACTAGTGACTTTTCTTAAAATTATACCCACTGGTGGGTAATCTGTTACTTTCCTTGTTTAAAATCGCCATAGTTATAGAGCATTTATTGAGAGGTGTTGGATAAAATAATAAAATATATGATATTAATTAAGAGTTTTTTTTTATACAATACATTTTTATCAGGTACTATTCTGAACATAAAACCATTTCACTATATCTAATTTTTCTTTCAAATTATATATTTTTAATCAGGATACATGAAATCATTCGAAAACACTGATGAGAGATAAAACCAATAACTTTCAATTGGTTCATTTGTATTATTATGTCATGGCACTGATGATTTTGAGAAAATTACTAATAAATATTTCCGTCATTTTTCTGGTTCCAGGTACAGTAAAATCATAAATATTAGTGTCAAGAAATGCAGAAACTTTTCTTCTGCAATAAACTATTTAACTTTTTTAATGTAAAATAATTAGGGAAGCCAATAGTGGAACATTTCAAAAATAGCATTGCAAACGCTAACCTTATTGTAAATGCTAACATTATTGGTCAACGCCTTGTATCCCTCGGTTTGGGTCAATAATGATTGTCTTCTTATCTTTGGTGTGTAATATACCTACTATTATTCTAATCAAACATAATATTGATTACTTTAAATAATAATCATTTCATATCAATTTGTTTCTTCAATTTTGGAGACGTTTAAACTGCTTATGTTTAATGATTTACAGGTGAAATTTGAGGGTCATGTTGGACCACACATAAGAATTGGAGCACTTATAATAATAGTTATAGAATACTGTTCTTCTTTCTTTCTAATGTAGTGAAAGACAAAAAATAAATTTGTAAGTTTTCCAACATATTCAATCGTTAATTCCTCAAACATAAAAAGATTAAATAAAAGATTCTGAAGAAAAATGCGGGTACTTCCTGGTTTTGAACGATTTAGATATCTTTCTTGTAATACCCAATAAAGTCTTTTATATTCTACCTCAGTGAGAATCTAATCATACTTCAATTACAAGCTTGTCTGTGTAACTCAAAGGTTTCTCTTTTCATAACTGAAACACTACGAGTGTCGAATGTCTTCAGCAGAAATGAATCTACCGGTAATAATCGTACGAATAATAGAGCGACTAGGAAATGCAGTAATACTGATATTAATGAGAAAATCTCTGCCGATAATAATGGAGCCATATTATAATGCTAGGTTCTAATACGCGTAATAGACTAAGTTTTGCAAATTTGATATTGCATATTGTAGCTATTGTTCTTGTTATCATTTCAAAATATCGAACTATGTTGCGCTGAGCGGTTTTGAGATCATTATAGTACATTTCGTAATAGGGTCCTTCACAAATCACAAAATAGCAAATAAGTAATTACGACTAGACACAAAAACTAAAAGTAAGGTACATACATTTCATTGAATTTTGAAATTATTATTTTTTAAAAATTAATAATAATAGTAGTTATTTTAGGTGTATTCCGATGTATATATTACATTTGTTTAAACTGTATTATTTAAATAGGCTGTAAACATGTAAGGTACATTGTATATGTAGATTATAGGTTAAGTTGGAACTTTTTCAAAAAAAAAAACCTTTAGAAACAGGAAAATTTGCAGTGTGTATGGCTACAGTTCTGCTGTCAATAAATAGTTATTTGTCAAACTAGAGAGGAAAGCGCTTCTTTTTCCCCCTCGAGTTCGAATTTTGCCTCATGAATGCAGCGAGTGAGGCATTTCGAACGAGAGTGGAAGAAGAGCTTTCCTCTCGTGTTAGACACAACATTTTTATCACGACATATTTCTAAAAACGATTTGCTCGGACCTAAAATACACTTTGAGAACACAACTGACAGACTGACACGTTAACAGTTAGGTTATCAGACACAAGGCGGTGTAGCAGTGTTGCCAATGGACCAATCTTAAATATCTTTAATAAGTTGTCAAATTGTGATTTAATAAGAAAAAGATAAATATAAGACATAATTGTAAGATAATTTAAAGTATGTATATCACTAAAATAAGGATTTTCAATAAAATTAGGAATGTATTTATAATTTTTATAATATATTTTTTGTAAATAACATTCATATTGGTAACACTTCTATATTTTCCTCTCTAGAGAGGAACAACACATTTTCCCCACTATTTCAGGAGAAGAACGGTGGGGTTTCCTACCATGTCGTGAAAAAAACAAATTACAAATACTAAAGCAAGCATTTGCCATCATAAGATATTATCCAAATGAATTTGACATGTATCTTTCTCTTTCATGAATTGTGATCAGCGCCATCTCTTGATAATTTGGAAGCCCAATAGAAGTAAATACCAAAAAAACATTAATGAATGTAAGTACAGGTAAATTAAAGTAGTAAAAGTCAAGTATAATTTGAGGTTATATGTCTGCGATAAACGTAAAAAATTGAGATGATTTTTAGTTACACAATCTTTTTGGTTTATTTACTGAACATAAATTTAAGATGAAACAAGAGTTGGTAGTATCACGGCGCGACGGAGTTTCTCAAATTTCACAGGGGAGAACTTTAGATTTTATTTTCACAGTATTACATTGCTTTGTTTGATTTACAGGACAATTTTCAAGAAACTTCCAAAGTTGTCCGTATAATTCAAGGTGTAATCTACATACAATTTAGTTTCGAAAATACCATCAAGTTGCTTGCATATAAATCTAGGTAAAATAGTTCAAAGTACAATTATATAAACCACAAAGTTCTTTATAGTTACCATAAATTCTGTAGGATCCATAAAGATATCCAGCTCCATTCATCTTTACGTGGACTCCATAATTACTCGATTCCTTTTCATTTTAGAGACGTAATCTGCAAGAAGAAACATCAATCACATTTTGTTATAAGAAAAGAAACATTTTTAAAAGGACACAGTAGCGGCACTTAAAAACCAAATACCGTTTAGACATGGAATAATTAGTCAGAGAGATTAAATTAAAGTCATCAAGCGAGCTCAAGAGTAATGAAGATAAGCCTCTGCTAAGAGTTGTTTTTTATGAGGCACTTGAAAAATACAGTTTATACGCAAAATTATTTTAAGCCCTAGATATTCGTAAATTATAACCCTGAATTAACACCGGACGTTAATATGCTATCATTAGAATTTATTATTCTGAAGAGATAAATGCTGGAAATTTTCTGCAGTACACAAAACAATAAATAAAGAAAAATATTAACCACGAATATCACGAAAGAGTTTTATGTACCGGGTGAAAAAACAGTTTTTCCGTGCGCATTGCTCCCCAAATTATTTTAGGCAAAAATGCTTTAAATACATGTTGTAGAGCATAAAATTCTGCTTCTAAATCAATAAACAGAATTACTTTTACTTGCTTTATACAGACAGAAATTAAATATAAAAACATTGAAAATTACGTTGAAAATATCAAATAGCCATGGAATTGAAACAAAAATAAATAAATGCTTGATATTTGACAGATGAATTTGACGGGTAAAATATCAAATAGACAGAAAAACGACAAAAAATTGCGTGTCGAAATAAAGTCTATATCGATATTAATTAATTCTAAACTAAATATTTAATTGTTAATTGTGCAACTAGTCCAACATAAATCGACAAACCGATATCCGTCTGCGGCAGGAACGTGCGAAACGTCTACTTGTACAAGATTAAATTGTACATTCCGAATCAAAACTTAATTATTTTTACACTCAAGAAATAATATTCGAGTACATTATTAAGTTTTTTTGTAACATTTTAAATTGGTATTTATATAAGAATATTTTGAAATCAAATTATTCTCGCAGTAAAATATGTAACAATTAATTTTCTTGTTCAAAAATGTATACGTATAATGCTATTTGTAGTAATTTAATATTGTTATAGAAAATATGTTCTATGTAAAATTTAATATGTACAAGTAATTGCACATTGTTTGAGGTTGTTCAATTTGCCAAAAAGTTGTCCGTGTTTTTTTTCCGAAAAGTTTTAAATGAGTTGTTTAAAACCGTAATCCGATCTTGATATAAAAGCTAATTTATGTTGAGGGTTAAATTGGACTTGAAATTATTAAAGTTGATATTTATATTTCGTTCAGTCAATTTTATAATAATGAAAAAAGAAACGAAATTAAAACAGAATTTATTAATAAAGTTTTCAAGTTTTATTTTTTGAATCTAGCAAATTCACATTGCTATCTAAAATATAATGGTGCAACCTTTAAAATGAAAGTAAAAAAAATGCATATACATTTGCTGAATTTAACATATAATAATAGCTATTCAAAATATTTCATTAAATTTAAATTCTGTAAATTTTTAGGATTTCCCGATGGATTAGCTATTTAATTCATTTCAAATCAAATGTAAAAACAAATTTGTTTTAAAATTTGTATGCATTTATTTGCACGTTGAAATCCAATAGAACCATTTATTAAAATTCACACATCACTGAAAACAGTAATTGATGCGTTTTCATGAAATAGAATTAAATAAAACAAAAGGTAGCTTTTAGCGAAAGTTCAGCTTACTCACTATTTTACAAAAAAGGATATAACCTGAAACTTTTTCACTGTAAATTGCATTATTATATACTTTTATTTAGTATCTTTTTATACCTCCCGCCACATCCTGATGTCTGTGTGTTGTCTGTCTGTCTGTCTGTCTATCCGTCAGTTTGTGTGGATTTCTGGAGTTACGGTTTCTCAAAAACTACTAAACTGAAAATTTTTATATTTTGTATATATCAATTGTATCCCTTTTGGAAGAGCTGATCAGTTTTTCTGATAATCCAATAACCAGAAGTGGTAGTTTACTTGAAGCCTTATCAAGTTATTTTGAAATATTTCAGTAAATTACGGTTAATGACAGTTCTTGTTATTACAATAATATTTCAAATATTATTATCTACAATTATTGTTTCAAACATTTTTCTCTTACTGTCTCATTTACGAATTTTAACTCGTTAAAGAACAATTAAATTTTGAGATTTTCGTTTAAATCTGCAAATCAGCGTATTTTGAAAAAAAAAAAAAACAAAGCAAAGTTGATGTGCATGTCATAATTGAAAACTAATTTTTTTAAGGGAATAGAGTTTCTTCATAGTGGTGGTCCGTGTTCCTGCATTGTTTGATAAGAAATTTCTGGCGGGAGATATTGTGGTGCCCATAACAGATTTTTTTAATATATAAAGCATATCTGAATCAATTATACTAGTTATTATTAGGGCCGATATTTCCAGCTACGAATAAACTTCCGAATAAGTTATTCAAGGAATAAATAAAATATACGCATAAAAAAATAGCAGCTAGAACAATAAGTATTATTTGAGCAATGATTTCGATGCGACTTTTTTCATTTATTCGGCTAATAATTTATTCGGTACTTTATTCGTAGTTGGAAATAAATTTTATCCAATACCTCTCAATAAATGCTCTATAACTATGGCGATTTTAAACAAGCAAAGTAACAGATTACCCACTAGTGGGCATAATTTTGAGGAAAGCCGCTAGTGAGTATTTTTTAATTTATAACAATAATAAAAATTTAAAGCATATGTCACTGTCAAATAATATTTCTTTAATAAATTTTTCATTTATTAAGAGCTGTTGGATAAAACGTTATACTTCACACGTGGGCAATGTGGAATTACCCTTCGGCTTCGTGTGCTAAAATTTCTCTCGTGGGTAATTCCTTACTTTGTCCACTTGTAAAGTAAATAACTATTATTTCAGGTTGATGACGTGCGTCTTCTGTATAATCATTTTGCTTCATTTTGAGTGCAGTTGTATTATCTATGAATTTCATCCAATTCTTTTCAAATATGATTAACAGTTTACAAATTAAAACATCCATTTTCGCGTGGGTAGGAATTAAGTTCGGTTCAACCAGTATTTTACGTAATAGGCTATCAACTCCATTAATTATAAAAATGCGACATCTGACTAACTTTAAAAACTTTGCATTGAAGTTAAAGTCGCGAGATCAATTGAATTCTTAAATATCAAATTTGTTTGTTACAAAAATAGAAGATAATTTTCTCAGCTTGCGAAGACAGTAGATAATTTACGAGTACATTTATCTTCCTAACTTTTAATAAACCTCCGACTGTAATCCGAAAACATAACCTCCAAATTCTCAAATCTTACTAAACATCCTACGCAGCTTGATAACTTACAACCTTTTCGGCGTTTTCATAATACATATTTATAAACAGAACTCTAATACCATGACTTGCATTTCTCGCTTCATCAGTAGTTAATGAAACAACCGCTGCTGCGATCCAAAGCGAAACAAAATGAAGCGAGCAGGAGTGAAACAAGTGATGAAAACAGGGAAAACAAGTGAAATTCGGCGCCAAATGGCTCCGGAGTAGCTCCGGGCGAAGCGAGCAAAGACCATTAAAACAGGAACAATGCGTGGCGGAACAGAAAGAAGTAATCACATGAAAAGTCTTATTAAACTTTGCGATTCTCGTCAATAATGGATGTGGGTTTCTTTAAGTGACATTCGATATGAATGGAAATGGAAAACAAATACCAGGGGTATTAAAATACGTTAAATGTTACCATCAAAAAAATGTTTTGGAGTCTCTCGGGCATTCGTTTGTGTAATGAACCATTGACGCAAAACGACGTGTTTCGGTACCGCAGGAGAAATTTTAGCTGAACACGCAAGCGATGTGGCAGATGTAATATTTTAAGCATGAGTATATAATATTTATTTGCATTTACATGTTTAACTAAAACGAAAGAAAGAAAAAATGAATCTTCTGAAAATTTTACAACAATTAAGAATCTAAACAAGATTATTTACTAAACAATTAGAAGTATTTACAAAAAAAAAATTAGTAAATTTTCATAAATAATTCGGTTAATTCTACTGTACTCTTTTTTTGTGTACCAGACTGATTTCAGTCCGATAAATGGAACTTATTGTTATTATTTAGGGTACCGTATTGTTGGTAAGCAATATTTTAATGGGATTTGATCCACAATATAGTTTTTCGCATTCATTTTTGAAAAATGTACTTAAATATATTCTGGAACGCGCACTTGTATAAGCTATTATGAAAGAGAAAAACGAGCCTGAGACAGATAGATGTCGTGGGTTACTCGTCTTCGTCTAACACTTTGTATCTATAGCGGATACTATGGGTTTATTGAGCGGTTGCTATCTTGCTATGCTTTTGTTGAACAGTTAATATGCGTTTTTGCAATACCTGTTCTGTAAGTTACCCATTAATAACAAAATTTAAACACAGTAAGTGGAACTTTTATTGCACAATTGGTTTCCTTGGTTACATCATTTACTTACCGTCCACGGTGGATGGTAAGTGAAACTTACCGTTTAAGGTGGACGGTAAGTAAATATATATCATTCAAATTTTATTTCTAACCTCAATCTGTCAGCTGTTAATTTTGATACCTATTTTTCCTTTTCTTATATTTACGCTGGTATTGCAAAAAATAGCTTACTGACCTCGGACTGTAAGTGATTTTTTAGGCCTCGACTATCACTTACAGTTCACGGTACGTAATATACTATTCTTAAACGGTTGCTATGTAAAAACATGGTGCACAGTCTTGTCTAAAAGTAATAAATAACTTTGTATTGTTCAATTATTAGAAAATTTCTTTCAATTCACATGCATAATAGTTAGATGAACTCATATTTATTAATGTATTATTTAATTTTTATATAAAACTTTCTTTTTCAAAATTATTGAATGTTAATTTCTTTATATTTGCTTATCAACTTTCTTAGCGTAATGTACGACAAAGATAGGTTTCCCTCATATTACCTGTCTCTCTCGGTTCGCATTTTCAACGTTATTGAGCGAGTGCAAAATATTAGAAATATCAATAAAACAAAATTGGTTGCTATTATTATTTTTTAAATTTTTATTAAGACTAAGACAACCTGATTGTTTTTAAGAAAGAAAGAAAATATACAATATTTTCATATTTAAATTAAGATATTAAGTTATTACAGGCTAAATATGCTAGAAAATAAATTTAATTATAGGTTTGTTCCAAGTGGTCATTTCTGACATGTTTGTAACATGTTTGTGACAAATTTCAGTGCGCCTGCGAAAAATGTAAACAAGTTAACTTTGAAACATAAACTTCATTTCTTTTTTGTGGCGAAAAATGTATGAATTTCTTTATTTATATTTATATTTAAGGTTAGCTGTCAAAACAAAAAATGAGCATGCACATACGCTTCATTCCATTCACCGTTCCAGTCTATGTTTCAAACTTAACTTGTTTACATTTTTCGCAGGCGCACTGACATTTGTCACAAACATGTTACAAACATGTCCGAAATGACCACTTGGAACAAACCTTATGTAAAACATTATATTCTAAAACGGTTTCAGTTTTCCGTGAACATTATGTGTAGGAGTATTCAACAGGTAACACTTTATGAAAAACAAAATGTGTGTAGGTTGGAAATAAATGGTAATACAAATAAAAGAACGTAAAACTATTTTCCGAATGTTCCGCAGGCGAATACAGATTATTCAAATATTGAACCGAAGTTCTTAAAGATATTTTAGGCATAAACTTTTTCCTGGAAGTTGAGCGCAATTTTAAGAAAATCAATCACAAACAGACTTCCAGATTAAGATGGATTTGCAACGTGGCGACTGAACAAGATCAATGAAAATCAAGCTTACAACACTTCTCTTTAAAGATATAGACATAGAGGAAAGGAAGAAAAAGATGTTCCCTATAAAAATGTAGTTAAGAAAAAGAAGATCGAAGCGCTTTGCTAGTGGGAGATAAAAACGTTTTTAGAGTAATCGCAATTTGATGATAGCGTTAGTTTAATTAGAAAATAAATGTTGTGTACTCAAATTATTGTAATCAAATATATTTTGTTTGTATTGACAATTAATAAATAAATAAAATGTACACAGAAATTGAATGATTTTAATATAAATGCAGATTTATATAATTTTGCGAATTTGTTATATTTGTTTGTCATTATAAATGCAATGATATTTTATTTACTTTGCACTTTTATTCATCAACATTTCAATTAAAACGATATTATATTTTATATTTTCAATTCCATCCAAATTAATTTGATTAATATATTGTGTCCATTTTCGACAACGAGTATTTCACACAATTTCATGGTGTAGTTATGGGTTCGCCTATTTTTCCTTTCATAGTAATTTACTATATGAAATATTGTGAAGAAAAAGCTCTGGATTAAATCTTTCTGGTTATGTGGACTTTACCTTTGCTGTTTGGCCTCATAGACACGATATCTTGAAAACTATCCATCTTAAAAGTTCAAATCATCATTCTTCTAAAAAATTTGGTACCATGAAGTGATGTTGAACAGAGTTAGAAAAGAAGATTTTCGCATTAAAGGATTCCAGAACAACCTTGAGTCAGAAGATAATACGAGTAATAAATGTTTGTTTCCTTCTCTGCCTTGTGTTCAAAACACAGTATTCACACAGTAGCGACACTCGCTGTCGGTACCTTTGATCTTTATGTCGCAACTATCGATGACCTTGGGCCGAGCCGCCATATTGGCAGCTGCGGTATACGGCGGTAAATTTGAATAGCTATCAGTAGCAAAGGGAATATTATTTCACCTGCACTATAAAAGGTCCTACAATTTTTCATGGTACAAATAAGTGTACCTCTCTGTTTGGCACTCATTTTATGAACTTAACATGACAGAAATACTGTGGCTTATTTGACAGATACAAATGACACTGACACTGAGATACTATATTCTCTTTTCTATGGTTACTAAGATATCAGCTTATCAGCGAACACTAGCGCACCACTGAAATATTGGAACCATAAAATATTTGAAGTGTCGCTACTGTGTGAATTCTTATACTGTGGTTCAAAATTTTATAGACAATATTGGAAGAATATTGTCAATAAATAACTTATTTTTTTTTTTGCTCCACATCTAAAATTACAATGTATGTTTAATGTCCGGTTAAGATAAGATAAAAAAAAAATATAGTTAAAATTAAAAGATCTAACGTCTACTAAATCTGGAGCTGAACTATATTTATTAATTTTTTTTTATCTTATGACTATTGTGTACATTTTAACTTTTTGACTCAGATTTTTTCTACGTGTTTTTTAATATGTTTGTATGTGTCCATGTTATTTAATTTGATTTTTGACCTCAATTAGCCCTGAAGATGACAGCCGTTCCTGACGAAACGTCGGCATAGTTTTCGAATAAAAATTTTTGACTGCTAGTCCGTTTTTTTGATTTACCATTTAAAATTTAACTAACGGAATAAGAGTGCAAAGGATATTATCCCGCTCCCGCTTCGCCCTTCGAAGTTTTACTACAAATTGATTAGTTTCATTAAAAAGATATAATCTTCTATTACACTCGCAAAAAGTAAAGCATTAAGCAGAAAAAAGTAACTACGCAATCTAATCTGTAAATCAAATTGAACAGCTTTTGATTTGAAAAGAAGTTGCAAAAAATTCTGGTGAAATGTTAAAACGAAACATACATTTCCATCAAGTTATTAATTACTTTTTCATGTAACTCGTAGCTATGCCACAAAACGCAGAATTATGTAGCAAAAATAACAAAGCTTCTAGCGTGAAAATTGATGAAAATTTTCCGTTACAACTGCTTTCTTTTTATCCTTTTTCACGGTGATTCAGCGCCGAGTTTCAAATCACAGAGGTGATATGATGTCCGCACACGTATGCTCTGCTGCGCAGGCGCCGACAGCGTTGCCAGTGTACTATAACAGTGTTGCCGTTGCCCTTTTCGCTGCTTGACCGCTCTTTTCTACTTGTCATTTCAACCTTTTTCATTCTGTGCTGCTCACGCCAGACACGTTACACATATGTTGCGCTGCCAAATGCTTGACAGGTTATTTATTCAAGTTTAAAAAGATAGTTGGCAAGTTTTATATATTATAAAGCGATTGCTTTATGGAATATTGTTCATTTTTCCTTCCTGGAAGTGAAGTGTAATATGTTGAAGCATGATAGGTGATGTGAGAGATATTTAATTTGCTACTTTATAAATGAAAAAGTTAGGTTCTATTTTAAAATGTTGCAGCGCATCCCAGCATATTGACACGTTCAGCGCTGCACACGATTCGGACGTTGATTTGACGTTTTATTATAAAATAAATATTGATAAACGTTTCAAATTAAAAATGACTAATTAGTTCACTGTTTCGCCGCAGGATATAATGCTTTGTTGCGCTGTATTTTAAAATAAACGCGATCGTAGCGGACAACTTTAGAACCAATGGGGAGGATATAAGCATGCCTAAATTCAATGAGTACTATCCAATTTGCAATTCTTGGAAACTTTTATAATGTTCATTTGTCAAATGTGCAACGATCTAAAATGGCTGAATTAGCAGAGAAAGAAACCAAAATTATTTTTTAGGTTAGCTCGCTTCGCTTGCACATTTTAAAACAAACCCTAAGCCCGCACAACACACGCTCGACAAACTCGAATCACAGTACGCATTTTAATGGAACCTTTTCATAAATATTAACTCATTTCGGTTCATATCTCTGCTAAGTCGGTCAATATAGATCGGTGCACAGTTGGCAAATGGATATTAGACAAGTTTCGAGGTATTGGAAATTGGATAGCACTCATTTTATTTTATGCAGATGCACGCGCTCCCTCCAAAATTATTAAAGGAAATTTTGAATTAAGTTCTGTAAAAATATTTATTTATATACGTTTCAAATTATTGAACATAATTCTTCATCAGGAAATAATTGAATAACATAAACAAGTTATTCATTTATTTCCTGATAAATAATTACGTTCAATAATTCGAAACGTTGTATTTAAATAAATATTTTTACTGAACTTAATCCACAAGTCTTAAAATTTTGCAATTTTTTTTTATTACATTTTGCGTTTAAAATGTATTTATTACGAAACCCAATTAGGTACTGAAACACACAATTTATTGTTTTAGAAGGTTGCTGCTGCTACTGCTATTATAATTTTTAAAGCCAATGTTACCAACTACAATATTAGGTACACAATCAAATTTCCCTAAAATCAACTCGACTTAATATAGCTATTTTTTTTTTTAAGAAGAGGAAGGGGACTAACTACTATGGTCATATGTCGCCTCACGAATGGATGATTATGAATTTATGTGAACACAAACGACCATAGTTTTCAGTGGAATAGAACCCACGCCCTCTGGCGTGAGTAGTAGCTAGAGAATTAGTTGACTAATTTAGTATATATAAATTGTAGTAATTGTAAATGTATGAATTGATTTACAAAGCTACCATTATCATTTTTTATTCGGTGCTCACTTTGTTGTCTGAAATTATCTGCCAAGAGAAATTACATAATTAGTTTACATAAGTTAACGATTAAAAGCCATCCTTTCAAGTTACTTTGCATTAATTACTTGAGTTAAATTACTTATAATGACTAAGTAATTGTAGAACTTACATCGCTTCGACGATAGTATTAAGTTTCAGCATAAAAGCCTCATTTTTCATAGTTAGAATTTTGCAGCGTAAAATACTATAAATAATTATAGAAACAATTTTTATTTACATGTTAACTTATACCAGCACTGTATTTTACACCAACATCAACGTTTTAATATACTTTAACGTGAGGGACTAAATAATTGATGAGAGGAAAGAGAAAAAGTGTTATACAAATGTTGTTTCAACTGCAATCTTCTAGATTACAAAGTACACAAATAGAGCTGTTCAAACGCTGAAAATGTGTGCTTTACAATTTGGAGGCAAGCTTAAACGAACAAAATGAAAATATAAATAATTAAAAAACAGAAGCTTCACACGCTAAACTACAGATACCACAGCAGTTTTTCACAAATTTGTTCAATGTGATTACTTCGAACAGGAAACAATAGTTTAGCTGTGATACCTGTCACTTTTCACTGATGTTATATTGTACTTTAATATCATTATTTTGATCGACACTCTTGTCGAACTATACATATTTTGTAGAGATGCTCGATTGAGTGTTTATAATGGTATGTTGATGCCTGCATTGATGTATGTTTCTGAAGGTTGGGTGTGGATGAAGAAGCATGAACGATGTATAACTGCTGTAAATATGAGATTTTTTTGAGTAGTGTGTGGGTATACGAGATGTGGTCGTGTTCGGAATACATTAGTGTATGGTGAGTTTGAGATTAAGAAGAATGTTGTTAAGAAAATAGGAATGAGTCAGTCAGTGGTTTGGACATCTTGAACGAATGTCGAATGAATTGTTGGTGAAACTAATATAAGCGGGTGGGATTGAAGGTGAACGATTGCGGGGACATCCGAGGAATAAGTTATTGGGTATGATTGATGGTTTGTTGCATGGACGAATGATTCCGAGTGTGAAGAATTGACGAGCATGTATGAATTAATGTGGATGAGGCAAAATGGTGTGTCAGGATAAAAATATTTGGAGGAGTTGCATCTATAGTGAGCAATGATTACAATACGACATTTGGTATATTTCGTTGTCGACAAATGTATTTTCGAGATTTGTTACATTCGTCATTTGTAATATTTCCATTTGTATTTTCGATAAATGTACAATTCCTCATCGTAATATTCGACATTTGTATATTCGAGAAATGTATTTTCATGAAATGTTTTTTCGAGAAGATAATACTTAGATAATAAACTGTACAGCTGGCAAACCTGTTTTGTTATATGACAAAGTTTGCTCTATCTAATATTATATAGGTACTTTACCAATGGGTAACTACATCTTTACTTTTTAAAACTGCTTAGTATCTATAAGGCTTTGACATTCTTCTCTGAAGAAAGAATCTTTTTCCTATAGTCTTCTAAGATTGTCACTGCAGGATGGTTTAGCATTTTTTTATTTATTTGGATCTATTAAATTTTATTATTAATTTATTCGAGTACCGAAATTTCATTATTATTATTATTATTATTGTGGAGCTTAAAAAATATGACACCGTGCATTCTCTTCATGTTTTGTTTTTTATTTAAACTTTTATAAAACAGTAAACAGAAAATTTTATACAGATGAACTTACGAGAATTTGGGCTTGTAAATCTAACCTCAAATCACCTGACGATAAAATGGCACAGCGTAATTAATATTGCTATAAACATAAATTGGATAACCGCATATTTGTTTGATCTTATTGCATCTATTTTAGTAAATTCAATATTGATCACTCCCTCCGGTGACTGCAAAACTGAAATGGCAAGTTGGTAAAATGTTCGCCAACAATCAAATGTCTGCAACGTTGCCACAAATTTACAAATGTCATTTTCACACAACGCTTTGCGAAATCCTTGTTAATTCAATTTTCTGATGATTGATTGCGGGTTTGAATTAATGTACGATATATAACCACGGTTGGAAGTTCATGGCATGTGCGCGATTGCGATTGGCACATCGTTTCGTCATTAGCAGCCGCAAATGTTATCTCGACGAGTCGACGCTGCGATTCGCGGTGAACGAAACGAATTCTGACTTCGTTGAGAGATGAGAGATGAGAGATGATGATGAACGTGTGGTAGAATCGTATTACGTATACAGCAGGAAGGCAGAGGCGGACTTAGATAGGGTCAAATTGCTAAACAGGACCAACACAAATGGAAGGAAATGTCGACATTGTAAAATGAATGATATTTGATTCGATAATAGTTATTTATGATGTGTTAAAAGTGACATTTTATAAGTATGTGAGGAAGTTTGTGAAACGAGGCGATGTCTAGTGAAACAACCCCACGAAAGAAATAAATTACTTTTATCCAACACCTCTCAATAAATGCTCTATAACTATGGCGATTTTAAACAAGCAAAGTAACAGATTATCCACTAGTGGGAATAATTTTGAAGAAAGCCACTAGTGAGTATTTTTTTATTTATAACAATAATAATAACACACAACACCTTGGTCACTACTTCGATTGACATTTTAATTTAAAAATTTAAAGCATATGTCACTGTGGACAAAGTGGAATTACCCACTCGATAAAATTATCTCACTCAGCCTTCGGCTTCGTGTGCTAAAATTTCTCTCGTGGGTAATTCCTTACTTTGCCCACTAGTAAAGTAAATAACTATTAACACGTACATCATACTAAATTTTATCTACGAACTTCCTAGTGTGTAGTGTATTAATATACTAAAAAATGTAGAATGATATTTTGACAGGTAGGGTTATATTTGTTGATTTATTGATACACAAATAGTTAGCAATTATTGCTTTTAATACAAATGTTAGAAAGTGACACTTTTAACTTGCTAAGCAACCGTTAATAAAAGGGCCACTTTTAACAACGGTCGTAGATAATAGTTATTTTTGATATAAGTGTTAAAAGTGATATTTTATGAGTAAGTGGGGAAGTTTGTGAAACGAGACGTAGTCGATTGAAACAATCTCATGAACGAAATAAATCACTTTTTACACGTACATCATACAAAATTTTATCTACGATCTTCCTAGTGTATTAGCAAATACTAAAAAATGTAGAATGATATTTAGACAGGAAGGGGTAATATTTGTTGATTTATTGATACAAATCGTTAGCAACGTGTTCAAAGTAACAATAAAATAACTTTTAACACGTTGCTGTTACTTTTAACACTAGTATCAGAAAGTGACACTTTTAACTTACTAAGCAACTGTTAAAATGGCCACTTTTAACAACGGTCGTAGATAAAATAAATTTTGGTACTTACTACTTTGAAAACAATATTTGACGCACGCTATTGATAACCAGAAACTTTCAATTCGCACACTTGTGCGGTAAAATATACAGAAAACATAGACTTTTCCAAGTATTTTACAGCAAAATAAAATAATTTTAAAATTAAAAAAAATTCAATTAGTTACTTACATCGATTTCCTGTATCAAAAATTATCGATAACCGCTAGTAATTAAAAAAATAATATGTATAAGTATATGTGTACATAATAATATAATCTATATTATTTCTTGTCGCATTGGAAATGTCTTGTTGTCATGTTGGTACAATCGAGCAGTAATGGTATAAAATGACTAAATTATATACTTATATATATAAAAAAAATTGCCTGTAAAAAAAATAAATATAAAATTCTGAAGTCTTCCGAATGAGATGTTATTTTCTAATAAAAGAGATATATTATTCCAGTTAGTATTTATGTAGTTATTACGTAGGTTTCTTCATTACCAGCTTACAAGCAAGCCTATTTTATATCTTGTTTATTTCAATTAAAGATCATAAGAAATATTTTAATAATACTGCTACGTTCGCAAAAAATTGTATCTAGTCAATTTCGCAGAATTCCGTTCCTAATAAGAGCAAAATATTTATTAAAATTAGCGCAAACTTTTCATTGTGAAATCCGAGAAATCTGTGAAAGAAGAAACAAACTAGGAAAAGCAATTTTCGCCCGAAGTCTCAGTGAAATAGAAAACTTGTACAGAAGCTCAAGCAAGTAGTTCAATGAGCATAGCATGTTTACTTTAAAACTTTGTAAAATTTATCACGAAAGGTCCTGCGGGATACGGAGCTGGAAAACTTTACTTTTACAGTGAAACTCAACACCTGTGGTCTGGCGACGTCTTGAGTGATTCTACGCCGTTTATTTACGAATTCTGCTCGCGCTCCAACAACTAAATAACGTGAGCATCTTTAAAACGTTTGTGCGGAAATTAATGATATTTCTACGTGATTCTACTCGGCAAATATCTCCAGGAATCTTTCTTTACTTCATTTCGGATTTAACCAAATAGAATGAGGTGATCAGATATTAAACGGTCTGGCTGCACAATTCTATGAGTATTTTTCTTTATGAAGGGAAGCGGACTAACTAGTTTTGGTCATATGCCGCTTAATGAGTGGATGATTGTGAAGTTATGGGAACACAAACGGCCATGCTCTTCAGTGAGATTCGAATTTTTTAAACGTCGTATTAGTGTCTCATGTTCAAAATAAGTACAAGATATTTTAAACATGAAAAAAAAAAAAGAAATACAGAAGGTATAACCTGATCTTAACCAGCTAAAAAGTTTTTGACGCATTTGCGTTGGGATCGAGTTCGAATTCTCCAGGGCTGCAATCCATTACCGCTGGTCTGCTATCAATTCCAAATAATTTAAAAAAAGTAAAAACTTATAAAAAATTGGTACCCAGGGTAATTTGAAAATGTTGTTCGACATGCACAAACTTTTGCGGCCTGTACGAATGTCATAATTTGACAAATGTAATTTGAATCTAGAGAATTTACTTTCATAGAAGAATTAAAGCAGGATATAAGTAAATAATTATTCTCTTAAGTTTGAATTCGATAATTACAGCCGATAAATACTGCTGCTAATATTAACATTATTAGTAGTACAAGTAAAACAATAAAGAAAACTTTTGTTATTTTATAATTCAAATAATAACTTTATGCTTTTAGTGAACACAAGACATATTTTAACTACGAACTAGGTAAGTGAACTAATTTACGCAAGTAGTTAATTAATATTTATCCACGTGTTGAATTTTTTCCAACATCTGTTAATGTTCTTCTTGAACAAATACAAATTAAATTGACATAAATGTTTATGTTTCATGTTTATGTTACTTCATGTTCTTTATAAGTTGCTGTGTAAGAAACACACTTACATTTTACTTACTAGAACTCACCTACTTTTTCTTTTTCTTTCTCAGTACACAGAAAAAATTTGATTTGCGATTTGTTAATTTTGGGTTGTTAAATATTTCTAATTAATATTGACAAATATATTGTATTAAATTAACAACTTGAACAAATGTGACAATTTGTTAAATTAAAATTTTGTTAATTCTGAATTTTAACAAGAAAAATTATTGTTTTTTGTTTAGTTGCTGGATTCATAAAATTTAACAAATAGGCTCGTTAATAATAACAAGTAAATTTAAATAACTTATCAATTTGAAATTGTGACAACTTAATTTGTTATAAACTACGTTTTATTGTTCTGTTTCAATATAATTACTAAAATAGTTAAAAGCACGTAAAAATAAATGTCAACACTATATTCATCAATATATTTAGTTAAATTAACAAAACTAGCGGTGAATCGTCTGGGACTAAAAAATATGTAAAATTTTGTTAATTTTGACTAAAAATTTTTTACTGTATAAGGGGATAAAATACAACTTTACAAGTAGGTGTTGGAAAAAATATTTACTTCAATCGCACCTCTTGACAATTAGTCAAGCGAATTTAGTATATAGTGGAATTAACCATTTTACTAACTTATGATAAAATATATGTGAAAAACCATTGCTTTAACTGATTGGTTGTGTCATAGTGTATTTCAAAGAAGTATTTGACAATAGCTACCATAGTGGCAAAGTTTTTGGTGACGTTTAGTGCTGATATAATGTACTTATCCTTTATAATAATCGGGTATTATTCAAATATCTTTCAAGTTAAATGAAAAGCAAACATTCCACGCGAAAGTAAATCCTAATCCTAACAATCCGTGTATAAATCTGTTTCAAATGTAGATTATCATCATCTCTTGGCCTCTTATCTCATTTCGGTAACTCCACTCAATGAATATACATATTATTTCATGCACGGCACAGCACGCTGCTTCTGAAGAGGAATAGTGAATAGTGAAATTCGTAATACCAGTTTAGGATTAATTCATTATCGTGAAATTAGGCGGCGCGACGGTCGCTCGCTGGGCCTGTTGCGGTGTGCAATTTGAATTCTGACGGAAACAATCAATTTGCATGTAAATTTAAGGCCATGGGTTCAAACCCCCGACGACCGCACAGTGGCCAAAGAACCCTCGATGGTCATGGCCAGATTCGTACCTACCGACAAATTATATATTTCCTTCACGAATCTTTCTATGATTGCGCATCCAGTGGAGGCATTTGCAACTTCACAAAAGCACATAATAGACCCTGCTAGGCTTATATTAACTTGACGATAACTTCTGATAAAAGTTGTAAACAATTGAATTACGTAAAAGCAATATTTTCAAGAGATCACTCATATAAAAAAGAGATAAATCTGCAGAAAATCCTGGACTTCAATCAAACAGAGAGGACTCCTACCAGAAGTGTAAATACAGAGTACAATAGGTTACATGGTCACAGTACAGGAAATTTTAAGAAGACTACATTTTGCCATATGATTATTAATTATTATAACGATACTTAACTTTCGACTTAAAACCAAATCAAAATTTAAAACATTTCGCTCTTCATCGTAGGGACTACATCTAGATGAAGGAAACAAGAGAGCCAGTTTATTCGACGAGGCTAAGAGCAAACTTCTAAGTTTCTCACAAAATTAATATACTTATAATTATAATCCTTTGAAATAATATATACATAACGTCATGCACAAACATAGCCCACCAACAATTAATCTCCTCCAAACATTCTTATCCTGGCACACCACTTTCGCCTCGTCTACATTCATAGTGCGATTCATATTGCTCGTCTATTTTTCACACTAGGAATCATTCGTTCATGCAACAAACCATCAATCATACATAACCAGTTATTCCTCGGACGCCCACGCAATCGTTCACCTTCAATTTCACCCACATATATTAGTTTCACCAACCTTTCATTTGACACTCGCTCAAGATGTCCAAACCACCTCCACTCCCATTTTCATAACAACATTCTTCTCAATCTCACACTCACCATTCCGAACACGATCACATTTCGTATACCAACATTTTTTTCTCAAATATCTCATTTCCACGGCAGTTATACTTCTTCATCCACATCCAACATTCAGAACCATAGGCACTAACACCATTAAAAACATTCAATCGAGCATCTCTAGACACATTCATGTTTGCGCAAATGTATACCCAGAGCGTTTAATATCTGGCACCTTGCAAACACCCGTCTTTCAATTTCCCGGTCAATACGTCCATCCCTCGAAAATCTACTACCCAAATATACAAATAATAAAGTGATTTATAAATATACACTAAACATTTCTCAAACTATAACCAGAATTGTATCAAATAACCATTCGTCTTTAGTAAACATCTTTAAATTATGATGATAAATTCATTTAACATTCACAACCTATGGGGCTTCCAAATTATCAAGAGATGGCGTTGATCACAATTCCCAAAAGGTACATGTCAAATTCATTTTGTATGATATCTTTATCTTATGATGGCGAATGCTTGCATTAGTATTGGTAGTTTGCTTTTATTGGCCATACACACTGCAAGTTTTCCTGTTTTTATAGTTTTTTTTGGAAAAAATTCAATCTTAACCTATAATCTACAAATACAATAAACCTTTCATTTTTACATCTTATTGAAATAATACGGCTTAAACGAATGTTATACTTACATTGGAATACTCTTAAAATAACTAATATTGTTATTAATTTTTAAAAAATAACAAAATTTAAAAGTACAATGAAATTTATGTACCTTATTGTTAGGTTAGTTTTCTACCACTAGTTAGCGTATTTTAATTTTGGCAGCCGAATATTGCATTTTATCTGGAATTATTAAATTATCTATAGTAATACATTAATTACAGAAAAGTAAATCACGGTACATTGAAAGAGAGAAACTGATTGTTTATGAAAAATAAACTAACTGCAAGACTGTTTTTCTTGTCGAAAATGATTCAGAACAATGTTCAATCTCAACCCCAAGGGAAATTTTGTTAGGGGATGAAATGATAGAGGATGAATCACCAGGAAACCAATACGGGGACAACACGTGGTCGAGCAGTAAACAGATGGCGCTGGCGATGATAAAGCATCTGAATGACTCTTCAACGCAAATTACACATAAACCGGCAGATATTTTCACCGAGTGCCTTTCTGTGTGCATCTGTGTGTGACTAGAAGCACGCATGTGTATTATGCATTGTGAATTCTGTGCATAATATTCCATGGGATCTGACTGTGTTACAGAAACACAAAGGATGTAACAAAATAGCGAATGTTTTGTTGCATGTAGTTCGAAGTACATACAGTTGCTTGCGGTTTCCACTGGAATATATTGTGATATTCTACACTTTACGTTACATAAATACATACATAGTTATTTAATCATTTCTGTTTTAATTAGCTTGGAAAATAAGCAAATTTGTTATTTATGTTTTTATAAAATTTTATTCTGTTGCTTTGTGAAAATTCTTCAACACTTTATTACATAAAATGTAAAGTGATGAATATGTTTAACTCATTTTAAATTCTTTAATTCGTAAAATACAAGATACACGTATACAGGGCGAGTTATTTTTTAATAAAGAAATCAATCAGTTTTGCTGACAAACTAATAACTTTAGAGAAAAATAAATACACAGGCTTATACAGCAAGAAGAGGGTCTTAATTGTATGATTGAAAAAAAATTGCGCATAGGAACATGTTACATCATTGAAAAGCCTCATTCCTTTTAAGTAAATACTACTTTCATTCCATCTCGCTACATCCCCCTAATAATTTTATTTTATCAATCATACAATTTAATTTTAATCCCTCTCCTTGTTTACAATCCGGTGTATTTATTTTTTCTCTAATGTTATTAGTTAGCCAGAAAAACTGATTAGTTGCTTTAAAAATCACCCTGCATATTTGGAAAATGTAAATTGGGGTTATGATGATAATTTAGTACTAATAGGCAGTAAAACTGACATTTCACAGTCTATTAGCTAACAAAAAATTCGCATTTTTATATCCATCGGCAAAATATAATATTCTATATTAGTTGTTCTGAATCCTTTATTATTTCGTTAAGGGCCGATATTTCCATCTACGAATAAAGTACCGAATAAATTATTCGCCGAATAAATTGTCGCATCGAAATTATAGCTCAAATGATACTTATTGTTCTAGTTGTCATTTTTGATGCGTATTTTTTTTATTTATTCGACGAATAACTTATTTGGAAGTTTATTCGTAGATGAAAAGATCGGCCCTAACTTGAATAAGGTCAGTTTATAAAATAGCCGATTATTTTAAATTATGCGCCAATCAATATATTAAGTAAAATGCTATTGGCAGCATTGCATTGCACATAACCTCCTCTGTAACCACATGTTCTTAAATTGTTGATATCTCATTTAGTTTTCGTAATATTGTTATTTGAATGCAACGTGTCAGTAGCGACTTTCTGGAGCAACGATGCAACATAAAATATTGTATAAAACTGGGGAAAACTTTCATAGAAAGGCAAAAAGAGACAAAAGTTGTAGCGAGACAACTTATGGACATTGGCTGGTACCACGAGCTCTGTTTTTGGGTGTTTTTAGAGCAGTGTTTTAAGCTCTGTTTTAGCGCTCTACAATGCTCTAAAATTATTTTATAAAAATTACTTCAAATAAAAGTGGTAGATAATACATTTCTCTGTAACTTCTATTTGAAGCATTTTTTAATAAAATAATTGTAGAACATTGTACAGCGCTAAAACCGAGCTTAAAACACTGCTCTTAAGACACCCAAAAACAGAGCTCGTGGTACCAGCCAATGTGTCCGCACACTCGGTTTTGTAATGTGCTAAAAATCAGATGACTGTTCTCATTCAGCCTCCTTTCTCGCCAGGACTGACTCCTTGAGATTTTTCTAATTTCCGAAATTAGAAACAGTGTTGAAATGAGGCAGTTTTCAGACTATTAATGACATAAAAGTAAATGCGTCACAGACCTTAAAGGTCATTTGAAGCGAAGCTAACCAGGACTGCTTCAAGAAATGGAAAAATATGTGAATAGGGGTGTAAACTAATAATCTGTAAAATTAATAATAATAAAGTTATTATATTTTGAATTGACCTCGTATATAATCGCGCAATAATATTGTAATAGTCCTCGTTACGGAAATGCGTCACTAGTACTTAAAGAGTTTTAGTACTTTATAAATCTTAGTTTATTTTTGTATGTTCAGTCCAGCAGCTTTATCTAATATCAAAGTTGGCCAGGTGGGACAAGCATGTGAGACACTTGAAAATCGATATGTGGTCTCATGAACTTCCTATCATAGTTCGCCATTCTCTGTAGAGGAATGTTTAATTATATGACATAGTTGTTGGACCGTGAAAGATCAACAAAATTTACTTTAGTCTTCCGTAATCTTTTCAACGACAAAGGTTCCGTCAGTTTTTGATCAGGGGTATTATTATTCTAATAGAGACAATGGATTCTGTCCCACTCATTTTCTAGTCATACTCGTACAGACTGTAATACAAGTTTTTTGTTGTTTCAGAATAAAAATAAAACAAGATGAAAACTTTAATAATGCTGTGAAATCAGTTTTTATGTAACGTCAGGTATTATCATCATAAAAAGTCGTGGCATTGTGAAAATGATACATTATTAACAATACAACAAAATAAAACATTATTAGGTGGCGAGTTTTATATAAACAAAAAAGTTATATGTGGATATGATATAATCTGTTAACATGGAGAGAATCCAGAACTTTTATTTTATAAATTTAAACGGTACATTTTCGCCTGGTTTTCCTTTCACAAATGTTCTGGTCCTTCAGAAATATATTGCTATTTTGTAAATAAAAGGAAATTTTAAAATACCTAAGGTTCTTTAGAGGACTTGTTTAGTTTTACAATGAAATGTAACTGTCACTCAAATTTACAAATAAAGTAAATTTGATTATTCGAAATCGGCACTAAAGTGCTCAAAAATCGTCATTAAAAGCTCAGAAATCGTCACTAAAGTAACCCATTATACGACGATTTTGAGCAACCCAGTGTTGGCAACCGTTAAATAATTATTGTACAATTAGGATAATTTTGGCAAATATATTGACGTACTATAGTAAATTTGGACGTAACATGAAACAAAATGTGCAAGAGAAATTAACAAATTAATGCCGATGACAAAATTAAGGACAAATCACATAATTTTGAGTGTTATTTACGATAACTTCACTTCTCGAAGTTGGCAAAACTGACTGTCAGTTTCAAATAACAACTGACAGATGTATAAACTTAACCTATATTGTAATTTTTTTACAGTTTTTTCGAATTTAAGATTTCAAATAAAACTTAATATGTACCTCAGCACTGAAGTTCCTTTTTATCACTCACATAGTTTATTTTCCTCGGACCTACGGGCCTCGGCAACTAAATTCCATATTCGTGATAAAAAATTGAACTTCAGTGCCTTGATACATAAATAACTATTTTTAAAATTATTGGAGTTATCGATGATTTTTACGGGTTTTAATACACGAAAATCGGTATAATTAAAATTTTATGAACTAAAGTTTGCTATTTTTAAGAAGTGCTGTAGAATATTTGAGAAAAGTCAGTGTTTTTGTATATTTTGTCGCACGAATTTGTGAATTGAAAGTGTAAACAATAGTTATTTGTGTATCA
Source organism: Poecilus cupreus (assembly GCA_963942605.1). NCBI lineage: Eukaryota > Metazoa > Arthropoda > Insecta > Coleoptera > Carabidae > Poecilus > Poecilus cupreus. The sequence continues at coordinate 36,638,905 of OZ012714.1, forward strand.
AGTGCGGATAGAGCATTGTTTGTTGCACGCGGCGAGAAAATTGTTGATCGAGGCGAAGTGCACCGAACAAGATCTATCCGACGAGATACACACAATATTTTTTCTACAATCGTTGAACCATGTCAAGCTGTAGAAAAAATTTTCAAAATTATCTTTGGTCCCGCCTATAACAATTCAGTAAAATTGTAGTTACCCATGTCACCGTAATCATGACAACGTTTATGAACAAAATAAAAATTTTCTAAGAAATCATAATTTGACACATGGAGTACATTTGACATATGGAGTACATTTGACATATGGAGTACATTTGACATATGGAGTACATTTGACATAAAGTCTACAGAGTGAATATGTTTATGGTGATTAAGTTGAAGTATATGTACGTATATGCCAACTGTATTTGCAATAGCAAGGTTATTACCAGAAAAATCCAATGCATCATTTACTTCTTTTATCTAATTTATTTTTGTTTTATTTTTGTCGCACTAGTGCGACAATATGTCACTTTGTCGCCCTAGAGCGACAATTTTGAACATTTCCTAACTAAAAATGGAATAACAATGTCGATATTGTGCAACGATTGTAGAAAAAAGTAAGTATGCCACAAATTAGAAACATAATCAGATCGCCCTCTCTATGGTTACGAGTCTTGAGCATAAGTGCTGCCCCCGCAGGGGGGTGTAGTGACACTAAAATTAGACAAGGATGACAATAGAAGGATAGAAGATTGTTTTTTTAGCCTCCTTGATACTTTTTATTTTATATTTGTTGTACTTGTACAAAATTATAAGAGTAAATATTAGGAATATATTTATTCAATTAAATTCTGTTTACACATATTTAATTATTTAGACAAAAATGTTATAGATTTCTAATAATATTTAATTTATTAATTTTTAATATTTATATTTATTATGAAAAGCTCTATTTAAAATATTGAAAATGAGAATTTGATATAATTATTAGAAACCTTATAACTTTACTACAAAATAAGGGTTAAGAATACATATTAACACTTTCAATATGATTTTCCTCGTTAAGTGCAAATTTTGACAAATTGTAAATTTGTTCTTATAAAAATATTTTTAGTCTTACACAATCTTTTACATTCAAATAAAATCTGTAGCTTTTAGCGACAAATTTCTAAATATTTGTAGTTAAAGATATTACAATCATTTATAAGTTAGTTTAAACACAAAAATTCTTGTATTTAAAAAATATATTACATTGAATTTTAAATTCAAATAATATTTTGTTTCTTTACATACAACATGTTATTTTTGAGTTCCAAAAACTCTTAAAACATGTAAATTTTACTGCTGCAAACTGTAATGAATTTGGATGCGGGTGTGAGATTTGTAAAAATAGTAATATAAAATCCATGTCAGCTTATTAAAAGCCGAACGACTGATTAGTGATGATTATTATTATTATGTGATTATTTGATTCAATTTGTTATTATCTAAAGTGCCACTAATAATATATTTCATTGTAAAAGTAAATTTATAAGAGAAACGAGGAATTGTGCTCAAGAATAATCAAAATGTAATTAAAATAGTGCTTATACTCGCAAAAAAAATCCTCTTGTGAATAAGTTAAATTAAAAATTCCATTTAATAACCAGCACGAATTACTATTCTTTTATGATTAACCGACGCCGTGTGGGTGACATCCAAATGCTTGTTGTGTTATATGAATACTTCTCAACCTGGTGGAGATATCCAAATACTGTTGTACAGCCTAAAACAAATATATTTAATAAAAATGAAATTTATTACTTCTAGAATTAGCATACCGTAGATTCGCATCATCGATATTCGTCTTCACAAATCGATTAACTTCGGAGTCTATTAATCTATGAATTCATTATAAAATTTTGTTTATTTTTCGTTCTTCGTAACCCCTTTCCTTCAATTACAGTTATATGTGTTGTCTTGTGCCGTAAAACGTCTAACTTTTGATTTTTTTATTTGAGCCAATTGTATTGGTGAAGAAGAAAATGTTTTGTTAAACAATTAGTTATTAAGTCTGTCCACTTGGTCTCTTCTTGTAACACTGCTAAGCCAGGTCCTTAGTTGTCGAATGGTATTGTTCCCTGTCACAATCTTTAGTCGGTTCTTTACAGTTTCGTCGTAGAATTTTCATTCCCGGTCACTCAACTGAGACACTGGTAATCGCATTTTTTTCAAAAACCTACAAGGGTTTAAATTATTAATAATGTTTATATTAAAGAAACCTTTATTACTACACCATGTTCGGATGTCTCACATTTTCTCTTAAAAGGTCTTTCACTGTTAGTTTGTAGATGGTCATGTCCGTTTGTTGATCGTTAGGAATTTATCTGACGTTACCTACGTCTAACCCAAGTATATCCATCCGAAATTGTTGCATTTCCTTACATTTAGGGAAACGAAATAGCCTTTCGTCTTTAATTAAGCATCCCTTTATTCAACATAAATTAAGCATTGTTCTAAAATAGAAAGGAGAGGAAACGGATAAAAAAAGGAATTGGAAGAAATATACATAGTGGATATTTGTTATATGGAAAATGCATGAGTGCAATACAACTTTTAACATTGCTTTATAATATATTTGTGTACATATAATAATTAATGATAAAATATACAGTGATTTATTTTTAATGTATTGAAATTATATTTTAAGTGTGTATGTGATGTATAAAACAGAATATTAAATTTAACACTTACCTGTTGCAATATTTATACACAATAATAAACGACAATATCGAGAACGAATTATCAACATCAATTTTGACACTAAAATTGACAGTGATTTCTTCTTCTTTTTCCAAAGTAACTCGATTCCAATAGCTTATTTTATTATAAAGTGGCGCCTCCACATTTTAAGGAGTGGAGTGACACTAATCATATCATTGTACTGACATTTGTCATCAAAGTTTCCTCCCCCTGAAGTATGCAGTAAGTACAAAGTATTTAATATTTTGTCACATGTGGTAGTCATGGATATGTAACGGGCATTTTTATAAATTTTGCCTACTTGATAGGCCAATAGTGACGAAATTGAACCAAATGATGGGTTTAACTTATATGTGGGAAATAGACATATTACTAGAACAATAGTCACACTACCTACCCTCGCTATTTAGCTAAATGTAGGACTATGTTACGCCACATAAATTAGAGCACAACAGTCTCAGATCACTGAATACCATCGGCCAATTCTACACTCTAATTCTGTCTGTAATTCCAGCAAACACGATACCAATTTACATGTTTCATATCACACATGTATGGTGTATGGTTAAAATTACCAGTGCTTGGCACCAGTCACTGTTAATGTTAGAACAGGGTTGTTATCACCGGCTTCCACATGGCCTCGTGTCGGTAACAAGGATGTCTGTATTATGGACAGGTGAACAGTGACGTATTACGTTCATACTGAAATGCTGGGCTGTGGAACGGTCAAATTACTTCAGCAATACAAACGCTAATTTTTAACATATTTTTATTTGAATTTTAATTACTTATTAGAATTGAATTGAATTTGAGTTTTTGACGATGAAATCTACAACTAGAAATCTCTGAGCTCTCTTGAGATTTGAATTGTTTTCTTCTTATTGCTTTTTCTGTTAAGAAATTGCGCTGGGCACAGATAATTTGTAAATGGCAGGAATGTTAGCTTCACTGAAATATAGTAATACTGGAACTTGTAGACTTTCATGAAAGTGAAAAATGGGCCAGAGACAGATAATGCAGTAAGGACATCCTTTTTTGTCTAAGTTATATATTATACATTGAGGGAGAGAAGTGTTTCATTTTTCCGGCTTCGGCTTCAGTACGACAAGGAAAAAAAATACACATCTCTCCTGCGGTGTATATACTATTTTTTATGACCCCAAAATTTATGATGGTGAATTGTAATATAATTTACGATAGTTACTTTTCCGCACGACGGGAGAGAAAGTGCACAATCTCTCGTAGATATAAAACGGGGTCGTTCACCATTTAAAAATTTTTTTTTTATTAAACTATCTAAATTGAATACTATCTACACTTTTCAAAAGTCTTAATTGTTATTGATTAAGCCACAATGATTTTTTTAAAATGTTGTGACGTCATTGTAGAAATGTTGGTGAATCTCATACAGTAGAGGTTTAAATAATTTTTGTCACATAAATGTTCTATTTTATTGTAATTAATAATAATAAAATAAGTAAAAAAATATATGACTACAATAGGGGACACGCATAATTTTCAAATATAATTTTAAAGTGCACTTTATATTCCCTGTATCTATAGAAAAATAGTTAAAAATTAATTTGATTATCCTAAAGGGGTAAATATTCATATTTTAAAAACTAGTTTCAAAAAACGCACAAAAACGATCGTAGAGTGTGCCTTTTTTGTTCTGTGACGTCACTTTCCTGTGTGACATATATTTTGTGCTTGTATACTGTGCTGTTTTCGTGCGATTTGTTTGTATGCGAAAGTGATATAATTTATCAGGATTGATAATTAATAATGTAAAATTGTACTCAGTATGGAAAATTCAGGTCCAAGTATGAATTTGACCGTTTTGTAGAATGTAATTAATTATTGTTTTCGTTGAAAATGGGCATTTTATTTCAACAATGGCATCTTTTGTAATACCGTCAGGAGATGCACCAAATTCCGGATAATTCTTATTTAATACTAGTCCACAAGGACTTATTTTAGTGTTAATCATCTTAGAAAGTTCTTCTCGCACCTTATTTTCCAATTTTATACCTCTCTTCATTTCTTTCGTTTCAAATATTTTAGAAGCACCGATTACACTTCTTACAAATGCACCATCAGTTTTGGTGCAATGGGCAGCCGAATAGATCTTAGATGCTGTTATTCGATAGTTTATTTTTTTGCATCTTCAATTACTTCATCGGATATTACCGGTTTGCAAAAATCAATAAAATTTTCAAAAGAAATGTCACTGTTTAAATTTGATCTAAAAAATTTGTATAGAAGGGTATGGATACTTAAACGTTGTAGTCCATGTACAGGACGAAAAAAATTCAAAATTTGGCAATGTGATGTTTTACAATATGATTAAACATTAATATTGCTACTTTCAAAAGAAAGAATTACATTGGTCTCCAGAGACCGCTAGCACAGTCAACGTGTTAATATAATTATTATACTTACAATTGTGCCTTAACCCCACGAGTTTCTTCTCCAGTAAAACAATCATTATTTTTTATAAATTCCATGAGCATAAAGGAATCAATGTTTGGCAAGTTATCGCTTTGTGCCTTAACAAAGACAGTCTCTGCCATTATATAATATATCTATAGCAAAATGTTAAACTAAAGCTTATTTTGACACAAATATACCGCCAAATACTTATATAGTAAACTGTCACACATGACGTTGACAAAGAAACAAAGAAAGTGACGTCACATACTATTCGTGTAAACTCGGCAATCTACGCACAGTGGTCGGCTGTAGGATAAATTCTTAACTTTTAAATATTAATTTCTTGTAAAAATTATAAGCAAAATATAATTTATGTTTTACGATATGTAATAAATAACATTAAAGTATGTAAAAAACAAACTTTTAGCGATTTAAAAATTTTATGCGTGTCCCCTATTATTTACAATCTGGACTGTTTGAGATCCAGCAACAACTATATAATGACGTCACAACATTAAAAAAAAATCATGGTGGGTTAATGAATAACAATTAAGACTTTTTAAAAGTGTTGATAGTCTTCAAATTAAATAAAGTTTCATAAAAAAAATTAAAAAAATTATGAAAGACCCCATTGGCTGTTTCTGTCATGATTTTGGTCTGTTCTAATAATGTACTATTTAATTGAATGTTACTTTCTTTTCAAATTTCTAAGCGGACTGTACAACAAAGACCAATTTCCCAACAACTGAATGTCCTCTCTCAACGTCAGTTAGCGTTCCAGCATTATTATATTTCAGTGGTTTTCATCCATCATAAAAACAATTTAAAAAAACAAGAAACTAAAATTAATTTAGTTTTGAGGTTGAATAAACACGAATTTGTTCGTAATTTTCAGAATGAAAATTTACTAGGTTTTTGTTGTTTGACTTGCACCACCACAAACTGTCATATCTACCAAACATCATTGACGATCCGTAGCTAACTTCACAATTGGCCGTAAACTACGGCTTTACAAACAATTCTACCGAATTACGATGCAGATATTTAAATGGAAGCTATGCATGTTTTCCCTGTGACACTGGTTTATATTTCTGTCGCAAGGTGTCAGCTACTTTGATTTTTCCCAATAGCCAACAGTTGTGGCGATTGAAAACTGAATTTCTGTTTATGTGCAGTTCTGCTCGCTACGAGCGCAATCGTATTACAAAAAAAAAAAAAAAACAGTTAAAGACTCTTTGTAAATGATCGAAATTTTAAGCGGTTCGACGGAGGAAAGTTCTGCAATTACTAAGAAGTATATATCCTTCTTTTAAATTTGTTGAAATCCTCCAATTCTGCGTTCATACAATTGGCAAGATCTCCAATATCCTTGGCGAACAATTCTCCGTACAAGTGTCCAAACAAACTCACAAACAACAAACACACTAGAACTACACTACAAAAGCAAAACACTCCATCTAGCCATCTCCTTCAAATGGAGGATCAGCCCCAAGATAAGCAGCTCAAGATGACGTGCCGAAGCACCTACAAATACAAAGAGTAATACATACTCGGTACACACACGCGCCATCTTGTCAAATGACAGCCTAGGTGAGATAAAGGTGACACTGACATTACCGACAGCGTCAGAGACACAGACACTTCAACATGGCGGCTGTAAACAGCTGCGACGAACATTTAATACGGCATGTCAAGAGAATTAATTTCGGTGAAATTGCGTATGCGATAATGGGTTTAGCGAATTATTAATTGTGTTTGGCGAGATTAATAAAGTAAATGAATTATATAAACTTGTGGATTAAAGCTCAAACACTACATTATCGGTTCTACAATTTTACATCATTGGGAAAAAATAAATTGTTAAATCTGAATTTGGTCAATTTAAATCATATATTAATCAATACATATTTGATTCAATGGGCTATTCCGATACAATTATTTATCCAAAGTAATAATTTTTTAGTATAATTTGTATTGTACTACAATAGCAAAATGCAATAAAATATTTCTAATAACGTTTTCATTCATAATTTGATGTTAGCAAATTATAATTTTCATGCGACCGTAAACGTTTTTGGAAATAGTGACCTCACAATTCCTATTACTCACGTCATGTTTATATGTATGTTTGGTTTAAAAGAATGAATAGATTTTTATGCGTATTATATTTAATTCAAATATGATTTTCTATAACACTGTTTTGGAAACTGGGCATTCCACTACTAAAAATTGTTATGGAATCACTAACATTCCATACGCGGCGTATGGAATATTTTCGACGAATCAGAACCGCTTATTAGCGCGACATATGAAGTATCTTGATTCAGTTACTATGGTTACGTCTGTTTGTTTTAATTTGATTTATTTGAGTTTGACGTTTTCAACAGTTTTATATTTGTATTTTTGTATAATTTCCAAAACTTTTTTATAGAATGTATAGTCTACAATATGTAACGGAATGGCCTATCCAACGCCCGCAAACCGTAGCCCTCGCGTTTGGCTCGGGCTACAAACTTTTTTCTCGCGTGGAATATGTGCCATTCCATTACTTGTTTTAGAATATACTATTTGAACATTATGACATTATGATTTCAGGTTTGTGTTGTTATGATTAATTTTCTACAAATACTTGATAATTATTAAACAATAATTGTAAACAAACCAGTTAGACACTGACAGGTTACACTGACAACAATCACTGAAATATAGTACTACTGGAACGCTCACTGACGTTGAAAATGTAAGCCGAGAGAGACTATAATTTGCCAACTTATCTCTAAATTTTTATTTATAATAATAATAATAACACACAATACCTTGCTAACTACTTCGATTGGCATTTTAATTAAAAAAAATTAAAGTATATGTCTCTCTTAAATAATTTTTCTTTAATAAATTTTGCATTTATTAAGAAATGTTGGATAAAACGTTATACTTCACACATGGGCAAAGTAGAATAATACACTTGATAAAATTATCACACTTAGTCTACAAGTGAGTGTTCCAGTATTACTATATTTCAATGACAACCAGGAGCAAGGCTGAGTTTGTTACATTAATGCAGACTATTTAGAATTTGATAAAAAAAACTATCTAGTGACCAAAATAAATAATAAAGAAAATTTAAGGGAATATGTCGGAATACCCACTATAAATTTTCATTAGTTTAGCATCGTCGAAATCATTGCGCCATCTGTTAAAAATTAGACGGACTATTCCAAGTTGTTTCAAGTTTTATTTTTCAAAACAGCTACGGATTATTCCGCCGCACTTCTTCTTCCATCTATGCTACAGCAATTTTAATAATTCAATCTTAAATTATACATTTTCAACGAACAAAAACTCATTTCATCAATATTTGTTCTGCACTCCAATAAGAAACGCCATCTTCCACACATCCTCGTACGTGTAACACACGAAATATGATTGCACATAGATCAGTATTGGTACATACCATATTTGTACTTGGTGTATGTATACAAACATGTTTGTGTACAAAGTTCGACAGATGTTTACGAGCAGCCGAAGCGTAAACAGTGTTCACTCAAATCGTCCGTCTCTGCTGTGGACATAGTTTAACCTATAAACACAAGATAACTCCTTCAGAGTGTACGTCGTCACTAAGTCAACCGCCGAGGACCAAGATGGTAGATGATGGTCTTGTCATCTTACTGACGTTGTGGTTAGGGAATAGTGGTTAACAGAAGCTTCATTAAACTGGAAAGTTTCCAAATTGGTTTTATCTGTTGTTGGCAAGATTCGATAACGACTTGGTTATATAAAAAGATAATAAACTGACTCAGTTTCATTTGGAGTACCGCAAGGGTCTCATTTGGGTCCTATATTTTTTAATTATATTTATTAATTACATAGCTCAATGTTTTCTTAATTAAATATTTGCCTTATACGCAGATGATTAAATGTTTTACAAAACCATTAAGAGCATTACAAAATGATTTAAACAGCTTTCAAAAATATTGGTACCCCAATCAATAATTTTCCTTAAATGTTTTGTTACATTTCACAAGAAACCATATTAAAATACAATATTAATTATAGGAAATAACGCAGAAGATAATGGAATAATAAAGTGTAAAAATACTCGAAATCTCAGTCATACAAGCATTTATTCTTCTTACATAACCGACGTTTCGGTTTACACTTAAACTTTTTTCAGGCTTAGTAAGATCTTAGAGTAAACTATCATGTAACAAATACATTCGTAAACAATCATTCATTTTCTAAAAATTTCCTATACAAAAGCATAACACATACACTTTCATATTCTCAATACAGTATTGAATTTGAATAAGTAATTGTGGTCAAACTATTCAGATTAATTCTAAGATCTCTTGGTGATTCAAGAGGATATGAAACATCTTGAAATTCAAATTCCGGCATGAAACTTTAATGTCAGATGTATAAATATTTAATTAATCTGCTTGCAGCTATCGGAATTATTTATTATTGAGCAAAATCAAGCCCTGGTTATAAACAATTAACATATTTGATTAGACCGAAATTATTGCTGATTACAAATATACATAACTGATATTTTACATTTTAATTAGATTTACACATGTTTGAATATATTCCTAATTCCAATTTTTAATTAGATAAAATAACATTGGTAATTGTTATTTTTAATTTTGTTATTTTTATTTGAATGTGTATAATTAATTTTAATCAGAAACAAGTCGACAGCAGGAATTTAAAATCCGGATTCTTCTTTGCATATTTTAATTTCTTTCATAATTATTTTTATTTTAACTTAATTTTAAATTTAGTCCTTTTTTCTTGTGAGCGACAACAGATTAAACTACAGTAACTCTGAAATTAATATTTTAATTATCTCGTAAATTTTATTTTCCCTTAATTATTCAGCATTTTGTACATTTCATTTTATTACTTTTTTTAGCTGTGCATGTACAATTACTTACTTTATTATACCGGGTTGTCCATTGGTGTATATTTTGTATTTTATGCGATTATGTTATATATTACCGAAAATTATTTCAATAGTATATTGTACAACGAGCATGGAATGGTACTCATTTCCTACGAGTATAAAAGTTTATAGAATGAGCCGAAGGCGAATGCTACAAATCATACGAGTATGAAATGAATATTCCATGCGAGTTGTACACTATAAATTTGTCCCGCTTTCACCATTCCAATATTTGACAATTCTAAATAAGTATCCTAGCAATGGCATCTGTACTGATATGAGATAACCTGTATTGAAATACTCACAAAACAAATTTATTTCGCACGATGCTTGCTATGTACCTCATACCCCTAGCAACAACAAACATAAAATGAGCAGATTTGTAAGTGGTCGTAGAAAAAAGATCTTTAACTTTTGCAAGGAAAAGATTGCTTCATTAAAAAATATAATGTTGCGTATAACTGTGCCAAAATGAACACATGATTTAAAAACATATATGTACAGAAGACATATGGGTATTTTAATTTAAAAGAAACTTTGAAAAATTTTCGGTAATATTTAAAGTATCGAGTATCCGGTATCAAATTATTTATGAATTCAAAACACGAACATCAACAAATGTAACAGAAAACAACAAAAGTATCTCTTCAGTGAACATCTACATACTTCCGATATTTTTCCATTGTCTTATTGTTCTCCGCACGTGAATAAATTTTCATAAATTTGCGATAAAACTATCTTGACTACAAATTTAGTACCCGCACTCTTAAACCTTTTTGCTAGTGGCTATACTTTGTAAAATTATGAGATAATAATTTTTCCTGATAAATTCTGAACAATGGCTGGTTTTAGAGCACGAAGGTAGCTCCACAACATACATTTTCCGCAAAAGACTTTTCCAAACACACCCAGACTTTCCGCTGCTGAGAAATAAAGAAAAATCACCCAACTTTGATCATACCTCACTGGAAAATCTTATATATTGTTTCTTCGCACACGGAACAAACTGATTTTTAACGGTAAACTGAAGCACATTTTTCTTCCACACAAAACAAAAACGTAGGAAGCATTTTATAAAGAGGCTTTCGCTTGCGTTTAGAATGCAGGTTGTTTGTAAATTCCAAGTTAAATTAATATAAATTTCTTCAAGTGAAAGAAGTAATTCAGTGTGAAATGAAATGTTTACACAATAGTTATTGATTTTGCAATATATTCATTGTAAGAATACTTTCATTAAAACGTATTTTTAGCTCAAATAAGACACAGACTAATATTGATGTTTGCATTGCGAATGTACCAATTGTGTTTTCAAATACGAGTCGGAATTTCTAGGAGAATGTATGTTATTTTTTGTGAGCGTAAACAAAAACGTAACAAATATGTGAACAGGAATGTATTACGAGTTAATTTTGTCTTCAAATTAAATTTAGCAGAAAATATGTGATATTTGTTTCCTGTGTTTTCAACTGGTTGTTTTGTAACAATATCTACTCTTTCGATTTGATTATTTTCGATATTTTTGCGTAATTTGGTTACACACGACTACGCATATCGTTTCGAAAATTTAATTTAAAAAACCGTTATACTTTTGAACTTAACAATTAAATAAATTCAACTCGAAATGTTTGAATGAAAGGTCATAATTTAATTACTCAAATAGACCGAATATAATTAAAAATTTAATTTAGTTTAAAATGAAAAATATTTAATTACACTGCTATATAAATTTTCTTACTTTTTAAAATTGAAATTCTGAAATGAATAATAGTATATTACTCGTATCTGTATATCTCACTTATTTCAGAGATAGGCAATGATTTACTTTACCGCACTAGTGCATTTTTTAAGTGTTACCGTGATTTTTTAAGCGTCTGTTTCAACTATTATATAAAATTTTGTACGCAATACGTGGGATACTACATGATTATCGTACTTTTGTTATATTTAAAATCGTGCGATAATGTTATCAATATGCCACTAATTGCGTAAATAAATGTTTAACAACTATTATACAGGGTGATACATAATGTACAGAAAAGGTTAAAAGTTTATGTACCTATGTCATACAAAATTTCTATCAAATATATTCGAAACAATAAAAAAAGCCGTTCGAAATATCTATAATTACTATAAATTTGTTAAACAATATAAAACTGATATTCATGACAGACCGATAAAATGAGAACATCGTCATCGCTGAATGGCTAATTCAATTGATCAGCGCAGGTCTCAAATCCATCAACGTTAAGGTCAAACTACAAACACACCAAATTGATTTGTGATTGATCGTTGACAGTACAAACTTCCTCGGCAACTCGAGGCTATTTTCACAGGAATTTTACATTTATAGCAGTGGCAGCAGTGACGAGAACGTTAAGTTGGTAGACATGGCAGGTGACAGAGCTGGCAACGTCGCCGGCGGCAAGCGGGAGAGGTAGAAGAAGCTTTTGTGAGGGAAATACGGACAGAAATGCGCTGATAACGTCTGTAAGTAGATAGACTTTTTCATAATCTCTAGTATGAATGGAGCGCAAAGTAGGTGAGGTTATTCGGGATTTTTTTGTACGAGAGGAAGAAATTGATTTTATGAGGGTGCTTCACGATAAGAACATGTGTGCGCAATAGTAACTATCTGATCTACTTACTATCAAGTACATTACGGCGATAAATTTAAAGATAAAGAAATCTGTTTAAAAAACATTAATGTTTATATCAAATATTTTCTTGAACTTTCTACCTTAAGGTATAGGGTGTAAAAAGTCTTTTAATCGTGCACAATTTTTTCATATTCATCGCCATTCTTCATATATCCTGAAGTGTAACATTCCTCTTCTTCAATGTTATTTTACAGTTCTAAATAATAAATAATTTTATATTTTTAAGTGACGGTTACGAATTTTAATATACCTTTACTCATAATACTAAAACTAATTTTTAAACGTAATTTCAAATATCGAGGCGGCATCATAATATAATCTCAGCAATGGGGTCTTTCACCATTTTTTTTAAATTTTATTTTATGAAACTTTATTTAGATTGAAGACTATCTACACTTTTAAAAATTCTTAATTGTTATTCATTAAGGCACAATGATGTTTTAAAAATGTTGTGACGTCATTGTAGAGGTGTTGCTGGATCTAAAACAGTACAGATTGTAAATAATTATAGTCATATATTTTTTTACTTATTATATTATTATTACAATAAAATAGAACATTTATGTGACGAAAATTATTTAAATCTCTACTGTTTGAGATCCAGCGACACCTCTATAATGACGTCACAACATTTTAAAAAAATCATTGTGGCTTAATGAATAACAATTAACACTTTTTAAAAGTGTAGATAGTCTTCAATTTAGATAAAGTTTCATAAAAAAAAATTAAAAAAAAACGTGAAAGACCCCATTGAGACAGACTGCTTAAAATAATAATAATAATAAAAACAAACTTTAATAATTACTTGCAGAATAAGCAACATTTGAATTATGGATCATACGATCATCAGATCAATTCTCAGGACTGATAAATTTGTATGTTCCCAGCGTTGCAATTTTCCCAAAAAAGTGCAGTTCAATTATCACAGTTTTAATCCAGATGCACCAAACAATCAGCTGAATGTATTTATAAATATGTTTATTACCGATGCTTTTAAATAAATTTCCAATTGCGAGCTGTAAATGTGTTTCACCCTGGAAATTTTACTAATCGGATTTTGAAAACGTTTTTGCCCCGGTAGACCAAATATCCAATATCTAAATCGAAATTGAATTCTGTTTCTCTTCACAGTGAAAGCCGTATTGGCGTGTGCATCGAATCAAATGGGATATTTCTCGCATCGATTGTTTTAATCCTTGTAAATCAACGCACACTGCGATCCAGATTACTGGAGGAGATCTCACTATTTGTTGTAATTTATACTTACTGAAACTTTAAATGTGATTACGAGAAAACTCAGAGGAATATTAAAAATCTGTGTATTAGTTTAATTATTACACTTGTACATGATTGGCATGCAGAATAGTTGCTATTTATTTGTTCTCATATAGCAACTATGCCTATTGTAATATATTACTGAAAATTAATAACACCTTTTATTTTAAACTGTTTTGGCAGCTGATTTTATATTTGAATTAAATTTTTTTAAAACGATGAATTATTTATACGAGAAATTAAATATTAAAAATTAGGAGAAGAGATACATGACGTAGTTTTGGTAGGAGAAAGATGGACATATTTTAAAAGAAAGAGATAGATGCTAATGTCATCTGTTGTAATTTTATATATTGTATATTTACAGGTAAGTTTTCATGTTTTTCTATTATGATATAAACAATTAAGACTGGAAACCATAGCTTTTTGCACGATATCAATTGTACGTAAATACACTTTTAAAATATAGGTTATATCACCCGATATTTGACAAGGGTCAAAGCGCTATGACCTACCAATTTGACGTCACGTCAATAGCGCGCCTTGCAGTAATTTTGTTTTTATTATTACTATTATTTAGAGATTTTTCTAATTTTTAAATTCTTTTCTTTAAATTCGACGAATCAATTTAGTAATTCGCATTTTCCTGTAAATTATAATTCTGGTTATGAAGTTGATCATACTAATGTTACATACCAATAATGAATATATTCAATTACATACATAATAGATCATTAATTAACTTATTTTCATTCTAGTTTAAGCGATATGATCACTCCATTTCCGTAGAAATCATTGTTTATTTTTTGTTGTTTTATTGAACTTAATATCGCAGTTTAAATCTGTTACATCTGCAAAGTTAACTTATAAAAGTTACTACAGTGTGGAGGAGTATCAAGCTGACAAGAATTTTATGCTCTGAAATCTTTTGTTTTGTTTTGATGCTGAGAGTCTCAACCTTGTTTAATGATTCTTGTAATTAATTATACCTCTGACGTACTGTGCTGAATTTGCTACGCGGTTAAATAAATATTATTATTATTATAAAAGTTAAGTATAAAAACAGCTCCGCCTGAATTTTGCTTTATGAAATTTATTATTATCATTGTTATCTATTCCCATAGACATCTGCGAAAATCTCGCCACTGTTTTTTTCATGATCCCTACATTATTGATTTCATAAGAGAACAAATTTTATTAGCATAAGAATGTAAAAATATGAATTGTTGGATGTCTTTAATTTTATTGTTGAATAAATAATTTTATGAACAAAGAGTTATGAGAATATAAAGAAAATTGCTTTGAAGATACTTCATATGGAATAAATGTAGGTATAGAATTTTATTGTGTTCACACATGACGAGAATTCGATTCAGATTACTTTTATAGTTCATATTTCAAATTGTAATAAAAATGTGAAATATTCCCATTTGTTGTAGGATTTTAAAATATATTTCATATTACATTTTTATTGAGCTAGTTATAAAATCAAGTAGAATCGATTTGCAAAATGCACATTGCTACAACTCTATAATATACCTTTTTCTACGACCACTACTGAAAGTATGTCATTACAGAACAAACTACAATCAATGTAAGTGCGTTGTTACGAATAGTGTTACGTAATGTTAATTCAAGTGTTACGTAATGTTCATTACGTAACACTAGAAAATGAAATTTAAGTTGGCATTACTGACTGTCACATTACCAATATAATTAAAATTTGATGCATCAAATCTTAGATTTAAATGTTATGGATTCAAAGGCTAACTGATAAAATTTTATAACTAAATTCATATTTTGCTGGGTTTATTATAAATTATGACACCAATAAATATTTCAATAATATATGTAGAGGGGACTATGTTTCGTCATGTATCCCTACGCTCAATAATTGTCGTTTATTTTTATAAACACAAACAAAGCTTGTTTGACATTTAGGTTATGTGTGTGATTATTACATGTAAACTGGTAATATTTTATAGTCTCCCATCTGCAACTATAGTTTATAATCTGTGTTTTATTGTGAGGTAAATATATACTACTAAATATTATTATCCTATACTTATATTTAATTATATTTTAAGTAAGAAATGTCAAGCGACAGTGATATTTCAATTGGAAAACCACTGGAGATACAAGCTAAAGCTAAAAGTGCAACAAATAATCTTTTGGTGACAAAATCTCGACAACGATACGAATTTGTGTATCAAAAATTCATGGATTAGAGAAAACAAAAAAGCATAATAAATTTCTAACTATTTGAATAATGTTTTTAATTTAGAAATAGTATTGAGTGGTCGTAGAAAAAGTATAGTACAAAACTCGAGATGTAAAGCAATTACGCCCTCGTGAAATTACAAACTCGCCGCTACGCGGCTCGTGTGTCAATTTTTTCACTCGTGCGTAAATTGCTTCTTACTTCTCTCGTTATGTAATATACTATTAACTTATTACTAAACGAGGCACTTAAGAGCAGAGCTTGGTGTATATTTAGATGTTATTGAATCAATTTTTCTCACTGAAATATAGTAATTTTGGAACGCTCACGTTGAAATGCGAACCGAGAGAGACAGGCAATACGTGGGAAACTTATCTTTGTCCTACAGTCCTTCGAGAAACCTAGATAGTTATAAAAATATAAAGAAATTAACATAAAATAATTTGGAAATAAAAAGTTAAATATAAGAATTAAATAATACATTAACAAAATAGTTATTTGTGCATCAAGCCATTAAAAAGTATATTTTTTTTATTACGAATGTGGAATTCATTCTCCTATGCGATATCCGAGGAAAATAAAACATGATTAATAAAAAATACTTTAGTGCCGAGGTATACATAAAATTTTTCCGAAATCGTTAAATTATTAATTAATAACATAAATAAATAGCATTATGCATTTGTAAAAATCAGCTAGCTGTTGCGACGGGGATGGCTGTCAAAGTGTCAAATTTGGTTATGTGATCTGCATTAAATCCGATAAATTATTATCAAAGGGAAATAATAAATAAATGCACCAATAATAGTATTATAGAATAATTTGTTTATTTTTTTAGGTTTCTAATTTAAGTTTGACATAAGAGTTTGTGAAGTAAAATTTTGACATTAGAGTCTGTAAAGTTTAATTTTAGCTACTATTTTGGCAAACTTCGCGTAGTAATATCATGTACTTGAGTATCGATTTCGGAAAAAAAAAAACTTTATGTATGTGAATTCAAAGGAATTTTCAAATAATTGAACAATATATTATTTATTACTTTTGGATAAGATTGTGCAATATGTTCTCACATAGTAATCGCTCAACAAACGCATAGCAACCGCTCAACAAACCCATAACAACCGTTCTATAAATAAGTAGACGAAGACGGATAACCCACGATGTATATCTGTCTTAGGTTCGTTTTTCTCTTTCAAAAAAGCCTACAAGTGTACGTTCCAGAATTAATATATTTCAGTGATTTTTCTGCGCTCAATTTATTCATTATTTATTTTAGAAATTTTCCCAACAAATAATTAGTATTATTATTATAAATCTGGCTTAGCATAATTAAATTTGTTGTTTCAATAGAGAGTCGGCTGCCGGATGAATTTGTGTATTCAGTCAGTAGGTTTTGGTTTAATTTACTGATTAAATTAATTAAATTGAATTGTATAGTAGCCCTCCGAATTAAGGCACCGCTATTTTCGTAGCCAAGTCCATTTAACAAAGATATATGTTAACGCAGTCGAAGATAAGAGTTAACATCTCTGTTTGTATTGTATCTAGAGGGTAATTAATACGGTGTAATAAGCATTATCCTCATGGTCCTCTAGAGACGATATTAAAAATAATTAGATGAATGTGATTAAATTAAACTAGTTTACAAAACTGCTGCACTTTCATTTTATGGTGGAGTTTCATACGAGATGCTTTCAAGAACATTTCTATTTGGATATGTTTCCTTTGCGGAACGTTTCAAGAAACTTTCAACTAAAGTTTCCTAATGTGAACTACATTTTTAGAATTGTGTAGACGTGTTAAACTCGTATGCAGGGTCACAAGGAACTTGAACATGTAAAATAATATTTTAACACTTTCTGTTTGTCAATCTCACTAATATAATTATAACAAAAATATTATAGATATATTGTTATCTTACAACCGACAATGTTGCCACTCTAAACTTTCTTTCTAATATCTTTGGGAGTCATCACGTCCTAGATAAAATATATATGTAGTATTGAAACGTAGAATATAAGAATTTCAATACTATTTTTTATATTGCTGTAAACTTTTACCTATTCACTTTACAGTAAAAGTGCAAACAAAAAAAGTTGTTCAGAATTTCAAGATGCATGCAAAGGGCCTATTTTAACAATTTAAAACAAATATTTATTAAGAACCATATAACACAGCCATGGAAAATTGAACAAAAATGAAATATGTTTGACATTTCATAAAACAACTTTAGGGTTATTCTCAAATTCGCCATTATACAATCTTCTGCGAATTTCCATAAAAAATAATATAACATTGTATTAATAGTTATTTATGATATAAGACATTTTATGAGTAAATGAGGACGTTTGAGAAACAAGGCGAAGCCGAATGAAACAATCCCAGGAACGAAATAAATCACTTTCAACACGTATATCATACAAAAATTTATCTACAATCTTCCTAATGTATTACAAAATACTAAATAAATACAGAATGATAAAACTGATATTTTATAAATAAGTGAGGAAGTTTGTGAAACGAGGCGAAGCCGAGTGAAACAATCCCACTAACGAAATAAATCACTTTTAGTATATCATACAAAAATTTATCTACGATCTTCCTTATGTATTAGAAAATACTAAAAAAATTCAGAATGATATTTTGACTGGTAGCTTATATTGGTTAATTTATTATTACAAATCGTTAGCAACGTGTGAAAAGTAACAATAAAATCACTTTTAACACGTTGATATGTTACTTTTAACACTAGTATCAGAAAGTGACACTTTTAACATGCTAAGCTACTGTTAAAAGAGCCAATTTTAACAACTTTTAAATATGTTCTCTGAAATATAAAATATTTTTGGTTTTTGTTTAATTTTCCATTGACGTATTATAATTTTTAAACTTTTATATTTATACTTTTGCTGTAAAGTGAACAGGTAAAAATTTACAGCAATTTAAAAAATAGCATTGAAATCCCTGTTTCACATTTCAATTCTACACCCGGTACTTATAACAAGCAAAGATTAAGAAAGCAGATTACCAACATTAACAAATAAATACTGATTTAAATTAAGTTAAAAAAAAAACCTCAGAATTAATAGAAAATAAATAAAATATAATTTTTTATTATAATTCAACGTTTCGAATTTCTATACCTACGTAATTCTGCGTCAGGAAAACAAGTGAAAAATAAGTAAATTATTCTTGAATATATAGAAAATGCGTAATAAACGACAACGTCGCCTATGAAGTTCAAACAAATTGTAAAAAAAAAACTATTAACGATCAGTTCAATTTTCACATAGAACTTAGAATCTCCTGTTTAAAAGACGTGTATAATTGGTGGAGGCGCCATGTTACATCGTCGTTTCGTTGTTATTCTAGAAGTCTCCCGTCCTTAAAGTTGAGAATTTGAGAGCACCTTGATTATATATTGTTTTATTCCATCCAAATTAGCTAAATCAATTTACAGGAAGTTAGCGAAAACCTACAACTCACGTATAAAACATAATTGAATTCGTATTAAAATGCGTCAATTAAAATGTTGTTGCTGACATGAATCACGTAATTAGTCCCTTGTGAGCCGCGCCCGGGCTGGACCTCGTGCGGAGACGCCGCGACGGTTCCTGGTAATAATCACGAGGTAGTAAACTCGAGCGTCGTGTCTCTGTGTCGACGCCGTGTGTTTACATACGTTTGAATAATTTTACACGTAATTTTAACATGACATTTTACTTCAAGATGATAAAGATGAAAAGACTAGGTTCAAAGTTTATCCTCCTAAATGGGAGATGGCTGTAGGTTACTATTTTTAGATATAACTTGGTTATGTACAAAACGTGACACGTAAATTGAAGGCTCAACTTCGGGATGGTTCTATTGGGAAGTTTTTGCTGCGGTGATGAAGTTTACTGGGGTGAGCGTTAATGAAGGATAAATCGAAATGGCATCATAAAATATACACTCAAGTTATTTCAACGCGGATTAAGTTATAAAGAAAATAAATAAATATCTCATAACGACATTTATCCACTTTGGGTGTGTCTGTTTCCGCAATTTCCAGTAAGGCCTTCATTTATATATTTATTTATTTTTACCTCCTGCCACATCCTGTAAGGGAGATAGGAGCACGTTTTAGGGTCCCTAGAATACGATTTTAATAGTTTCGCGATAATGTCTGTGTGTGTGACTGTCAGTCTGTGTGGATCTCTGGAGTTAAGCTGAATTTATAGTTTACATAACATAACATAGCACAACATAACATAGCATAGCATAACATAACAAATTTTGTATGTTTTATAGTATGAGATTTTGTTATGTTTTCAAAGCATAAAAAGAAGAAGAAGATTGATTCTAAGAATGTTAAGAGTGTCCAAGTGCGATATTTAATATTGTTTTGACAATGATTTATCCATTTGCTAGTTATAATTTTGATCATTTGTAAGATCGTACTTTTAGTTTTAAAATGAATGATGATATTGTAAAAGTAGTTACTGCAGTAATATTGTATTTTTAGTTTCTCTTAGTGAATTTTCTAAAAAAAATTAATAATTGTATAAAAACACATTAACAAATGTCATTCATTACCTTGTGATATAACCTGCAAAACATAAACATGACAGCTGCGATTCGTCACTAGGTAGCCGAGGATATTCGATAGTGTCCGAACATTACCGGAAAACATAGCATAGCATAAGAAATAAAATATGGTCATTTCTTATGTTAGGCTATGCTATGTTATGTTATGTAAGAGAACTATAAATGCTCTTACGTACGTGCGTGTATTTATATTTTGACTATGCTATGCTATGTAAACTATAAATCCAGCTTTACGGTTTCTCAAAAACTACTAAACTGAAAAATTTGGTATTTTGTATATATCAATTGTAGGAAGCGCTGATTAGTTTTTGGTGGTAATCCAATACCCGGAAGTGGTAGATTACTTGAAGCCCTATCAAGTTATTTTATAAACCATTTTTGGTATCAAATTAAAAGTCTCATGGACAAGATTTCAATTCAAGTGTCAAAAAGTTATTTTGGATGATTGTCAATTGTTTTTTTTTTTAATAAATGTTATTTAAATTCTACATTGTTTGGTATTAAATTAAAGGTCTCACGGTGGAGATTGAAACTCAAGTGTGAAAATGTTATTTTGGAAAATCGTCAATTGTTTTTACCTCCCGCGATATCCTGTAAGGGAGGTATAGAAATCATGATAAAAATTCAGTAGTGCGTCAGTGGATGAGCACGTTTTAAGATCCCTAGAATACGATTTTAATAGTTTCGCGATGATGTCTGTGTGTGTGTTTGTCTGTATATCATCTCTGGAGTAACGGTTTCTTATAAACTACTAAACTGAACATTTTTATATTTTGTATATATCAATTGTTTTGTTATTATTATCTACAATTTTTGTTGAAAATATTTTCCTCTTCCTGTCTCGATTTACGAATTACAACACTTTATAGAAAACATAAATTTGTTTAAATCTGTTTTTTGAAAAAAGCAAAACAATTGTCATTTTTTGACATGTCATAATTTTTTGTTAAGCGTTTTTTGATAGTGGTGGTCAATGTTTCTGCATTGTTTAATAAGAAATCTATGGCGGGAGGTATTGTGGGGCTCACAACAGATTTTTTTAAATAAATATGAAATACTATGATAACCGACAAAATCTATGACTATGATTACGACTGGGAATGAGCGTAAAATTGAAGTCTGTCAAACCGGTTTGAATTAAATAAGTTATGGCCCCCTTATCAGAAAATAGAATTGTGAAATTGAGGAAGCCTGGGCGAGTTTAGTTTGAAAGCAACGTAATCTTCTTAAAGTGCGTATAATCAAGTTCGTCTGGTAATGATAGTGCGACCTGCGACTGTAGACTCAGTGTCATCGCCTCAGCGCCAGCGTCAGCACCAGCGCCTCCATTTCCGGTCGCGGCACTTCAATCAACTAACGAACTCGTGAGTCTGGCCTCGCTCACTGGTCGCTCATCAACTTACGTCATAACACAACAAGGGACAAAGTGAGCCTTGGTGGTTTTAATCATTTAAAATCACTCGGATGAGGCAAAGTTAAAGAGACCAAGTATTTATATTGTTTTATAAATTAATTGTGGTGTAAGAAACTTGCCACGGCGAAAACTTTGCAGGGAAAGTTTCAATTTGTGTTGATAATTAATTTCTGGAGTTTGTGTGTCAATGGAAATGTTATTAATTGCGTGTTGAAATAGCGCAAATTTGGCGAATGCCCCGTTCATGTTGCAGTATTATTTTTAAACAAAGCTCCTTCCGCAATAATTACCATAAATTGGTACAACTTATACATAGTTGTAAAGTTGTAATATTGTCAAATTATTGATAAATATTTTTATTTACGACCTTTGTTGAAAGTGGCTCATTTTAGCTATATGTTATAATTGTCAGTTTCTGATACTAGTGTTAAAAGTAACACAGCAACGAAGCAACGTATTAAAAGTGATTTTTCAATCCTGATATTGAAACTTGTTGTTTCTTACTTGGATACAGAGCTCGAAACCTTCTGTTTTGTCCTCTCAACTCACTCCTATAGCAACGGGATGGGTAATGAGAGGTGAGTGGGCGAAAGTTCTTTCGCTCACTACATTCAAGCATTCAACCACTCACCTGTCATTACCAAATTGACATTCGTAATATTGAGTATGTGGACCATAAGGGTGGGGGCGTGCACTTAAAATAGCAGGATTAAACGAAACGCTATACAACTGACTCGTGAAGAAACGAATTCGCTCACTTATATGTCTTTATCCAGTTGACTTACGCCTCGTGTTCAAAACTGACACATGTGTGAACAAAATTCTTAGTTTCTTTACTAGTATTTTAATATACTATAATTGTTACGATTTGTATCAATAAATCAACAAATATAACCCTATCTGTCAAAATATTATACATTTTTTAGTATTTACTAAAACACTATGAAGATCACAGATAAAATTGTGTATGATATACGTGATAAAAGTGATTTATTTTGTCCGTTTCACAAACTTCCCCACTTACTCATAAAATGCCTTTTTTAACAATTTGTTTATCCAACACCTCTCAATAAATGCTCTATAACTGTGGCGATTTTAAACAAAGAAAGTAACAAATTACCCACTAGTGGGTATAATTTTGAGAAAAGTCACTAGTGAGTAATTTTTTATTTATAACAATAATAATAACACACAACACTTTGGTAACCACTTCGATTGACATTTTAATTTAGAAAATTTAAAGCATATGTCACTGTTAAATAATATTTCTTTAATCATTTTTTTATTATTAAGAGATGTTGGATAAAACGTTATACTTCACACGTGGGCAAACTGGCTCTATAAAATTATCACACGAAGCCGAAGGCTGAGTGTGCTAAAATTTCTCTCGTGGGTAATTCCTTACTTTGCCTACTTGTAAAGTAAATAACTATTATTTTGTAAATAAGTAAAAATTTTATGGTACTGATGTCTTCTATATTTGTAGTTCAAAAAGTAAAATAAAACATTAAATTAATTACATTCTACACCGAACAAATATACATGTCTTTAATTATGGCAAAATTTTATACCTTGTTTGAAAAATATTTATGAAGTTGCATTTAAAAAAGTAAATAAAATGGCGGAGGAGCCCAAATTGGCAAAACATTTTACTCATTTTCTAAGCTCTATCTATTTAGCAATTAGGTCTATTTCAGGATTTCTGCCTAGTTGTTTTAACAAATAATGTTAGTACAGCTCGTCGTCTATTATGATGTTTTGCTTAGCCATGTCTATCGATTTACATAAGCGATACAAACGTGTTATTAGCGTTTATATATATTAACGACCAGAGGCGATGTAATGCCTAGCTACAACATTGCACGTGTTTAGTACCTACACGGTACAGGTAACGCGATTAGTGGAGGTGTATGATTCAATTGCGTATACGTATAGGTGTTTATATGACTATACAGAAATCCCGGATGTCTCTAAGCGTATTATGTAGCTCCCATAGGATCAACTACATCCTACAATTATATTTGCATCGTTGGAAACTCATGTTTAACACTCTGTTAATAATTTATACGAAAGCATAAAGAATATTGGCAGGGAGGACGAAAAACCGACCATCAAAAGAAAACCATGGATTTATGAGAAATGAGGTGTTTCACTTTAGATTATTTTGTTTATTAATTGAAAATTAAACAAGAGGACTCTCCTCTGCAGCGTCATTGAAAATCATTATTGTTTGGAAAAAGGAACTTCAGTGCCGCGGTACATATTAAATTTAATTTGAAATCTAAAATTAGAAAAAACTGTAAAATAATTATTATGTAGGTTAAGTTTATAGATCTGTCAGTTCTCGATTGAAACGGACAGTCATTGTTGCCAACCTCGAACAGTGAAGTTATCGTAAATAATACTCAAAATTATGTGTTTTATCCTCAATTTTGTCATCAAAATTAATTAATTAATTTTTTTTGAACATTTTGTTTCATGTTACGTATAAATTTACTATAGTACGTTAATATATCTGCCAAAATAATCATACTTGTACAATAATTATTTAACGGTTGTCAACACTAGGTTGCTCAAAATCGTCGTATAATGGTTTACTTTAGTGACGATTTCTGAGCTTTTAATGACGATTTTTTAGTACTTTAGTGCCGATTTCAAATAAAAGATGTTAAGTAATGCATTGAATTCTCGGTAGTAAATGGGAAATGTTTCATATTTTCTAATATTTTTAGGAAATGCCAAATTTAATTCACCTGTTGTAATGGCTTAATCCTATTGGTTCATCTTCTAGACTAGACAACTATAAAATTATGTTATTAATATTAGTGGAAGTTGAATATCGGTATAATAATATATCAATAAGCCATTTATCCAATTTGGGTGTGGCACTCTGCTTTTGAAGATCTCAGTACAGTTTATATTTTTACACCCAAGGATGAGGAACTACAGAAGGAAAGTGTAAATGGTAACTACAGGCTGTGGGATTCGAACTGAAGATCTCATGATCTACAATGTGTTACTAAAGAAGCTTTCTTTTCTAATATAAACTACCGTTCATTTTTGCACATTTAAAAAAAAAATGATTTGTTATAAAGAAAGGAAATTTGAAAGTTTTTCGTCCAAAAAGAAGATTAATGAATAACCTTGAGTCAGAAGATAATAAAAAAATGTTTGTTTGCTTCTCTTCCCTGCGTACAAAATGTTATAGACTAGATGGGAAAAAACATTTTAGTATCTTTTGCTCCACATACAAAATTGCAACGTTGTTGAAGAGTACGAAGTATACTATTCCGCTTCAGTCCTCTGGAATTTACAAATTCCATGTGAACGTGGAAAATGTTACTCGTACATTGGATAGACCAGTAGAACGATAACAATAAGAATTACAGAAAATAAACGGATTATTCGTCTTAACCAACCAAACAAATCTGCTGTGGCTTATCAAGCCATTGGAATAAATATTGAAGAAACAAAAATTATAGCATGTTCGACATGTGCCAAAGGCAAACTTATGAGATGAAAAGAAGAATAAAGTGAAGGCTACGAGTTGAAGATAGCATAGTTATCTCTATTTTATTAGTAATAATTTTTTGCTACTCAGTTACTGTTTCTCTTAACTTGTACATGTTTTTCACTAGTTTCCTTGGCGTAGAATTACGTACAGTAAGTTCCAAACGTGGTATTTCAATAACAATTTATACAGAACTTAAACCAAAAAGCTTTTATTTATTTACTATGAGTTCTGGAAGTTTTTTCAACTTACAAATTAGAAACTTTGAAAAAATGTGCTACTATGTTTGAGGGCTCTATTTAATGTTGTAGCAGTCCCAAATGGAATGCTAAAAATGTCTGCCAGTTTCAGACTAATGATACTGCTTTCTGTCGAACTTGAATCTTGCATTAACAACCGAAAAACTTTCTGCATTCTTGGAATTACGAAAGAAATACATTAAAAGCTCGCTTCACTTTATTTTATTTCCCACAAAGACATTCCCAATAATTAAATTAAAGAAATAATTGAATTGCATTTTGTAGTTTTCAGCGAATCTCTTAACCTTGATTACTTTAATGTCGGTAATGTTGCAGGCAAATTGTTCATTGGCATACCCGAAGTAAAGGCAGTGGTGGCGACGAAGAAAATTATACAAATACCTCTAACAAATTCAAGAAGACTTCAATAAAACTATTGGTGTTCTTCTAACAACAAGTGTATGATATTTTTCAGCAGTAGTAACAGCAGTAAATATGTATTCTTTACCTTGCGGTGTTCAAATTTCTACATTACTTGTGGTAATTGTATTTATTTACACTTTAAAACTATTAGCATGTAAAAATATATTATCCACAACTGTCAAATAATATACCCATAATTCAACCGTTCTTTATCAATTAACGACCTTTGTTACTGTTGCTAATGAAATAATATTGACAGTTAGATCTTACTTGTCACAAGAATAAAATCAAAATGACTTTTAAGTAATTTTTTCCACTTAAAAAACTAAAAGCTTTTCATTTTTCATATTTTATTTTCTTTTCAAGCTCAATTTGCAGCTGAATGATTAGTTTTAAGATTTTCTGTTAAATGTCAAATCACTTCAAAGTTTTGTTACAACAGTACGTTGCCTAGTGATGATTGATACAATTTGTCTATTTTTATAAACAAATAATTATTTGTATTTGTAAGAGCAAAAATTCTACTTATCTTATAATTTCAAAACAAATATTGGACGAAATGTTGCGGATAAAGTATAGTATTCTACTCACATGTAATGGCTATTACTCATTCGAATGATTTACATCACTCGGTTTTGCTCGTGATGCATACTTCATTCCCATGAGTAATAGCATACATTACATGCTCATTGAATAATATACTATTATCTATTTCGATGCACTCTTTTCATCCAATCAGTGTGTTGGTTATCATCGTGTAGTATATATTGTGTACATTTATCATTTCTTAGGTCTTCTCTTCATTATCTTATTAAGAGATTTTTTTTGTTTATCTAGTCTAAGTATCCATCTAGTATATTTTTCTTTAAACGTCATAAAAGTACGTTGTTATGTATTTGTATTCAACAAGCAGCAGTTACATTTTTTCGCAGCTGAGATAAAAGTGTCTCCTTGGCAACACTTTTACTCCGGCGGCAGACAAAGTATAATATTATGAAAAATAGTAAGGTTGTAATTCAATAATTTGTCAGTTGAAACAAAATAAAACAACATATTCTAAGGCTCGAAATGCTAAAGAAATATTTGTTGAAGTTTTGAGCATTTATTAATGATTTATATTTGCATTCCCTATGTATGAAGAAAAACATTGGTGTGTTTCGCACTACTGATTGTATTCTTTATATTTTGACTGTTCTCTCTAAATTTGTGAGTAAATTTGTCTTGAAAATTTTTTTATCTTTGCTGTTCCTAAATGGAAAATTCCTGGTCACGTCACTGAAACCGCTCTGCATTTCTTAACGCGAGATAAAGCGTTATCACCCGAGAACGTTAAGAGCAAAGCCCTCATGCTGAGTGTACAAATGTTACGGTGTAGAAGCAGTTGTTACTGCATGGCGCAAATGAAGGGAATCAAGTGAAAAATGGAAGTGTCTCGGCCTCTTGACCTGGTTTGTATTTATTTTTATTTCTCGCGAAGGTACAGTTGAAGTTGACAGAACAAACGCCCGGCATGTCGGCTATTTAGACGGGTAGTTTAACATAAAGTTTTACTAATTTGCATTCGTGACAGGAATGAATTGATATTTCAGACAGTTAATTTTGTGTTTGTCTGCTGAACGAAATACTTTGACGTGTAATCTAAATATCGTAGATATTCAACACAATCTTTTGTATTAGTTCTTATGCTAATTAATTAAAGAATAAAACGAACTGCATGTTGTCAACAAAATTGAAAAATATATTATAAACTGTTTCCAGTCACTGTATCCATTATCTACTTTAAAATATATTAGAATATATCAATGGAGTTGATACATTTATCCTATGTAAGTGGTATGTACCACATAACTACTGAGGAATTGGTATTTGAGAGGAGAGTACGAGACATGATTGTGTTCGGATTCGGAATACGTTGGTGTACGATGTGAGAATGAGAATAAGAGAAACTAATATATGCGGGCAAGATTGAGGGTAAACAATTGTGTGGGCGTCCGAGGAATAAGTGGTTAGGTATGATTGATAGTTTATTGCGGGAATGAATGATTCCCATGTAAGAAAGTGAGGAGGTGTACAAGGACATAAATGTTTGGAGGAGATTGATTATGTTTCAGGATGTATTGCCATTTTTATTTTAAAAAATCTGGTTTGGGCACCACACTACTTTCTTATATAAATAAAACCAACTGAATATGTATGCCTTGTTCCTTATGTATAACTATTGTGACATTTATTTGACATATGGATATTATACCTGTTTAATTTTGTGTTCTCAGCTATGATGTTAATTTAAAATATTAATTAATATCTTGCCTTTAAAACTTTCTAACTAATAATACAAATATTGCTTTTATAATATTTAAAACGACACATATTTTTGAAACTTCACAATTATTTGACACGTTTGACACATAGATGTTAAAAATATTAGAGTTTTTGTTTTTGAAATTTATTACTTTTGTATAATTTAGACATGAATAAACTGATTGCTGTAGTACGCATCATAATATGTCTTATATTTATCAAAATATGGCGATTTGTAATATTTTTCAAAATACGGAAATTTCCCCAAATATGACTTAAAATTGTAAATTTTTTTTATTACATTTCTTTATAATATTCTCGACAGGAAACCCATTGCAGCAGAGCGCATCGTCATATCTTTAATATTTTTCGAGATATGACGATTTTTTATATTTTCCGAAGAGCAACTTTGAGGGGCTGTAACTCGAAAACTATGCAAGATATCGAAAAATATCTCCAGTTTTGTGTTTTTCGTGCCATTTATAATAAATTAGTAAATTTTGAAAATTTTGAAATTTTTTTGAATTTTTTTTCAAAATTTTGATTGGAGATATCTTGACAAATATGAAAGATACAGACTTGCAGTGTTCACCAATCGATTCAGCTCGACGAAATACATAAACCCTGAAAATTTCAGAAAATTCGGATAACCGGTTGAAATGTTAGAGCAAAAAGTCTGAAAATGGCCGAATTCAGGCCAAACGTCAAGGGGTAACACTTGACTTTTTCTACAAAAAAACGCCAGTTTCATGCTTTTTGCTCTAACTTTCCATCCCGTAAAGCGATTTTTATGAAACTTTGCATACTTATGTAATTCGACGAGCTGAATCGATTGGTGTACACTGCAAATCTGTATCTTTAATATTTGTCGAGTTATCGGCGATCGAAATTTTGAACAAAAATACAAAAAAATTTCAAAATTTTAAAAATTTGCTAATTTGTTATATAAGGCACCAGAAACGCTAAACTGAAGAGAATTTTTAGATATCTCGTGTAGTTTTTGAATTACAGGCCCTTAAAGTTGTACTTAGAAAAATACCAAATATCGACGTATCTCGAAAAATATTAGATATCTGACGATGCGCTCTGCTGCAATGGGTTTCTTAGCGCTTATATTATAAAGAAATGTAATAAAAAAATATTGCAATTTTAAGTGAGGATATTCCGTGAGTTTCAAAAAAAACGCTATAATACATTGCTGTCAATCACTTTAATTGTAACTGTGGTAATGATACATCCCAATATATACAGATAAAAAAATACTCCCAGTATAACATACTACTCTTAAAAATATCACATCAATATGTAACAATATAGGAGCTCCATTTTTGTTGTAGGGATGTATCAATTTCTTAAGTTGGTAATGGACGTCATGAACAAAAATACCTACATTGCTACATCCATTCCATTACCAACAAAAGATGTAATATAGCACAGCAGTACATTACCTGTATCGATCTACTTTCTACACCATTCTTTATATTTGGACAACTGTTAGTACCTATGTTCAAACTATCCAATAGATTATCTGTCAGGACAGTATAAAATATTATATTAAATATAAATTGAACTGTCACTTTGTTGCTATATATTTCGTGTGATTTATTTTGTAATTTATTTAAAAGTGGAATTATTACCTGTATTATAGTGTATTTACAACAGTACAGCGTAATATATGTATATGCATATAGAATTCAACAATAGCTATATATGTATCAAGGCACTGAAGTTCAATATTTTATCACGAATATGGAATTTAGTTGCCGAAGCCCGTAGGGCCGAGGAAAATAAACCATGTGAGTGATAAAAAGGAACTTCAGTACAGAGGTACATATTAAGTTTTATTTGAAATCTAAAATTCGAAAAAAACTGTAAAAAAATTACAATATAGGTTTATACATCTGTCACTTGTCAATTGAAACTGACAGTCAGTGTTGCCAACCTCGAGAAATGAAGCTATCTTAACACTCAAAATTATGTGTTTTGTCCTCAATTTCGTCATCGGAATTAATTAGTTAATTCTTCTTGCAAATTTTGTTTCATGTTACGTCCAAATTTACTACAGTACGTCAATATATATGCCAAAATTATCCAAATTGTACAATAATTATTTAACGGTTGCCAACACTCACTGGGTTGCTCAAAATCGTCGTATAATGGATTACTTTAGTGATGATTTCTGAGCTTTTAATGACGATTTTTTTAGCACTTTAGTGCCGATTTCAAATAAACATATTTTCTAGTACCTCAAGCGCTGTTTTGGGTGTGTTTAGCCTCGGTTTTAACGTTTTACAATGTTCTATAATTATTTTATAATAAAATACTTCAAATAAAAGTGGTAGATTATATACTACTTTGAAATTTCTAATCGAAACAGTTTTTTATAAAATAATTTTAGAACATTGTACAACGCTAAAATCGAAATTAAAACACTTCTCTTAAAAACCCAAAAACATAGCTTGTGATACCAGGCATTATGTTTCTTTCTGTAAATATCTTTCATATTTGTTTTTAATCAAATTTATAAATATACAAAATAGATGAAAATATCTTTGGTATACCTAGTAAAATTATGTTGTTTAATATTTTCTGTTTATATCAAAGTCGAAACGAAATGAAATTTTATTCAAAATGCAAATTTAATTAAAATAAACTTGAAGATATACATACATCTGACCAAATAAAATATTAAATTCTAAATTGAAAATTCAGAAAACTACAAATAATGAAGGAGATATATTTCATTTGCTGACTACTTGTAAATTTGGAATGAATTATGAAAAGAATTCTCTTACTTTTTATATTTCTCATTTTTACACTGTTGGAAAAAATATGTTATATTTCTTTTTGTGATTGCAGTTAAATTTTAATTAATTAGTTTGATAACAATAGTCTGTGAAAAGTTTGAAAACAATAAAATAAAAATATAATAATCAATAAAGAATAGCATTTTAAATAATTAACGTAAACTAAAATCAAATATGAAACTTATATAAAATGTCCCGTCATTTTTAATTTAATGCCAAACTTGATAGAGATAAATTAATATTTACTAAATGTCTTAAACTTTAAAGTATTAAAATAAATAGCCTTTGTTAAAAACAAATTGAATTGTTATAGGTAATACCTGAC